>LUCM01000769.1:7935-260709 GCA_008360955.1 Fasciolopsis buskii | reverse complement strand
TGATCCCTGCAGTCTCATGGCACACAAGCGACTGTTGAATGGAATCCAATCTAAAAGGGCTGCTTCGGCCTTCTCACTCAAGACTATTCCTACACCCCGTTAACCCACAGCTTGAGCTGCTTCGTTTCCTGAAGTGCGAAGAAAATATCTTGACGAGACGTTTGGTGCAGTTAGCTGAATAACTCCACTCCACTCGAATCCTGAATTCGTGTTTCACTCACACAGCAGACATCAATCGAAAGTGAGTCAACTGTCAGAGCCAAACACGCCTGTTGGTCAGCCTGCATTAAAGTGCGCATATTGAAGGAACCCAGATTCACAGGCTGACGAGATTTGCGAAAATGTGAGCTAACAGACTGAAAACCACCTACTGCACTACTTCACAATAAACCGTTGCGAGTATCGGGCGTGTTATCAATGGAGATACTATGGGTAGGCAGAAGGGGCAAACAGATTGGGTTGGAGACAGAAGAGAGGTTGAATAAAAGAGAGCAATGCCATCACCTAAGAGAACAATGCTGACCTGGTGTTAACGTTGTTGTCGAAAGAATCCTTCTACGAATTTGTAGACTACACTATTCCCGGAGAGTTGGAACAGTTGTTTACGATGCTCCAGCACCACCGGACCTCTAGAACTAATTATTTATTCAGATGCAAGAAAAAGGCGAGTCCCTAAAAGAAAACCTGCGAACCATAAAACGGCTCTCACGGTTAGGCTTCGCAGGTGAGTCGGCAGGAATCTGGGAACTTCGCATGGTGGATTAGTTTTTGGCTGGTATGTGTGATTCGTTGGCCGAAGCTTTCCTGCGATTGCAACCACCCTAAAATGTCCCCACTCTGTAAAAGATGTCTCACTCTGAATGCATCAGGTATTGTCAAACAACCTTCCACAACTGGGATATTTGCAGCCACAGGCAGCCAGAGTCAACGAACGCCTCCAAGGAAACCCGTCATCTGCTGTGCATATAATCGTCCCGGATATATCGTCCGATTTCGTGCACAACACTGGAATACTACGAGTAGGTCCAGCCCCGTCGCGTACAGTGTTAATGCCTTTGATCATTATAAGTGTTCTCTTGGCTTGCCTTTGGTACGACCAACCTTAGGAACCCGACATCTTGTTTTTTTGGTTCACACGGGGTCAGCCGGTAGCTTAATCCATGGCCAGGACATCGGGAGAAGACAGCGTTCACGATCCCGAATGGTTTATATTGGTTTGAAACCATGCTCTTTAGGATAACGAACGGGCTCGCGACCTTTCCACGCTTAGTACAAGTTGTACTTGTAAATCTCCCCTCTAATGTATGCTTTTTACTACCTAGGAGACATTATCATTCCTGGGCGGACGATCGAAGAACTTTCGAATAATCTAAGAAAGGTTTTCCAAAGATTCAAAGATACGAAGTCACGACTTGACCCTTGGAAGTGTGTTCTTGCGGATGGAATTGGAATCATTGGGACATGTGATGTCATTCGAATATGTCCGCGACAATTCGGAGAAAATCAAGGCGGGTGAGAAGTGGCCCATGCTGCAGAATGTAGGAGAGCCTTGGAATTTCTTAGGGGTCACTGCCTATTATCGCAGGTTCGTACTCAGCTTCACCGCGACCGTATCCCGTCCTACTGAGATTACAAAAAGGAAGGTGGTCAGCTCAACACCGGAATGTAAGCAACCGTTCGAAACATTGGAAGAAAATCTCTACAACCTACCCTTACTAGCGTTACCGGATTTTCCTGATTCCACAGGGTGCTTTATCCTGGATACTAATGTCAGCGACTCGGCTATTAGGGCGGTACTGTCATAAATCGAACACGGTCAGCAGGAACGTATCATCGCGTGTAGCAGTCAAATGCTGAATTGGAGCGAAAGTAACTACTGCACCACACGTAAGGCGATTTTAGCGCTGGTACACTTTATCAAACGTTTTGTTCAGTGCATGTCGAGTGAGGAGTTCATAATACGAACCGATTACGCTTCGTTGCAGCGGATAAGAAAATTTAAAAATCCCGAAGGACAGGTAGCCAAATGGTAAGATAGTCTACAAGAATACGAGTCCCAGCGTCAGTATCGAGCAAGCAAAAAATAACAAAACGTAGATGGTCTGTCACGTCGTCCAACCTGCAATCAGCGCGGACAATGGCTGCCCTTCTGCAAAATCCGTAAAGTGCTACATGGGCCGAGAGGCAAAAGATTGATCTTGACCTTTAGAGACAGGCCACCGGAGCTGCCCTCATAACTGTTGCATGGAGATCGCGAGGTAGTGCTCTCTGATGGGGTTCACACGATACGATCTGAAAGGGGCAATATAAGGTGAAAACCAGCGTGAGCCGGAGCCTTGTGTGCGTATCAGGCAGCATCAGCGCTTGCACAGATAAGTGAAATGCGGTAGTTCACAGCTTGCTCGTTATAGTGTGAGGATTGAGCTTCTCACTTTTATGTCATTTTTTCTGATTTATGTGAATTATGTCGGATGTCATTTGGAAGTTTATCAGTGCATGTTTGTAAAACCTTTCTGTTGGTTAGTCCATTTTAGTTATCACTAGGCAGAATTGGTCCTGAGAACCAAGGG
The DNA here is from genome assembly GCA_008360955.1 of Fasciolopsis buskii. Taxonomy (NCBI): domain Eukaryota; kingdom Metazoa; phylum Platyhelminthes; class Trematoda; order Plagiorchiida; family Fasciolidae; genus Fasciolopsis; species Fasciolopsis buskii. Next base: position 258,139 of record LUCM01000769.1, on the reverse strand, counting down.
AACATTCAGAATTCTTCTGATGGTACGCGGAAATTGAAATCGAATTCTGCGAATATTTTATCTTTGGCGTGCTTAATACCGCGACCCGGTTTCCGCTTTAAGGAAAATAATTAAAATGTTCGTTTCAATTCCGGTGCGAGGGTCGGTGTATGCTTTCCCCTAGGTGCACAATATCGGAAGTTAACAAGTTAATAATTACTTTATCCCACTCACGATGTAAATTTGGGGCTTGGTCTCCATTAAAAAAAAACACGAACTGCTTAGAACAAGTCCAGCGATTAGCAACACAAGCGGCTGTATATATACATATATATATATATACGCTTGACAACGAGTCCTAGTTTGGATCGAAACGTGTACACCTTACTTCTAATATTATATATATCACGAATCTGAAAGGTTTTGAGCCATCGGAATCATGGCAAAAGTCGAAAACAGTGATCAAAAAACGGACTAGGAAAGGAAAGTTTGCGGAATTTACAGCACGTGCTATTTCTTGTTCTCCATCGCCGGTCATCCATCGGGCTCCATGGGTCCTCTGTGGGCCATGATACTACCACTGCCCAAACCGAAGCAGAGGGTTGATTTACTAGACTATGCCCCGAGCGTTTGACCAAATTGTCTAGCCTACAAGGCAACAAGATGATCTCTGGGTCGTCTAACCTACTGGGGACCGGCGACTGGTTGTTCATTCCATACGTCTTTTGAATGGGGCCAGACATCCTGGGTGCCCACCACCCCTTCCCATAGATTCAGGTCAGCACACAGCCGCCCGTGGCTGGTTTGAAGTTAGGGTTTAGCTAACTCCTCTATACCGATCATCAATGGTCAGCCCAACTAGTGGAAGGTGCCGAGCACGCCTTCGTACTAGCATTTCAGTGGGAACACCACGAGGAGACAGTGCGTAGGACTGAGACGCAGTTCATTCGGGAGGTAGTCAAATGGATTAGGTGTCTTCTACCGATGGATTCAGAGGTTGGAGTCACGGATCTGCTGGTCGCATTGGTGGGGAACAGCAACTCACTGTCACTCAGCTCGTTACCAAATCTGACCAAATGGTTCTGTACCACTCCACGTCTCAGGATCAAAGCTGCCTGTCCCCTTCCCCCTGTGTAGTTGACCCTAGTGGCTATAGGACGTATCTCTTCCACTGCACTCATTCTTCAAGCATGTCAAAATTTTCGAGAGGCTTTCAGGGCGAGTAGTCGACTTGTAGCCTGAGACGCCCACCCCCGGTCATGTTGAGGCATTTGGAGGGAAATGGTTGAGGGACTGGGTGGTAAGTCTTATAACCAACGATTGTGACTTAGGCTATTTCTCGTTGATCCCGAAGAACCAATTGACATATCAATAGATTTCGGATCTTGGTCCGAACGGCATATTTTATCAGGGCGTGAAATCTCCCACACAGCCATAAAAGAGAACGTACAGAAGCACGATCTAGACCATTAATTAGGTCGCGCTTCTCCAGCACCGCAGCAGTCTGTGTATGAAACCTGAAGGCTTGGTGGCGGTTCATCCTGTTGTAATGGTTGAACGGGCGTTAGATCGAAACTGGGATGTGGTGGGCCTTGAGTATAGGTGTAAAATTGGCTTCACACAACCGTCACAGAGTAGTAGTAAATTATCAGTGAGCCTTTGTGTGTACTTTCCGCTGTACTGCGACGCTAACGGCGACCCTTCCGAACCGTGATGTCTTTCGTCATCTAAGTGAGATGAGGCATTTTGTTTTTCTATTAGCTATGCTCACCGAAATGGAAGTGTTGGATGGCCAATCGGGGTGCATATCACCTAAAAAAAATCTGGTCCCAAGGCTGACGCGGGTCTTATGAAAACTGATCTGAGCACCTCCGGACTCTCTTGGAAGCATCTTCCATCTCTTTGCTACTCTGTCTGTCGTCCGTAAACCCGAATGTTCCAGTTTCATTTTCTTTTCTGTAACTCGTGAGTTGGTGTCCTCATGGAACAAGGTTTCGGAACGAATACCGGTCAGACGTTTCGCTATCTTGAAAGCTTCTGTTGACCGTTCTAATAAGAAGGGCCCCAAGTCTGTCAATACTTGTTGGTAGGTATTCTGTCTTTCACCTTTAACCATAGGTGTATCCAGTCGTTAAACCTTCTCCAAGCAGTCCGCATCACTTTTGAAAACGCCAAACCATATCTTAACACATTAATATAAATTAAGCCGAACTGTAGTCATATACAGCGAGGTAAATATCTCTGCATTTCGGGATGACAGCATGATCTTTATCTAAGAAGTCCTACTGTGGTTTTTCTTTAGCTGCTGCGCACTGGTCAGTTGATCTGAAATCATATGCAGCCTTTATTCTAAGGTCCTTTAATTTGTTCCCTGCGTCTCTGATGGTTGGACTATCATCGTGTTATTCTTATGTCTTCCGTAATCCTTGAAAGCAGGTAAACTTTCCCTGCTTTATGCGATAAGATTCATTTTATTTCCTAGTTTAATACCAAAATAATATCTCTACTTAGAGCACCGTGTTTAGTAAATCTAACAATTTCCACTTCATCGGCAATAAAAAGCTGGGAGATTTCAGGGTCGTAGCTAGAACATTTACTAACAACGAAAATAAGAATGAACTGAGTCCTGATCCCTGAGGTACCCCAGTAGCTATCTTCCTTGACCCTAGACTGGCCCCTTCAACTCAAGCGTAAAATGTCTACCAGACATGGGTTCTCAGCTTCGGTTACCAGCAACCGATGATTTACGGATTCGAACGCCTTGGTGAAGCCAGATTAACATACCTCAACCGGTTTACCCTCGACTCATCTAAGACGCACAAAGATTCGTAAGACAGCCTATTTTTGATAAAATCATGCTGTTCATGGCAAAACATGAAGTGTTGTATCAGGTCCAGACAAACGTGTTATAATAATGTGTTCCGGCGCCTTGTAGAGGATACTTATCAGACTCCAGGTACTTCAATGCCGTGGGAGATGGATGGTTTCAAGTTCCGAGATTGCTTCCAGATGGAGCTCATCGGGGCTAGCTGATTTACTGACATTTATATCCTCCGGTGCTGAAGAGTCAGATAGTCCGTTAACTGTAAATCACCCATTTCTGGTGGTGGGAGTGGTAAATCTAAGCCTCTGTCAAAGCCTATGTCTGTCGTATGTCACAGTGACCTTAGTCTGAATAAATTAAAATGGTTTGGGTATTTTTTCCACATATCCACAAAGCGCCTGTCTCGCTATGCACTGTTCTCCAAGGGGTATAATGATTGACAAAATGTATGAGTACCATAATCGATAGGTTATCTCATGTAGATCCAGTGAGACTATTGGGTTTTGGTCTGCAAGATCTCTAACCGATGATAGGAAACAGTAGGCGGTTTGGCTCAGGCAACCTAGTGGATTAAGCGTCTGTCACCAAACAGGTCAGAGGTTCGAATCTTAGACCCACCGGCCACTAACTTTAGACGGTGATTCGCTGTCGCTTGAATCGTTGCCACATCTGGCCTAATGAGACCTTGTGTGATGCAACTTCACTCCAGGTTTCAAGTTTACGGCTGCTAGTTGCCGTTCTCCCCTGGCGTGTCGTAGGTATTAATAGCTATTGGGCATGCGGTTTCCACTATACACATTCGTGAACCGTGTCATGAAAAACATCCCGCAGTCAGTGACATTCCTACATTGGAAATGTTTTCCTTTCTGGATAATTCTTCAAGTTATTGTCTTGAATTTTTTTATTTCGTTATCTATCCTTTCGTCTTTTGAGTAGATAATCCAGTGAAATAGAAACCAAAGTCACACTTTGGTTGGTCGTTCTAAAACTTGTAGTGAACGGAGCTTTTTCAGTTTGTCTTATACCATATGATGCTCACGGTTAGGGACCGCGAAAAACTGCTTTTGGGTGAATTTCACGTGGATGCTTCCGGGTTCGAAACAGCATTGTTCATGGTGGTAGGGATTTGATAAATGGAGTGTTTATGAAAAAGTTAGTTGGCTACTTGATATGTAGTCGTGTTCGCTCACGCAGCTCGGCTCTGTTATTTTTTGTTTGTTGGTAATTCGACGCCGCTCTTCATTCCGATTTCTCTAGTACTGAAATTGATACGACCTTCTCGTCGTTTAACTATGCGCGCTGAGCCCTTGATTTCAAAGGTAAGGTGGTTTGCTCGTGTTCTTGTGTTCAAAGTTTTTTTGTGTCACAAATTATCTCCCCCTGGCGGACCGACTGCGAGAAGCTATTACAAATCGGCAGATCATAATTTTACCCAATCTGCAACTAGAGAAGCTTGTTGATGATGATTTCATCGCGGGATTTTGCATGAAAGGTAAGACTGCCTACTTTGGTGTTTTTTATGTTGACTTGTATGTACCCTTTGGTTTTCTTGTTTTTACTGATAACTCTACAGCACACATTGTTTTCAGGCGGGTAGCTCCGTTCAGATGTTGGTTGTCGAATAGCTCGAAATGGCCACTATTGATCCGGCCGCATTTGAATTCCCATCCTTGCACTTTGAAAGGATAAAGGCTGCAACAGTTTCTCACTATGCTTGCTCAAGTGCCCATTTTTGTCAGTACCTTTCTCAGAAAATTCGTTTTTCGGGCTAACGTTCCTGGAATTAAAGTGAAAAGTGCATAAGACACTTTCAGTGTGCGCACTCTCGTGCGCAGTTTAATGCAGGCTGCCTAACAGGCGTGTTTAGCCCTCAATGGGTTCACTTTCGATTGATGTCTGCTGCGTCAGTGAAACACGAATTTAGGATTCCAGAAGTCTAATTCAACTAACTGCATCGAATATCTCAAGATATTTCTTGCACACCTCAGAAGACGGAGCAACTCAAACCGTGTGTCAACGCAGTGTAGGAATAGTCTTGAATGAGAAGTCTGAAGCAGCCCTTTTAGACTGCATCCCGATTAACAGTCGTTTGTGCGCCATGAGACTGGCAGAATCAGTCGACGTTCGAGAGGCTGGTTGTGTTTACCGCAGCGTATTTGTCATCTCGTTGCAAGCCCCAACAGACTGCAGCACTGACAAACCCGTCACTCCTGTTCGGAAGAGCAAAGGCTCTGACACTGTAGTGATAACAAGTGATTTCAATGCACAAGTTGGAAAACTGACTGTATCGGAAGACTGTTTAGATGGGCGATACACCTCGTCTGCTCAGCTTCTCAAATTTTGTCCGGACGATAATTTATTCCTATCTGGCAAGAACTTCCGACCCATTTCGCGTTGCATAGTGACACGGGACTCTAACTCGGCAAGTAGTCTGCGCCACATCAGAACTGAACCATAACAAAACTGAGCGCACTGTAGCATAGTACACACGGCCTTTCAGTTTCAGTGAAATATCAGGCCGATGCCACAAGTGGCTCAGTCCTGCGTACGCCGCTCGAGCCGTGGATATACACGTGATTACCTCTACTGCCGATCTACCTTCGTTCGACACGCAGCTACCAAAGTAAGTGAAACAGTCCACAATCGATAGTTCTTCTCCATCCAGTATCAATTTCGGGACTACTTTCGGCCAGTCTTGTAACAGCACTACACTTTGAAGGTACAAAGCACATGCCGAATGGAGCTACAGACCTCGTGAGTCTGTCTAGTGCACGTTGTGCGTGGTTCGCGGATTAGAACAGTAACACCATGTTGTCTGCGCAATCTAGATCTCACAGCTCCTCGCCACTTCCCAGTTCGACTCCTACATCTTGGAAACCCAGTAAAGTATCTTTTATCAACTCGTACATGACGAATTTAAACAATCTTGTTGAACACCACTAGTCGTTTCGAATGAACGCGATAGTTCACCGTATACTCCCATGCGGCTATTGGTATGCATTTCTGCTCAGCGAACGGATAACGAGGAAAGACTTTTCCAACTTTGTGTGGACAATTGTTTGTTCCTATCTAGTACGAATTTCCTACCCGGTTCGCGTCGCACGGATACATGATGCTCTAACTTGACAGGTACTGTGAGTCAGATTGACCATATCGCAGTTAGCTACCGTCAGCGGGATTTTATTCAGAACTGTACAATCGCACTGAGCCACGTAAGTCAGATCGAACCACGCGTTAGTTTTAATGCGATTTTTGCTGCAGCTCAACGGCCATCACTGAAGATCACAAACCCGGTTGGCCGTGGAACGTTTCTGATTCGGCTGTTTGCAACAGCTACAAACAGAAACTAGTCGAGGAACTATAAGCAGCAAGTTAGACGAGCTCTGGGACGAAACCAATCAAACGATGCATTTGGGAGCAGGTTTCGACTGTGACCCTTGATCCAGTATCCAACAGAGACACTGGATCTCACAGGAGTCTCTGGGTCTAATGGAACAGAAACGCCTGCTTGAGATGCGTCGACAGTTGCAGTGTCAATTGATGATAAGCATTAAGCATGACTGTGAAAACTAGTGGGTTAAGGTGTTCGAAGAATTGGAATTGGCAACTACTTGATATAACATCCGAAGACTGTCTAAGCTGATACGCGAAACCGGTGGACAGCGAACTTCGGTTAGTCGAGTCGTGTGCGATAGAACTTGAGAGCCCATTCATCGTAGAGCACAAGAACTCGACCGTTGGGCTGAGCACTTCAAAGATCAGTTTAACAGGCCGCACGCCTCTGTAGTTAGTCCGACGACCATAGCCGCCAGTGTTTGGGAGGAGTCTTTTGGCCCCTCAACTTAAGTGAGATTTGAGGCAAATATTAGTGCTGGATAGGGCAAAATAGCCGGTCTCGAAGACCTCCCTCCCGTTCTTTTTAAATTGGGTAGAGGGGCACTGATTAAAGAATTTGCCTCCTTGGTCCGTGATATTGGGAATGTGGAGCATATTCCGGTACCATGGAGTGAATCGTTGGTTGTACCGACTTTCAAGAAGGGCACACGGAGTGCCCGGCGGTGGTCAAGCGGATAAGTTCGTGGCAGTTGAATATAAAAATTACGGGATGGGATGCTCTCAACGCTGGTTGACGTCCTCACTTAGCAGCTCTGTTGGCCGCGGCCCACTTTCTGAGAAATGATGTACGTTGTTTCATTAATAAAGGAAACAAAAAGATGGAGGATCATGGTGGCATTAGTTTAGTTCCGATAGTTACTAAGGTCTTAGCTTCGATAATGCTGCGCTGTATGACACTGGTTCGCGAGAGTAATATCCGCGAATAGCAGGCCGGATTTGATCCAGTTAGAGGTTGCATTGATCAGATACTCACTCCTCGGCAGTCACTCGAAACTCACAACACACACTGCCGCCCTACGATCATGGTCTTTCTCTACTTGAAAGGCACGTTCGAATCAGTGGATCTGACTGCGCTATTCTGTGCTCTCCACCGGAAGTGTATGCCAACGAAGTTTGTGAACCTGTTGCGAGCATTGTACTCGCATACCTATGGTCGCGTTAGGGTATACGGTGAAATGTCAAGTTCATTCGAAACGACTAGTGGCGTTCGACAAGGGTGTCCCATCTCTCTATTCTTGTTCAACTTCGTCATGGACGAGGTGATGGAAGGTGCTGTAGGAGATCTCCGGGATATAGGAGTCGACCTGGGAAGTGGAGAGAAGCTGTGTGACCTAGATTACGCAGACGACGTCGTGTGCCTGTTCGAGTCTGCGGACCATGCACAACGTGCACTAGATAGACTGTCGAGATTGGTTGCTCGGTTCGGCATGCGCTTTGCACCTTCAAAGTGCAAAGTTTTGTTACAGGACTGGACGATAGCAGCGCCGAACTTGATACTGGATGGAGAGGAAATAACGACTGTGGACCGTTTCATCTACCTTGGTAGCTGTGTGTCTAACGATGGTAGCTCGGGAGTGGAGGTAAGTATGCGTATATCCAAGGCTCGAGCGGCGTATGCAGGACTGAGCCACTTGTAGCATCGGCCTGATATTTCACTGAAGTTGAAAGGTCGTGTGCACTGTGCTGCAGTGCGTTCAGTTCTGTTGTACGGTTGCGAGACGTGGAGTATGCATGTGGGCAATATTCGTCGGTTGGAGGTTTTCGACAACCGATGTTTACGTAGTATGGCTAGGATTGGATGGAGTGATCGGGCGAGTAATATAGAGATTATAAATCTGGTATTGGGTGCCACTTCTGAAAACAGCTTGTTTCAGCGTATGAAACTTAGTAGACTACGCTGGTTGGGTCACGTGTTGCGTATGACGAACACTCGTCTACCATATTGTGCCCTATTTTGTGTTCCTGTTAAGGAATGGAAGAAGCCATGTGGAGGCCAACAGATGACGTGGCAACGCGGAATGAGAAAATGTACAGCAAATCTAGGCAAAGTAGGTGTCTCACGTCTTCGTGGTTGGGGTCCGAAAGACTTGTCGATTTGCTGGCTGGAGACACTGAAGGATATGGCAGTGAACCGTGAACAGTGGTGATCGTGTTGTCATTTTCTATCGAATCAGAATGATTGAAAGAGTGCGTTTGTACAGTTAGACTGTGTTTCGTGTGTTGGCTGCGGCAGCATCTTATCTTTTCCCATCTGTGTAGGTCCACTCCCTGTTCCCCTTCGATATTCACTCTTTTTATCGAAACGTGTAACTCTGGGGAACGGCAGCAGTCAGTGAGGCTTGCCTTGCTGTTTAACGCTAAACGATGATGATGATGATCCTCATTTTCATCGTAAAACTACTATTTTCTCCCGTTTTTTTATCACAGTGTTTTGCATATTATTTTCAGGTGATGTCACCATCATTCCAATTTTCGAACGTCCGGAATTCACATTTATCATGCGGGAATGTAAGCTCAGCTCATTCTTTGTGTCTGTTTATTTTGACCTTCATCACATTTCTCCTTGATTTTAACGAAATGAAGTGGGAGCATAATGTGCCTCGTAATGTGTTACGTGGAATTTAAATTTGGCTCGCGGGAGCCTTATTGCAGTTAAATTAATTTGTTGCTCTGGGCTACAATTGTGGGTTTTTTCATGATGGCGGTTGGATTTTCTGATCAAAAGGATTGTTTCTGATGCATGTAAAATCAAGAAAAAACGTTTTGGACCCAATACATTAGTTATCTTGCAGACAACAAGAGGAGATATATCTCGGGTCCGCGCGAACAGTAAGATGACATCCTTTTCGACTTTTTGTTATTCACTCATCTTTATAATGGTGATTTTGGCAAATGTATGCCCCTCGTTTATCAATGGTATGCAGTTCATTGGGTCGTCAAATGCCGTGCCCATCTGGGGTGGGGAGGGGGAGTAGAGTTACTTACTAACCGGTCGAAGTGAAATTCGTCTGATTTCCATGTCGTGTTCAGAGGCGAACGGGGCAATGCTCGAAACGAATACCAAGGGAAGTAGAATGATCCCATGAGATTTGACTTTCTGAGAACTATACAAATTTAGTTTTGACAAATAAACATCAGCCTTGTTTGACCAACGAGGGATTATTTGATCGCTCTTGATCAAGCGGGGCGGGATTAAGCTAGGATTGATACACTTTATTGAGGCGGTTGTAATAATACGATTTCAAAACTCGCTACATTTGTGCATAATGCACATCATAAGATATACTCGTATCCCCCCAGGTTTGGGACATAGTGGTTCTAGACTTAAATGAAGTAGTCGTACAGTCCTTTAATGAGTTTTATTGGCGATTCAGATGCTGATACACCAATACAAACAATGTATTGGACAACTGAGGTTCGTTGCCAGGCATATTGTTGATTTTTTATATGATGTTCTTTTGAGTACAGTGAGAGTAGTCCATAAGAGTATATCGACAATACAGCGGGAACCAGCTGTGAAGCTGCAACGCATGTGGAATTTATGCTCACGTTCATTTTGGATTAAATATTTGGACATTGCATCAGCGGTTTGCGTTTTACGATCTTCCCTTTATAGTCACTAATCAGTTTTTCCGGCCCTCTCTACTCCTCAAAGACCTTGGACAACAAATTGGTCCGGTTTGGTTCAAAGCATAGAGCATCAGTTGTGCCACCACAAACCCCTTTTTCGTCCATCTTTTGTCTAACGGATACAATCGTTTAAACTTTTCTTAATACGTGGTGACGTGATGGTATTGGTACTAAACCATTGTAACGGTGTTGTTCATTAACTCATGTTCTCTCCAATTACAGCAGTCCTCATATTGCACTTATCTCCCGCTATCTATGCCCGCTTCGGATTGGCAGCTGTAAAAGTGAAAACCGGGATAAGGCAATTCTATTATCGTGAGTCACATCCAACGACACTTAGCCATGTCCTATTTTCATTTTATCGTGACCATGTTTGGTACAGTTTTCTTCTTCCATTCGGTCCACAACGATTTATCGCCGCGCTAAAGTTCAAAGGCATTTTTCCGTGCAAATATAGGAGATACATCTCAACGAACGCCTTTAGAAGGAATATAACGAAGTTTCTCAACTGCTGAAGCGCCGTTATTGTCTGTTTTCTACCCAGATCGACGGATTCCTTCAATTCCTTCTCAGACGCCGAGTTGGATAGGTTAACTGCAATTACCTTCAGGATGGTAGACAGCCTGAGAAAAGTGCCGCCGTTCAGCTTGAAAGCCTTATGTGACCCGTCAGTCCAAGCTCGTTGATTGTGATGCTGGTTCATACTCAAAACTCCATGAATCCATAAAAACCGCATCATTTTTTTCGGCGTCCTGCTATTGCCCCTCGAGATAGTGATCAAATGGCGTTTGGGCCCAAAAACGTCATCTTGTTGATTAGCAAGTGGTTAGAGCGCGTAACTGACCTTGTCTTAGATCACCATGAATATGAAAGTTGCAGATTCCGTGCAAGTAAAGAAATTTCGCAGAATACTTCGTATTCCCGTCATTCGATTTTGAAAGCTGAATTTAGTCGATGGTTTCAATTGCGTCGTGAAATATTCTGTACTCAGGTGCTTATAATTCGTCCTCAAGCCTCCTATGCTATTGTACTATCCGGATTTGCCGAAAGCCATCTGTGGTATTTTCCGTAGTTAAAGACCCAAACGTTGCAGTTCGTTCTCCTCGCATCACAATTTAAGAGCCTTGCACTTTTTTAAGTGGCCATGTGCTGTTGGTTTTCCCTTTAAACTGTGGCTTGATACTCCAGATTTTGATTCGCGGTCCTTAAACTGTCAAACAGGACTGCCAAATTCCAGTGTTCGATTTTCGGATTATGAAAATATCGTAGCATCAGAGAGAGGGAGTCCAGGTTAGAATAAAAGCATACTTTATTGGTTCAAATGTTCTCTGTCTGAACATTTGTTAATGACTAAGAATTTTACAAAACAGTTGCTGGAGCTGAAATGATCCCTTTTCTCTGTGTACACGCTCATATTTGGTTATTGTTGAGTGCATTTTCTAGTTGTTACATCTTCGCAATCAGCTAGTCAAATTAATTTGGGAAACCCTTACTCCCAGCCTTGCAGCGAATTTGGGTGCTATTTGTGGTGCATATGGTAAATTAAATGGGATACCAGCAAAATTTCCATCTTATTTGCTGACTAGAAAACTCGCAATCCCATCTCTCATTATTTAGAAGATTCGTCAGTTCTCGATGAATAAAAAGAATAAAAATCCAAGTACTGTTGCCTACTAAAGCGGAAAGTGTTCACTTGACGCCTGTTTCATGAGCTTCGGCAAGACCTGTATGTATGGTTTGCACTGGCTCTGTCTACTTTTTTAGGACTAGATTATGCGACTTATTTTCAAGATAATCAGAACACTCGGATGTGGTTTCATTTTGTGTGTATTACCTTTACTACTCGTGAGTAGCTAAGGTATAAAGTTGTCTCTAACGTTAAAATGCAGATAATGAAAACCGATTCTTTCCTTTATGGAAGTAAAATCATTAAATTAGCCTCCACTGTATTGAGGCCCTATTCATATTGATTTCGTGCTAATATGGGTTTATGTTGTTTCTTTTTCGGTCGTTTGTGGTGTTTAGAGTGTGTTTCACGATACGCACGTGATCCAACCTTAGTCACTGTTCTGTGCTCAGGACTAACCCGACGATTGGTTCGTATTTTGGCTGTAACCGGAATGTACAGTCGAAAACCCGTGTCTTCATTTAGAACAGAAGATCCTTTTTCGCTTTCTTCAGTCGGTTGACTGTATCGCAGCGCGCATTTGATATTGTTTTTTAACAACGCAATCATCATCGTCACTTTTTTCATAAAATGTGAACGAAAAACGGAAAAGAACTTGCTTTTGCCTGTGATGACGTTTATTTCGATATTCTGGTAATCGTGGAAACCGGTGGATTCCTTTTCAGTGCTTCGCTGCTTTCGAAGTCATGAGGCATCATTGTGATATTTAAACTACCTGATACGACCACCCGCAACATGCATTTTGAGGCCAACTGTAAAGATGAAGAACGCATATACTCGCTGTTTCAGTCGGTTCCTGCATTTCTGGGCGCACATTACCAGCATCGACTGTTCTTGGGACCAACTCCTTAATCCCAGATATTTCTGTTTTTATCAGGCTGAGTAGCCAGTATACTTGAGAAATTATTCGCAATTTCAATGTGATATCGGGGCGTTTCATTAAGACATTTAGTTCAGATCCTACGATGGAATCAGTCTGTATGCGTGTGTGTGACATTGGTATAATGAATCAAATTAATTGTGATTCAGTCATCCTTCTCTAGCGCCTTTGACCACTAAAGATGTTGGTTTATGGAACCATTACCGGAACTATTTGGTTCAGAGTTTAAGCGAAAATTCGACTGACGCTAAGAACGTGACTGTTGGGAGGACGTCCATATTTGGAGGAATTGATCTGGCTGGTACAGCTACAAATCCATGGGCCAAACATACGCATATTTGACCCGTTAAGATCTTACGTAGTCTTCTTCCATTCCAATTTCTAAAGTTAAGGTTGCTAGTCTCCCCCCTCTCTCCTAGTCGAATGCAGTGAACCCTAGACATCTGTTCAGCACAAATTTTTGTACAAATCAACAGAAATAAAGCAAATCAGGAGAATAAAAAATCAGAAATAGGAGAGAAAAAGAAAAGCAGTTTGGAGTTCACCACACATATGCTAACTCTTTTACTCACCACCTCTGAATCGTCGGTTGTTTATCAGCATCCATTTTTCTTCAGCGGACTTGTTACCACCCAGTAGCCCAAACCGAAATAGACAGTTAACTTAAGAGTCTTTGACCAAGAGCTTTAATCTATGTTTGAGAGGAATAATTTGAGGGCCACGATGATTTTTTATTTAGTTGATGTGTCCTTCGGCGTTAAAAGGCAAGGCAAGCCTTAGTGATCGCTGACATTCCCCCAAAGTGACGTGGTTCTATAAGAAGAGCGAATATCCAGGGAAACGTAGTGGACCTACATTGGCGGGAAAAGATATGAATAATGCAATAGCAAACACACTGAACACAGTCTAACTCTACAAACGCAAGTTTTCAATCATTCTGATTCGATAGAAAATGACAACACGATCGTCACTGTTCGCGGTTCACTGCCATATCCTCTAGTTTCTCCAGCTAGCTAGTTGACGGGTCTTTCGTACCTCAACCTACAAAAAGTGAGACACCTACTTCACCTAAGTTCGACGTACACTTTCTCATTCCACGTTGTCACCTCAACTGCTGACCTCCACATGGCTTTCTTCACTCCGTGGAGAGAAGGCAAAGTAGGGCACAATATGGTAAACGCGTGTTCGCCATACGCAACACGTGACCCAACCAGCGTAGTCTACTAAGTTTCATACGCTGAAAGAAGATAGTCTCATAATTGGCACCTAATACTGGATTCCTCACGTTCACATTACTCACCCGGTCACTCCATCCTATCCTAGCCATGCTACGTAGACAAAGTGCTGTTACAGGACTGGACGACAGCTGTGCCGAACTTGGTGCTGAGCGAAGATGAACTAACGATTGTGGACCGTGTCACCAACCTTGGAAGCTGCTTGTCGAACGAAGGTAGATCGGCAGTAGAGGTAAACACGTGTATATCCACGGCTCGAGCGGCGTATGCAGGACTGAGCCACTTGTAGCATCGGCCTGATATTTCACTGAAGTTGAAAAGTCGTGTGCACTATGCTGCAGTGCGTTCAGTTCTGTTGCACGGTTGCGAGACGTGGAGTATGCATGTGGGCAATATTCGTCGGTTGGATGTTTTCAACAACCGATGTTTACGTAGTATGGCTAGGATTGGATGGAGTGATCGGGCGAGTAATATAGAGATTATAAATCTGGTATTGGGTGCCGCTTCTGAGAACAGCTTGTTTCAGCGTATGAAACTTAGTAGACTACGCTGGTTGGGTCACGTGTTGCGTATGACGAACACTCGTCTACCATATTGTGCCCTATTTTGTGTTCCTGTTAAGGAATGAAAGAAGCCATGTGGAGGCCAACAGATGACGTGGCAACGCGGAATGAGAAAATGTACAGCAAATCTAGGCAAAGTAGGTGTCTCACGTCTTCGTGGTTGGGGNCCGAAAGACTTGTCGATTTGCTGGCTGGAGACACTGAAGGATATGGCAGTGAACCGTGAACAGTGGTGATCGTGTTGTCATTTTCTATCGAATCAGAATGATTGAAAGAGTGCGTTTGTACAGTTAGACTGTGTTTCGTGTGTTGGCTGCGGCAGCATCTTATCTTTTCCCATCTGTGTAGGTCCACTCCCTGTTCCCCTTCGATATTCACTCTTTTTATCGAAACGTGTAACTCTGGGGAACGGCAGCAGTCAGTGAGGCTTGCCTTGCTGTTTAACGCTAAACGATGATGATGATGATCAATGCTGCAGTCTGTTGGAACGCAGACCTAAATTACACATAAACTGCGCCTAATACCACTATCCTTCAGGACGCCGACTGATCCCTACAGTCTCACACCGCACAAGCGACTGATCACCGTGCCCCAGTCTAGAAGGGTTGCTTCAGCCTTCTCACTTAAGACTATTCCTACACCGCGTTGACCTACCCACAGCTTCAGCTGCTTCGTCTCCTGAAGTGTAAAGGAAACACCTTGACAGACATTAGGCGCAGTTAGTTGAATTACTCAACTCTACTCGAATCCTAAATTCTCGTTCACTCACGCAGCAGACATCAATCGAAAGTGAGTCCACTGTCAGAGCCAAATGAGCCTGTTGGCCTGTCTGCATTTAACTGCGCACACTGAACGAACCGAGATTCAGAGGCTGACGCGGCTTGAGAACATATGAGCTAGCAGACTGAAAACCACCCACTACACTACTTCACAATGAACCGTTGCGAGTATCGGGCGTGTTATCAGTGGGGATATTATGAGTAGGCAGTGGGGGCAGAGAGATTTGGTTGGAGATGGAAGAGACAGGTTGAATCAAAAAAGAGGGAAATCTGAGCAGTAGCATACTTATCACTACCCACTCCACCAGCGCTCGATGCAATGGGCAGCGCGGTCCTGATTAGCCTGCTCGACGACCGATGCAGTGTGGAATTATTTGTAGACGTGTAACTCATGGGGATTGATGGAGAGGTACTGCTAGGGAGTCCAGCCCCTAAGCAGAAGAACGATTAGGGTTCTCAACCAAAGCCTTTGGTTCTGACAAGAACCTGACCGCAAGGCAGTGGGGTATGGCTGAGTGGAAGCCCGTCTGCTTGGATCAATTATTCTTCCACTCGTGATTCTGAATGAGCTGCCAACTCAGATCAACCCCCGACTTGGAGGACCAGGAGACTACTTCCTCAAACCTCTACCCATTGGCCTTCCAGGCATGATTGGATCTTCGGATTGAGATAAGCCATCCTGTATAGCTCGTTGTGTCAGTGTGGCCCGCAATCCTTCACACCATGTTAACTTACAATCTCATTGATGAGCCTATTTCTTTGTACTACATGAGCCATTCTTTTACGGTGTTGATTCGGGGTTTAGCCATCTTCACTGTACTAACTTCCGAATGCGAGTTAACTCTGTGATTAGCGTCGAGCTTCTTCCTTAGTCCTCATACGGCATTAGGAACACCTCTGCTGCGAGAAGGCTGTTAGGCGTTCTCAGTGGATGTTATGTACATTTAGTCACTTGGTTCATTTCGCAAATGATTCAGGGCGCATATCTATCCCGGACCTTGGGACATTCGCCGTCGACCATGCAGAAGCGTTTGGAATCGAGCGCCAGAATCAAAATTGGTTTGGTCTTCTTATTTCCTTGTGCAAGATTGCTGTCAGTTACAAAAGATGTTAAGTATGAAAGAGATGAATGATAAGCGATGTTCGGCAAGTGAAAGGTTATCGTTTAGCCGTTTGATAATAATTCGGGGAATCGTTCTGTTTTTAGAATCAAATCATTTATTTTCTATGCACGATTGCCTTGCTGTTCATACTGGCTCGGAGAAATGTGCCTACTCCAGTTAGTCCTTTTGTTTTCAGGCTTTCGTTTGAATTTGCGATCCCCGCCGTTCTTGCGCAATGGATCTTTGCATCGGCGTCTGCGTAGTTTTTTATCCTCAGCCTTGGGTTCACTAATCCATGGGAATGATCGACTATGCGCCATTCCCTGCTTGGTCAGTTGGATTCCGGATGCTATGACATCCACGAATAGTGATGTCTATTCATTGAATTCGTTATCACTTGCCTGTTATCTTGGTTCGGATGATTATTTGGTGGTGAGTTCTGATCCGATTCTTTCACAGTTGCTAACTGGAATAGTCACTTTCCTCATCGTTAACTTGCTTCATTCGGGTACAAACTCAAGGGGTAACTAAATCTTGCTGCATTTCTGATAAATACCTAGCGACCGCAATTTTATGTTTGTGCTTTTGACATGTCTGCTGCAAGCGTGCCCGTAATGGTTGTCTTGCTTTACTCAATACTAGAGATTGTTGGGAATACGGTCGAGTCTTCTACAATTTACGAGTGTCTAGGCTGTCCCACGTGTTTATTCTCAGTAGTCACGTTTATTTTTCGACCTATTCTTGATTTTCTATTGTTTGATGTAACCGAAATTTTTGTCTCGGACATCTCTATTTTTTGGTTCTGATACTTTTACATTAAATCGCAAGGTCATTGCCTTCCTGGTTGATTTACAGTGTATCCTTGCTTAAGATCCCCAAACATATGACGTTTTTCGGCTACTTGGCGGCGGCCATTGAACCCATATCACTCGTTCCGGCGTTCTCAGTCAGGCTAAAGGGGACACCTTCGGACCTCGTGCCGTCGTTTAGTGCATCAACCAATAATTAATAAAATCAATGTGCGATTGCGAGTCAAGGATTGCTTGCGTGTCCAGCTTTTATTCCTCACCCATTGTGCTGCACCCTAAATGCGCTTGGTCTGGTCGTTGTGGCAGGTAGCAATCCATTGACGCCCACAACGTTACTGCACTTGACCTAATGAGATCTTATGTGTCTACGTTACTCCCCGTTTCATATTCACGACTCCCAATCACAAATAAAGCCTAGACATCGATTTGTTTGCTCAAAAAGTGACTGCATCCGTCGAAGGAACTGAGCCGATGTCCAAACGTGATAAGGGTAGGCCATCACTCACTATTTCGTGGTCGTACAAAAGAGTTATGCCACTGTTTTAAAGAGAGGATGTACTTACATTTTAGCTTTGAAAATCGTATCTGGATGAGTATGTGAATGATCATTTATTTTACTAATACTATGCACGGCCTAACTTTTTGCTATCGATCTTCTCATGTGATTTCGGCCACCACGATACGCGCATTAAGAATCACACAAAAATCTGAAGTTATTTACAAATTAAACGAGTATTTTCATGGATTTTGTGGGTACGCTTTAAAACGTCAGAGTTCTGGTCTTCTTTTCGGGTTGCAATGTTTCTTTCCACCAGACCTATCTCCATGGATTAATAGGTCCTTGAAAAACAACCTATCAGACCTGATCTGCCTGCGAGCGAGTGCGCATGGCAAGTCCGATAGTCATTTCTGCCATTCAGATTCTCCTCAATGACGCATAGAGCCCGTTGACTTTATAATTGACAGAAAAGAAAACCGCTCTGAGACTACTGCCGATATGATACATTTCGTTCCCTCTTTTCTATTTCGAAACACTATATTTCATTTTCATTTACTTCATTGAAATTTATTTTCTTCACTTCCAGGTGGAACCAGCAATCCGAGTTGTCGAACGGTCACTCTTTTTACCCGAGCCATTCACGGAACCGGAAGCATCCGCTTCTCCTTCTGGAGCTCCTTCAACCGCAATGATCGATACCGATCGCGCTCGCGGGATGTTCCATCTTCTTTCCCTAGCTGCCACTGGTCTTGGTCATCCTGTACCTGAAACCACCCATGGCGCTGAAGACTATAAGTGGGTTATTTCGAATGATTAGCGCAATCTGCATCCTATCCATCTTTTTGGACGCCTTCTGCTCGTTGCGCCGTAATATCTATTTTCGTCTCGCTACTAACAAGTTAGTTGCTAGCCACACATTCTTTTCTCTTTTGTGTGACCGTCGTTGGATCGCACCCTTCGTCAAATAAAAGCGTGATAGGTGGTTAAAACTCATAGAGTCATTTTTCAATGCGTAAATTTTTAATTATTTATCTCCTATTCAACTTCTTCCCAGAAATTTATGATTATTTTCATTAGGTATCTTTTTCATTCCTTGTAACACTCGTTTATGTGCATCGGCACGCTATGCTGACGTGCTAGAAGGACTCTTCGGCTGTATTTTGCTAAGTTTCGGCCGACTGTAGCATCTGGCTTGGTGTTTTCATATTTCATCAAACCTTTGTGTTGCCATCTATCCACTGTTTGTCAAAAAAGCTCTAGTTTTCGAATTCCAAATCGTCGGTTCAGGGCATTTCAATTTCACCCATCCTAGTGATACTGCTCCGTGTTTCGGCCTACGAGGTGCGAGATTTTCCAATCAATTCGTGTGAACACTCTTCTATGATTTTGAGCTTATTTGACTTCCCTAGTTGTTGGAGTCATTTGGAATGCTGCCGAATTGTGGGAAATGTCGAGAAGTCGGAAATCCCCCCCCCAAAAAAAATAGTACAAGTTAACATGGATACGTGTTATGTTAACGCCAGCTAATAGCAAACTCGCGAATCACACGCAGCGATCCAGTCATGGAGCATGTGTCTATGACCCAGTTGTTGAATCACATCCGTCAGTGACCGGCCCGCCGACCAATCAATCATCTGCACATTGTCATGCAATCCGACCAATTGCACTCTCCCATGACACAAGGTGGCATATGTCCATTTTTCGCATTTTATGTTATGTAGGATATTCGTTTCTAATTAGATTCGGATGGTGGTTAAATTTTTACCAGGAATTAGGCAATCGATTAGTCGCTGACTGGGAACAATCCAAACATTTGCCTGTCGAAGCAACAGTGGTCGGTGGACCCGTGCCACCCAGCGCGCATTCCTCCGCTCATATGATTTAGTTTATCCACTTAAACGGTATTGACTAACTGGGTGGACTGGACCACACAGTTGTGTACGGAATTGCCCCCGAGTGTTTTGGTTTTGTGAAACAAGTAACTCCACAAAACATGTGCACGTTTTTTTTCAAAACCGGGCGCGCAGTCTGTTCCTTGTGATAATAATATTGGTTTGTTTTATCACAAAGCCTGCAGCCTTTTACTCCCGATTAACTCCTTCTAATATGATTCTAGATTAAAAAAGAAACACTAAATGGCTTATGCTTGATATACGTGCTATTGTCCGACTGTCATAACTGCTTTGTTCTTCTTTTTTAATGTGTAGCTAGGGTTTCATAGCGCATGTCGTCGTATAAAGTTATAGCAAGTGGCAATTAGTTTGCAAACGTTTGTCTCCACATCTGGGAAAATGCAGTTTCCTTTACTTCGAATTTATGATTTCGTGCATTTTGACACAGCTTTGCGTCCTACCTACCCAAGCATAGCGATAACCTAGCGCAGCGAATTTAACATTCCAGACTGTCGTTTAAAATATGACTACTGTGAGATACATATTTACTGGTGGATTTGTTCATCCTATCCAAGTAACCATGAGCAGTCAAACCCCACTTCCTATTCCTCACACATCCTTTAACCTCTCTCCAGTGACAATCCATGTTTGAACAATGTACATCTCTCTCCAATGCTGTACCTCGAGCTCCTTGAAGCGGGTCCTCGAATTTGGCACTCTCCCAAAACAGTTATCCTGACAATTCAGGGCATTTTTACCCCGGACCAATTCCTAGCACTGCAGAGTCTCGTTGAGTAAGTATACTATCGAACCTGTCTAGCGCCGAAGTTTTCAGCTCAATAATTACTTGTTCCACCTAGTCAAATCTTTGTTTTTCTGACAATAGTTTGCTTTGTTTGGTTCGGTCCCTGGTTAGAATTACGTTACCTTCCGTTAATTTGTTTCTCGGTCTATTCTTCAAACGCGCCTATAGCAGGTTGACATTCACATGTCAGGCTATACACCCAAGCGCACGTCACCTGTAGATGTCACAACGACAATACACCCTGACGTGGTGTGACGGCTTCCGTGCCTCCCTGATTCAGCGAGCTATACAGGATGGCTTATCTCAATCCGAAGATCCAATCATGCCTGGAAGGCCAATGGGTAGAGGTTTGAGGAAGTAGTCTCCTGGTCCTCCAAGTCGGGGGTTGATCTGAGTTGGCAGCTCATTCAGAATCACGAGTGGAAGAATAATTGATCCAAGCAGACGGGCTTCCACTCAGCCATACCCCACTGCCTTGCGGTCAGGTTCTTGTCAGAACCAAAGGCTTTGGTTGAGAACCCTAATCGTTCTTCTGCTTAGGGGCTGGACTCCCTAGCAGTACCTCTCCATCAATCCCCATGAGTTACACGTCTACAAATAATTCCACACTGCATCGGTCGTCGAGCAGGCTAATCAGGACCGCGCTGCCCATTGCATCGAGCGCTGGTGGAGTGGGTAGTGATAAGTATGCTACTGCTCAGATTTCCCTCTTTTTGATTCAACCTGTCTCTTCCATCTCCAACCAAATCTCTCTGCCCCCACTGCCTACTCATAATATCCCCACTGATAACACGCCCGATACTCGCAACGGTTCATTGTGAAGTAGTGTAGTGGGTGGTTTTCAGTCTGCTAGCTCATATGTTCTCAAGCCGCGTCAGCCTCTGAATCTCGGTTCGTTCAGTGTGCGCAGTTAAATGCAGACAGGCCAACAGGCTCATTTGGCTCTGACAGTGGACTCACTTTCGATTGATGTCTGCTGCGTGAGTGAACGAGAATTTAGGATTCGAGTAGAGTTGAGTAATTCAACTAACTGCGCCTAATGTCTGTCAAGGTGTTTCCTTTACACTTCAGGAGACGAAGCAGCTGAAGCTGTGGGTAGGTCAACGCGGTGTAGGAATAGTCTTAAGTGAGAAGGCTGAAGCAACCCTTCTAGACTGGGGCACGGTGATCAGTCGCTTGTGCGGTGTGAGACTGTAGGGATCAGTCGGCGTCCTGAAGGATAGTGGTATTAGGCGCAGTTTATGTGTAATTTAGGTCTGCGTTCCAACAGACTGCAGCACTGACATGAAGAAAGACGGGTTTTACGATGACCTATTCACTCTTCTTCGAAAGAGCAAAGGCTCTGGCATTGTAATGGTTGCAGGTGGTTTTATTGCACAAGTTAGAAAACCTAGTCCATCGGAGTCCTGTTTAGTTGGGCGATGCGCCTTGCCTGCATAGCGAACAGACGACGGGGAAATACTTCTGCAGTTCTATGCAGACGATTATTATGTATTCCTATCTAGTACGAATTTTCGACACAGTTCGCGTCGCACAGCGACATGGCGTTCTAGCTCGACAGGTACTCTGAGTCAGATTGACCATATCGCAGTTAGCTACCGTCGGCGCGATTTTATTCAGAACTGTAGATCATACTGGACCACGTTCTTCGAATCGAACCATGCGTTAGTTTTAATGCGATTCTTGTTGCAGCTCAACGGCCATCACTGAAGATCACAAACCCGGTTGGCCGTGGAACGTCTCTGATTCGGCTGTTCGCAGCAGCTACAAACAAAAACTGTCCGAGGAAATAAGAACTACGACGATCAGTGGGATCAAATTAAACAGGATAGCATTCATCAAAAACACTGGATCTCGCCAGGGTCACTGGGTCTAATGGAACAAAAGTGGCATCTGCCTAACTGCAAGGAAGTGAATAAGATGCGTCGACAATTGCAGCGTCAGTTGACCATAAGCTTTAAGAATGACCGCGAAAACTGGTGGGTTAAGGTAGCCGACGAGACGGAGGAAGCGACAGCTTCATATAACAGTCAAAGACTGCTTAGGCTTATACACGACATCGGTGGGTAGTGAACTTCGGTTGGTGACGTCGTGTGCGATAGGAATATAGGGTTTATCCACGGTAGACAACAAACGCTCAACCGTTGGGCAGAGCACTTCAAGGGTCAGATCAGCTGGCCACACGCTTACGTATTTAGGACCCCGTCTGCAGCTGCGAATCCTTGAGAGGTGTCACTCGATCCCCATTGGAAGTGTAAGTGCAGTCGAATAATTCGGCTTCTGAAGAGGGGAATGCAGCCGGGCCGGACGACCTTCCCCCAGTTCTTTTCAAATTGGGTGGGGAAGCTCTGATGAAATCAAACACCTCCTTGCTTCATGATATTTGGAACAAGGAGCGTAGCCCGTTATCGTGGATTTAGTCACTGATTGTACCAATCTTCACGAAGGGCACACGGAGTGACTGCAACCGTCATCGTGGGATTAGTTTATTTACGATAGTTACTAAGGCGTTGTCCAAGCGGTACCGGGAGCTGAGTTCTGTAGGTAACAAAAACCTGTCCGAATTCCTTACTAAGGTCCGTTCGGAAACTTCCCATCTGCCGAGCAGATGCTCTAGCCAACTGCATTTGTCCACAATATGCAGTGGTCAAAGTTTTGTTTTCCGCATGCCGTATGAACTTTGGTACACAGATCCCAATGGATTTTTCATTACGTGGTCCAATTTCTGTCTGTTCTGGAATAGTTGTGCATTGCTCCGGATTAGTGTGTGTGTGTTTGGCTGTGATCGATCGTAAGCTGACGAATCGACAGGAGTGTACTGAATTCCGGCAGACCTAATATGTCCGTCCCGTATAAAGACTCTTTGTTTGTGTATTCATATGAAACTATATTGCGTTTTCTCTTACACTGTCTTTTTCAATCTCTGTTCCCATGGATGTTTATCAGAAATACTGTCAAATCTACTGCCAGTGATCGGACCTTCGCTTTGTTCTCAAAAGCACTTCTCCGAGATCAGTTTCCGGTAGATCTTATCGCTCCGGCGGATACTCAATCTGAGGGCAATTCCGTGGCTTCTTTGTTCTTGTGGGAGCCCAAACGAACAGACAAACTGATGACGATCCATTTCGACACTTTCTGATTATATTCGTCTTTTCCATCAAGTGTTGTTATCTGGAAATCAGAATTTTCATGTTTTTCGTGTCTACTACGGTCTTCTTTCTTTCGCCAGCCCTGCTTTTCCCCGTATGTACATTAAATGGCTGCTGATTTGAAATGATGTGAAAATGATTGTGCATACAAATTCCTATTTCAAAGATTTCTGCTTTCGCCATGTGCTTTCGATGTTCGCACAGTAAATTCCAACCTTAGTAGTTTGACTCAGGCTACTATATTGCTCGCTAGTAGGCAGATTTATGTGGAGAAACATGCAGTCTCCCTTTTGTCATATACCTCTGTCGAAAACGAAAGTGAGTTTAAAGAATTCATGAACCGTCATCGATATCAGCAACTTCTCATTTGATAGTTACAGTCAGCTGAACTTCCTGAGGGGGCATATCTGGTGTAACCGACTCCCCATAACTTTGCTATGAGCTCATCAAAACTAAACGAGGTTCGACCGACATCTCATATACCTTTCTCTAAACGTTGGATTCACTCAGTACCTACCATTGCCAACGTTATTCATTAAACCATAATTTCTAACGGCCGTGACAGCCTCAGAATGGCCGTTTTTATCTGTACCGTCTATATTCGAATTTACTGGACCACCATACCATTATTTCCGTACTGTTGTAAAATACCCAAATTATCAACGCATTGAAGAAATGATCAAACTCACTTGAGGAGCTTTCGAGAAAACTCAGTTGCAACTTCCTATTGCCTAGCTAAGTTTCGTGTGCGCATAAATACTTGAATTGAGATCGAAGGTACCTATGCGAACATTATTGCAAAAGCACTGACGTCGCGTCATTGAATTGGGGTGAGTTACAAATGGTTGTATTTAATATCTGAGATATTTGCCAGCCTTTCTAATGATTTTCTTGGTGGTGTTTTGTCCTGATTTGCTTCATCTCTCTGTGCTCCCCGGTCCTCAAATCTGGTGTAGTTCATGTTGATTCGAGTGGTTTTGGGACCTAATGCTACGATGTTTCACGTAGTTTGTTCATTCTGAATGTTGATATTGTTAAGGTGTCGAATCGATAACGTGTGGATAATAGTGTAAGAAAGAATTCAAGTTTTCTCTAGGACCCGGATACTCCGTTTAAAACCTAAGACAGATAAAAACGTCCTTTCTGGCTGAATAAATACTTCAGTGGCTTATTTGCTAGTATTTGCACTGCTGTTTGAGCTTGTAGTCGCGTCGATATTTCGAAGACTGAATATTTTCGGGTTTTGTTCCCCCTACGATTTATTCTCATGCTCGATTTCGGTTTTGACATTTTTCTTTCGTTTGTTTTATCGGACTCCAGATCCTTATGGTCCCGCTTTTTCCTGAGTTTTTGCTTTCGAATTGCGCATGCCTCTTGGCCGCTTCTGCTGTGGTTTGTTCTAGTGTGTTTTCTTATCCGCTTTGGACGCTATTCACGGTCTGTTGTCGTGATTATTCGGGCTCCATACGGTAACGGTTTTTAATTATCCACACCAGTTTACCGCCCTTAAGTTATTTGGAAGACCCGATATCTCATTAAAACTGGTCAGGCTGAATAGCTGGTCAACGATCGCCATACGTCTCTTCGCGGATGATGTACTTGATTGACAAAAGCCGCGTTTTGTTGCTGATCCTGTGATTGTCCCCCCCCACCAGCATGATCGAACGTGGGTGTCTCAGGTTTGGCTGCTCACCCTCAACCCCTATAGAAATACTCCCAACTGGCCGTGCCTCTCAAACGGCCCCTGCTGAGGAAGGCCACCTCGTGGTAGTGCTATCGTCAAAGTGTGAGGACAAAGGCAAACGGCTGGCCGTCCTTTCCGGGTTAGCTGATCTTTGGCAGGCAGGAGTTGGTTAAACTCTGATTCTGAATCAACCACGACCGGCTTTCGAGGCACACGGCTCTAGGCTTGCCTAGCGTGTGTGATGAAATCTCCACAATGGTTCCTTTTATTTCCTCTTTTTCGTTCATTCTTTTCATCCTTTGACATGGTTTTGGAAGCACTTAGTCCATTATATATATATATATATATATATTTATAAAAGCATATCTAGCATGCCTACGATGTTGATGGCAATAAACGAACAAACTATGCCATAAATACTTATTTCACGGAGGAAACCAATCATATCCGAAAGTAACCACAGGGTTACTTATATTCGCGTTAACATTTTGCGGTAGAAAAGCTTTTCCCTAATTTTGCCTTTGATTATTGCTGATATTTTATGCACCGTTGTCTGAATAGAGTTGAATAGTATTTAAGTGTTCCAAGTATCAGTGGTTGCGGTGTAAGGATTAATCACGCAGTAAAGCAGGTGATGTGGTTATTCTGTGCAGTAGAAAATGTCGAACGGGTTAATTTGCCGATGAGCTGATTTTCCAGATGGATGCTTGTCGTATAGTAACCTACAAAACATTCGCATAATGAACATTCCTGAATGGCAATTCTGAAACGCTACGACGTTTTCCTGTCTTACGCGAATTAAATGAGAAAAGCTTTGAAAACGGACCAAAGGAGAATGCAATGCTGATACGGGAAATTTTTTCTTCGAAAGTAATTAGACACCTATTCCCTCCGGCATTCACAGCACACTGAATGTCAATTAATGTTTTCCTCATGTTATGCTCAACCATGGACGATCGACCGACGCTCCAAACACGCCAGCTCACCTTGTTTATTGGTTATTCATCTAATTTTTTTATATTTTACTTTTGTACTTCTCCGTTTTCTACTTGGCAAACGCTTCAGTATGCTGGCCTACTTGACAGTTTCAGTGCGTTGTAATCTCTTACGCTTATTCTGTATGTTTCAACTAAAAATATGACATCCGAGTTCGATGGTTCCACTGCTTTTGCTGTCGATAACTTATACACCGAGCTCCTCCTCTCAACGTCCAAATTATCTGCCACTTTTCATACCGGAATGTTCTTTCGGTTCGACGTGGATTGCATGATTCCTTTTATGCCCACGCAGTCGTTGTATCGAGTTGAAAACATGCATTCACATCCATCATATTGTAATGTGGTTTAGCCTTAGATTTCCACCACGTTTCCATCTTGTCTTCTAGTTTAAACAAGTTTCTTTTCCCTCTTATAACGGGCACACGGTAGTCCTGTGCCAAGTCCGTACACCTCATGGATTCGTAAGGCGGAGTGATCTTTCAGCTAGACTATTGACTGGGTTCAGTTAAATTTTCAGGGAGACTGTGTTAGTACCGTAATTCGTAACCCATTCGAGCTAGAATGCATGAACAACTACATGTGTGAATTTATGTCCATTGTTGAACTGAACCTCTGTTGTCGTGAGCAATAAAACCATTTTTTTGTCGGAATATTGTTCAGCTTTTTTTTGTCACTAAAACCCGAAATTGATCACTGTTCTTGCTGTGACCAAAGGCTCATTTCTTCCAAGAGCCTGGCATCACGAGGGGGAAAATAGTACCAATCGATGCATTGGTCATTCCGAGCGAACTCGTTTGTATTGGAAATTCAATAGCTGTAGTGTTTACAGTTTTTCACTTTTAATCCGTTTTTGATGACATGATCGATGCAGGGATGATGGCTAAAGCCAACTACATTGGAGAGGAAAGTCAACAGCTATCACTGTGAGACTTGGATGAATATAGAACCACATAAGGTCCCAATAAATCAGGTATGTTTGCAAGCCGGTCGATCGTGAATTTCACTCCACCATTAGTGGCAATCCGCCATTTGAAACTCCCAATATCATTTCCGGAACAATTGTGAAAGGCATAATAATTGCAACTGACACATCAAACTGGTCTGCAGTTGTTACCCGTAATCCACTTGGAATGGTTTCTTCTGGATTTACTTCTTATTTGCCCCAACTTAACCTCTGTATTCTTCTCTTCAATCGTAGAATCATGAAACAACTCTTCCACTTTACTGTGCACTTCCGAGGGCCACTGTGCGTCTCAAGCCCACTCTAACCAATAAAATATGAAACAGAATGAAGCAAAATCACATCCACGAGTGAATGTTTCATATGAATTGCCACTGCAAGAGTTCAGCTTGTAAACCATCAACTATAATAAGATTTAAAAAAGTAATCGCGTGACGCGGTTTTTGTGAAATTAAGTATAATCCTCGAAGAAACCCTATCCGCGGTATGTAAATTTGGTCAATTAATTGGGTCAAGAAATACGATGTCAGGTCGAGTCACCACTTTCCTAGAAGGTTCATTTTGCCTATCCTATCTTGATTGCATCTGTCTTCGCGACGATTTATCATTATGCATGTTACATAGTTTGAATCGATCCAGCTAGGTTTCTTAGCGCCACACTGCTAACGGGGTGGAGAAATGCGCAAATATCGTCAATTCGTAGTCACTTTGTCGGTACGACTAATTGAACACGATAAGTATGTATAAGTCAACTAAAACCGGCTAGACGCCTGACCCTGTAGCCAATTTGTGGGATCAGCCATGAAGTTAAACATGTTGAGGTGGGTGGACCACGCTATTTATTTACGGACGGATTATATCCGTGCACTCGGCTGCGGTCTTCAATACGACAAACAGATATGAGAATATTAACCAGCGGGTTTCGCTTAGACGGGCAACCCAGTATTCCGAGTTGGGAGCCAGGAGATCCGTTAAGAGAGCGATATGGCCCAATCCCACAATCACCATCTCGGTTTTAACTCGGACTGCTTCTTCAAACAGTCGGTTTTTGTTACCATATCTTATTTGAAAACGAAAAAGATGCATTACCTAGCCGCCTCCAATTCGATTATTGGTGATCACTTATTCTCATTCTGTCAAGGCAAAAAAGTCAAGTTAGCTTTATACAGAATTTTCTCATATTATTATTAACATATCTTGTGTATTGACAAAACTAGTATCTGTCTGTGCCTTTCTTTTTGCCACTAATTTCGACACGTTTTCCAGATCCGTCTCTTTTATTACGTTTCAATCCGACCTTGGCCATTCCCTTTGATATGTAACAGAACCGCTCACAGTGATCGATTTGTTGGCAACTGGTTAATTTTCCTTCTTTTGGCTCACTCATGGTCTGAGATCGGCCACCCGCGGTTCATTCCGTTTAGAACGCTGCATTTCGGTCGTCCAATCACGGTCCGACGTCACGTGGTTGCTGCTAGCCAGCAACCGACAAGAGAAGTCTACCATGATGTGTTACAACAGTAGGAAACTTTTCAATCACAGCTGATCCTCTTGTAACCGCCCTTGATCATTGGACAGTTCGGTTCGACTCAGATTCTGAGAATCGAGAATAACATCCTCTCACGAATGTTTCCGGAATTCCTTAGCCTTCCTCATCTGGAGACTTGTTTGTCTAATAGTCTGTGTGTTACGTGACACCAAGTAAAGCTACTCAACGAATGTTTGTATTGACAGTCATGATGCCATGAAGAAGAAACTAGAAGAAACACGTATGTGATCTTTCTTAAGCAATGTGAATCGAAATATTTATATTCGTATGGTGGAACAACTTTGCAGAAAATAACCTTATATCAGGATAATAGCAACAGATGAGCTGAATTTGACATGGTGAAGGAGGATGCGACACGAAGAAAAGGCTGACTGTCTGATTCGAATATATTCCAGAGGCATGTTTTGTTGTGCTGGTGTGTCAAAATCACGAAGCCCATATTCGATTCGTTTTTAAACGACATAAGGAGAAATGGTGACTGATTGGGTTCGAAAATTCTCAGTTTTCACAAACGCGTTGGGATAGCCATTTGGTTTCCTCGGTGCGTGGTGATGAAGCGCGATCAAATCAACGCTACCGGATTTTGCTTCAGTCGTGTCTATTACCACACTGTGTTCCTCGTTGGTTGAGGTTATAGATGAAGGACAAGAGGAAGCAGAAGACGAAGGTGCAGAAGAATTGCATTCGGACGACTGAAATTCAGCACTGGAAGAATTTCTGGTCATACTGTTTCGATTCATCGAACCGCTGTTTCCCGTTTGCTCGGGAATTCGTTCCGTTAGTTCTGATGGTCTCGACCCGTCGGTATACCAACAATGACCAGTTTGTTGATCTACTGCTGTCCACAATGGGAGTGCATCGGGTGAGCAGTCTATCCGGTGGGCTTGCCATGCGATTGCTGCCGCGGCCATTTGCATAGAATCTAACGAAGTTAGCCGATTTGTGGGACATTTTGAGGGAAACTTGTAAATAAAATCATAAAAAACAACAGTTTTATTATTTTAATTTGTGCTGCATCTTTTTCATTCAATTTTATCGAAAACCATACACCGAACAAATGGTTCATTAAAGGTTCTACATGTGAACAGGATCAGCATACTACTCCGGCAATTTACACGCCATTAAGATGGTCGACCGCACATTGAGTTATCATACCTAATTTGTACACCAGTCATTGGAGCACGGGTCTTGGTAAACATGATATTCGACATTCTTCATATTTGCTTACCCCAGAACAGTCTGATCTATTTTGATTTGTTTCGCTTAAAGCGGTATGCCTAAAAGTTCTGCATACTGGTGATTATTTGTTTCTTGCAAAATCTAATTTTGCGGTTTCGTCAACATTTATGGGATCTACGTGAGTTACTTGATAGGTTGACAGAAGTTCGGCTTTTTTGCATTTCAAAGGGTTAACCGTACAAGAAGAAAAACCAACTCAGATAAAAGGCCTATGCAAGTCAATATAGGAACAATATGAGCGGGCATGTCCAACTGCCGAGAAATCTAGTTTTACTCAATTTCTGGAATCAGTTTTTTTAGACATGTCTCGTTTTTTCTCAAGCATGTGGCCCCTCTCGTAGGCATTGATTTATTTTTCACACTGCTAATCTGGTATTTCAGTTCTTTTCTACAACTGTCTTCATAGTTAAAATACATTTTCTGTAGGTAAACAAAACAACAGCCACCGCTAAGCCGTCACTTTATGCATTGCGCTTGCATTTTAACTCGTCCCAATAGTATATCTGACCGCTGAAGCGAGGAGATACAGCTTCTTCCCCGCGCACTAACGAAGGCTTTATATTTGTTGTCTACCGTGGAATAGTGGGCGAATTGTTTGTTATATTACAGGTAGATACAAATATCTTTGTAAATCATACAAAAGCAATTTGAGGCAGTACGTTCCCTGCACTGGTGCTATTCGGATAGCGGAGTATCTATCTTTCTGGCATATTGCGTTTAGATAAAGACATTCCATTGCTCCCAATTCATCCACGTACCTGAAAATAATCCTGTGTAAACCGCAACGGATCCGCAAAATCCCTCTCGATTATTTGATGCGGTGCGCATGGTGAACGAGACAGTTGGGACACGGCCGAATCAGTCTCAGAACCAAAGGTTTCACTGACAGCAGGCGGTTGTACAAACATCTCCCCAGTTGATTTTTTATGATGATGAACATTCCGGGGGGAACGGATACGATGATCGTTTGGTTCCATTTTTGGATATGCTTGTTCAGAGTAGTTGGTGGTACCATTCTGACCTTTCTCTTTTCCATTTGATGAGTGTTCTTCCAATGGATGCATCTTAATGAATAAACAACTTTTCAAGCTCAAACTGTTATCTGATTCAAACAATTCTTATCAATAAAAACATATTTCGTTTAACGTTTTTTTTCAGTTTTAAAGACTTGATTCCACTGCCTCAGAAATATTCCAAAGTTTATTAGCTGTATGGGAGTATTTAAATGTCCCGTATTGTTCTTAATGTGCGCTGTTTACTTAATAAACAATGGGAAATACATCGGCAACCTTTGAGGGGAGTGGTCTTGATCTCACCAAATTCAGTATACTTAATTTTAAGTAGTAAACGGAGTTGAAATGGCACAAACCAGTGTAGCACTCCAATCAAATTTCGCCCACTGTATTAAGTCACCGGAATAGCTCTCTACAAGTTTTCTTTAGGAACTTTTAGCCATATTGCTATCAAGTTGAAGTTAATACGATGTCCAAGAGGACACCACATGCAAACAACCCTCCACAAGGGCATCAAGTCAGTCAGTTCCATATTAAATCGTTCCAAGGCAATATTGCGCGCCGCATTAACAACAAAATTGCGAAATCAATTCATACTGGCTCACTCATTACAAAATATTTCACTGTTCTACTTCGAACGTTCCTCATGATTCTGCAAGCACAAGTTGAACTAGCTTGCTCTATGCCTCGCGTTTGTAATGATGATTAGTAAATCAGCTCTAGCATTGCTTTTTCCTGTCTATTGCCGTTTTGGTATTTTTGTTTACCGTGTCCAGTGGCCTTTAGAGCACTGGAAACCATAAGACGACAAAGTACGAAGCTGTTTCGGATTCGTCTTCGGACGTTTTATTGACAGTACTTCATTTCTCCTTGTGTCGTATCATTCTTGATCAGTCTTACTCAGGAAGTGGCGGAGGCAATACTGGGCAATTATCCAGGGCCTACTTTTAACGCCCTCCAACTCTAGAGATCCTCTTTCTCACTAACTGGCTACCCTGAAGAACACTGGCTTTGCACTGTTGCTCCCACCTTCCGTCCTTTAAGCCCAGAAACGGAAAAGAAAGTAAATTCCAAAGCATTCTTCTTATCAATGTTTATTTATGTTCCAATTCGTCATCTGAAACTATCATTTGTTCAGCCTTTTTGGTGTCTCGCAAAAAGGACAAGTATAAGGACTTCTCTCAGACATTTTATACTCCACGCCCTACATTTTATTTACCTGTGAGAGCTGTACACACTCTCGAAAGGTCACGCTTTGATCACCGGACTCATCATTGCTCGATTAGGGTTCTCAGCCGAAGCCTTCCGTTCCACCGAGAAACTGTCCCCGGCGCAGCGTGGAGTGCCTGTTGGGAAGCCCATCCAGTTAGATCAGTCGCTCTTCTACTCAATTTTCCGATTGAGTTGCTAGGTCAAATCAACCACCAAACCTGGATCTACTCACTGGTTTTTCAAGCCTGATTGGACGTTCGGCTTGAGAGAAGCTATTTTATATTGCGTCATGAAAGCCCGCAGACCTTAACACCAGGTCGAGGGTAACTGAGAGAAGTAGCACGTCTGACTGTCGTGCCCATTGAAATATGCTCCATCTGTTGTCTCTACCTGCCACCCAACGCTCACCTACGGCCCTACGAGACTGAGACATGCATTAGCGGCAACACCCTGGAAAACGGCTCCGCAATCGAGCTAAACCGATTTGAGGATTAATAAGAGTAAAAACCTTGGTATGACAGCAACCAGTATGCAAAAACTAATACTTCCAGATAGGCGCATGAGAAGTGTTGGGTCCAATGTTTACCAAGGTAATCCGTCCAAACAGTAGGGTTGCATGGACCCCTGGGAAGTGGTCAGTTATTCTCAACGGCGAATGAGCCCATAGTGAGGCACCGCCAACCATTCATCAAGATCACAATTGACAGCATGCCTGACACTCACAACCAATTGTTGAAAAATAGCGACGTACGTATATTTCAACCGGCTGGCCTCTGGATCTCGGCACCTTCAATGTCAGCACTCTCATGCACGCAGGCCAACAGGCGTGTTTAGCCCTCACAATGGGTTCACTTTCGATTGATGTCTGCTGCGTCAGTGAAACACGAATTTAGGATTCCAGAAGTCTAATTCAACTAACTGCATCGAATATCTCAAGATATTTCTTGCACACCTCAGAAGACGGAGCAGCTCAAACCGTGGGTCGACGCAGTGTAGGAATAGTCTTGAATGAGAAGTCTGAAGCAGCCCTTTTAGACTGCATCCCGATTAACAGTCGTTTGTGCGCCATGAGACTGGCAGAATCAGTCGACGTTCGGGAGGCTGGTTGTGTTTACCGCAGCGTATTTGTCATCTCGTTGCAAGCCCCAACAGACTGCAGCACTGACAAACCCGTCACTCCTGTTCGGAAGAGCAAAGGCTCTGACACTGTAGTGATAACAAGTGATTTCAATGCACAAGTTGGAAAACTGACTGTATCGGAAGACTGTTTAGATGGGCGATACACCTCGTCTGCTCAGCTTCTCAAATTTTGTCCGGACGATAATTTATTCCTATCTTGCAAGAACTTCCGACCCATTTCGCGTTGCATAGTGACACGGGACTCTAACTCGGCAAGTAGTCTGCGCCACATCAGAACTGAACCATAACAAAACTGAGCGCACTGTAGCATAGTACACACGGCCTTTCAGTTTCAGTGAAATATCAGGCCGATGCCACAAGTGGCTCAGTCCTGCGTACGCCACTCGAGCCGTGGATATACACGTGATTACCTCTACTGCCGATCTACCTTCGTTCGACACGCAGCTACCAAAGTAAGTGAAACAGTCCACAATCGATAGTTCTTCTCCATCCAGTATCAATTTCGGGACTACTTTCGGCCAGTCTTGTAACAGCACTACACTTTGAAGGTCCAAAGCACATGCCGAATGGAGCTACAGACCTCGTGAGTCTGTCTAGTGCACGTTGTGCGTGGTTCGCGGATTAGAACAGTAACACCATGTTGTCTGCGCAATCTAGATCTCACAGCTCCTCGCCACTCCCCAGTTCGACTCCTACATCTTGGAAACCCAGTAAAGTATCTTTTATCAACTCGTACATGACGAATTTAAACAATCTTGTTGAACACCACTAGTCGTTTCGAATGAACGCGATAGTTCACCGTATACTCCCATGCGGCTATTGGTATGCATTTCTGCTCAGCGAACGGATAACGAGGAAAGACTTTTCCAGCTTTGTGTGGACAATCGTTTGTTCCTATCTAGTACGAATTTCCTACCCGGTTCGCGTCGCACGGATACATGATGCTCTAACTTGACAGGTACTGTGAGTCAGATTGACCATATCGCAATAAGCTACCGTTCTCGTGGTTGTATCCA
The DNA here is from genome assembly GCA_008360955.1 of Fasciolopsis buskii. Classification (NCBI taxonomy): domain Eukaryota; kingdom Metazoa; phylum Platyhelminthes; class Trematoda; order Plagiorchiida; family Fasciolidae; genus Fasciolopsis; species Fasciolopsis buskii. Next base: position 224,097 of record LUCM01000769.1, on the reverse strand, counting down.
GAACTGTGCTCTCCATCGGAAGTTTATGCCAGCGAATTTCCTGAACTTGTTGCGAGCACTGCACTTGCATACCGTTGGGTGCATGAGAGTATACGGCGAACCATTTAATTCATTCGAAACGACTAGCGGTGTTCGACAAGAGTGTCCCATCTCTTCATTCCTGTTCAACTTCTTCACAGAGGAGGTGATGAGGGATGCTTTAGGTGGTCTTCAGAATGTAGTAACCGAACTGATAAATGGAGGGAATCTGTGTGACCTAGACTACGCAGATGACTTTGTGTGCCTTTCCGAGTCTGCGGATTAAGCAGAGCGCGCACTAGATAGACTCTCGAGGTCGGTCACTCGGTTTGGCATGAAGACCTTCACAGCTCACTGCTATATCGTTCAGTGACTCCAGCCAGCTAGTTGGTGGGTCTTTCGTACCTCAACCTACAAGAAGTGAGACACCTACTTCACCTAAGTTCGACGTACACTTTCTTATTCCACGTTGTCACCTCAACTGCTGACCTCCACATGGCTTTCTTCACTCCGTGGGGAGAACGCAAAATAGGGCACATTATGTTAGACGCGTGTTCGCCATACGCAACACGTGACCCAACCAGCGTAGTCTACTAAGTTTCATACGCTGAAAGAAGATAGTCTCATAATTGGCACCTAATACTAGATTCCTCACGTTCACATTACTCACCCGGTCACTCCATCCTATCCTAGCCATGCTACGTAGACATCGGTGATCGAAAAGCTCCAACTGACGAACATATCCCACGCGTATACTGCATGTCTCGCAACCATATAACAGAACTGAGCGCACTACGGCACAGTACACAAGACCTTCCAATTTCAGTGAAATATCAAGCCAACGCCACAAGCGTATGCCGCTCGAGCCTTAAAATTATGCGTGTTTACCTCCTTGCTTATATCATTGGTGTTCCCGCTTTATTGGCAACAATGAATTGGAATCATCGAGTCTCGAAAGGCGCTGTGCGTCAGCTCTATATAAACGTCGGTCGACTTTCGTCGTTTGTCCAGTGACGTCATCTACAATCCTTCGACCATGTTCCCAGCCTACCGAAGAAGGAATTCACGAAAATAAACTTTTTATCGTCAGCCTTTTCAGGTTGAAAATGTTCCCTTTGTGGTTTAATACTTTTAAGGCGGACATGGGTCATTTGCGCTTTCAGTCGGTTTTCGGAGTACGCGACTGGAGCAACAACTGGATTTTGCGGTGTAGAGCTTGCTTCAAATCGCGACGCACGGACGGCTGCTATCAGAGACACCGGAAAGCCGACTTATCCTGTCGCTGGAGTTAGTAGCATTAAAGTAAAAGATAAAAAGTATATATACCACGTCAGAATATAGTCTCATTGTGACGAGATGTCTGTAGCTTACATTTTTGTTAATCATCGATATATGTGCAGGTTAGGAATCTAATGTTCGATACCGGTCTGAGAATATTCTATCAGAGCACACCCAGCTTAGTTGACCTTGTTTGTCGGCGAACAATCGTCTGTTGTATCTTGTCCAGTTTTCCGTTCCTTCCGCTCAGTAGAAAAAGTATAGACCGACAAATTAGGTGATAGCATGGAAGGAGAAAGTAAATAGTGAAAATAGAGAAAGTGGATAGTGGACGTGATAGGAAACTGCGAAGAGTGGCGATCATGTTGTCATTTACTGTCAAGTCAGAATGAGTGAAAAAAGGTGCAACCGTAACTCTGGACTGTATTCCGTAGGCTGGCTACCCCGGGGACATTTTCTTTTCGTGCGCCCATAAGTCCACTCCTTGACCGCCTAGCATATTCATTCTTTCAGTCGGAACGGGTAGTTCGATGAGAAAGGCAGCCGCCCACTGGGGCTTGCCCTGCTGTTTAACGCTGGACGAAGACGATAATGGTGATAGATTAGGCACTCCAACTAAAATAGATGACCTGCCGCTATATTTCACTCAATTTTACTTCATTATCTTCCGCTGGAGGACAAGTCGGCTCCGTGGGCATCACGAATCGTTGCGGACCAGACGTTGCGATTGGATGGCAAATTTGCACAGATTATCACCCAGTTTTGCTCCCGGTAGCGATGACCGTAGGCTGATATGAAGCCTAGACGCTGCACATCCCCTGCAATGGCACCGATCCAGGTTTTCAACTGGTCGCCACAGCGACAGCCCCATCCCAAGCTGTACATTCGCACTCGTGTAGTAGTGGACGCATAGTAAGCCCTTAGTAGTCTTGAGAACTTGACAGGCATGCCACCATCTCCTGTTAGCTACCACAGCGACTCACAATTAATTGTGCCTAATACAATGCGGAAATCAATGAAACATGTCGTGGGTTGCTAAACCTTGCTGCAATGTTCCAGAAAACGACATAGTGTAAACATTTGACCGACGGAACCTCTGTCACGTTTAAATCCATCCTGGCTTGGCCAAGTGCGGCGATCTGTCGCGGTTGCAAAGCGATTCAGAAATAGTGCACAGAAAATCTTTGTAGCCATGTCAATCAGACCGATGCCTCTGCGGGTTTGTCGTTTGGTGTACAGATCATTTAAGAAGTTGACCAAAGTTTTCTACCATCTCACGATTTTCTGATGCTGTTCAGGGATAAGTTGGCCTGTTGTGTCACGTAGAGAGAAATCTGGCTTGTAGCGCTCATTCGAACCATAACAGATGAGTCAAAACGGCCTGCCGAGGTTACCGGTTCTTGATGCAGCCTTCATTTTCTTAGACATTCCTATTTACCATGTCTTGGGTTCCAATCTAGCCGAGCGTTTGGCCGCACGTTGTAGTTTGCAGTGTTTTAAGCTTCCTCGAAAGTGGGGTTCTTTTTCCTTGGCCGAAAACTAAAGAGTACCAGCAGTCTTTCGTAGTTCCTTCCAAGTGGCTTCTATCGCCGTTTTGAACATCTTTCACTGGTTTTCCTCCAGGACTTCGTCTGTTGGTGCACTGGTGATGCCCCTCAACTGTTTTCCTGTCGTAGCAGACAGCGCCTCGAGTTCTTCCCCCATTTCTAGTGCAGTGACGTTTAACAGATTTGGTGGTAGCTTCCATGGGCGTGTACAAAAATGAAGCTAAAAGTGAGCAAGCACCAGGACGTGGTCCGTACCATTCATGTTACCAGCCTCTGCTCCCCGAAACGCGTAACAAATTTCCACTGACAAATCCCAGAGAGATCGTACGAGGATACGGCCGATTTGGTGTGCTGCGCGACCGTCGTCAGGTTAGTATGATTTTTAAGTGTTTGAAGCGCGTACTGCGGAAAACCAACCTGTTCAGGTCGGTCACTGATAATCAATCCAGAGGAGCTGATTAGACCATGATTCCAAACCAACCGCAGGCGGCGTACGAAGCTCAGGGTGAAGAGGTGCACTTGGCACCCAGAATGTCTAGCCCCATCCGAAAGGTGCATGAAATGAACACTTAGTCACAGGCCCCTAGTGGATCACTTGTCCCTCACGTCGTCGTGCTGCCTTATGGGTTAGACCATTTTGGCCAAGGGCTCGGGGTAGGGATCCCCAAGTCAACCCTCTACTTCGGTTTGGGCAACCGGTTAGTGCCAACCTCACGGAGGACCCATGGATCCCAATAGACAGCTTATGTTGTTGACTCTACACATTTCCTTTTTCTTCCTCCTTTTTCATCCTTCACTATGATTCTTCCTATGGCACGCTACTGGACGTTGTGCAGATCGGTTAAGTAGACAGATAACTATTGGATTACACAGTAAATCTCGTCCGTTGATTCAGAGCTAACCGCCTTCGCACATGCAGGATTTCAGGTCTTCATCCTGCTTTGAACCATTTGTCCAGCACTTTGTCCAGATGTGATCATTTGGGAGTGCCTCAACTGAGGAGTGAATCGGTTATGGGGCTCAAAGGTACAGAACATGTTCCAATGAGCACGACATCAAATCGGTGTGGAATTACTATTCCAATAGCGCATCTCATTGGATTATTCAGTACCTACAAATGAGCTCGATAGAATCTGAGGAACCGCGCTGCTTGTCACAGGACTAACGTTCAGTGTGGATTCGATCACGGAACAAAATCAACAAACTGGAGGTAGTGGGAGAATGTTCACTTGTAATTTTTTGGTAATTTGCCTTTTAGACCATAAATTGTAGTTGCACTCAAATCCTGTCGGTATTATCAAAATTTCAGTCACAGAACTGGTCAAATAATGGAAACGATTAATGACTTGGTCGCCTTTTTCATTCAGGAAATCTTGCATGTTCCATCGGTAAAATCAGTTTCATGTCCAAATTGAAAACATGCTTTGTCCCTTGGAAATGCTTTTCCAATGATATTAAAATTTTCGCAATACCACAAATTTCCCACTTCGTAGTTCTTTGTTGGCCGCGACCGCCTTCTTGAGAATGATGTGTAATTGTAATACATCAATGAAAGAAGTATAAAATAAAGGAAGGGGTAAAAAGGACAAAAGAAGCCAGCCACTCTGACTCGTCGATGGACTTTAACACATACGGGACTAGGAATTAGTAAACAACAAACCATACCCGGCTCTATTCTCAGTGGAGTTTTTAGACTCGCTGCCTTTTAGGTGCTTTGGCACAGAAACCGTGCAAAATCGATTCTGTACCCATTACGCTTGTCGCCATGACCACCTTGATTTTCTTAATCAGATTTCACTGGTCAATTGCATTCCTTGTTGAAACGAACAAGCTTAGTCTCAGATTGTCCGGTTATTTTATCCTGACATGCTTCGCACTGCCACAGCACTGGAGACGATGTTGCTACTGTAACAGGCTCGTACTTTTGCCTGAGCCCTACTGACGATTCAGTTGATTCCACCGCAGCGCAAATACGTCGGTTCGCGCCACATGTCAGACGGTTTTCACACATGCGCACATGTGTGAACAGTGCTCCCACCTCTCGCCGCCTCACGGTTACACATGCGCACAGTGGCCCAGCTATTTTTAGAGTACACAATGTCCCGATTGCGATTCACAATGACAGTGCTGTCACGCCGAGGCGTCTGTGTGGCAATGTGTTGCGACTGTTCCCGAATTCGGGTCTCAAAGACGGGCCAACCCTAGCGAAATCATCGCCTCTGTTTTTGCATGGGTCAGAAGTGGGCTAGTAATACACCCTGAAGTGCACACCTTAGCTGGTCCTCTGCATGTCAGACGGCATGCAAGGGGGTGGGTAGGGTAGGCGAAGCGGGGATGGAAATGTCAGCACCAGAACGACAACACAACGCACTATGATTAACAGGTCCGATGTGCTTGCTCCGTTTTGCAGACTGATGTCTGGGTATGGTTGCGGTCGTACAACAAAGTCACAAGAGAACGAGAGCGCGCAAGCGAGAGGGTAAGAAAGAGAAGCAACAAGAATGGGATACTGTTGTTGCCGGAACGTAAACCTTCCAAACGTTCGCCACGACGAACTCTCTCTCTCGTTTTTCCCCGTTCATCGGTCAACACATTATACCGTCCTTTCCAGAATATATAAATTTCACCGGGTTGTTAATACCAACCAGTACCTGTCACATGTGAACTCCAATTGTAAGTGTAATTCGATTCCGAAACTCTTGTGGTACTAAGGTTCCAAGTTCTTTGTACCCGAAGACAGGTGTTCTACTACTATCAGTCATTAGGTTATTTCTGTTCGAGTACTAAGGACTAGTATTCAGTGACAGTTCAAATATGGACTAAAAATACTTTGTCTGATAGATCTTGATGATATCCTGGAACAACACCGAGAGAAAATGACTCTAGTCCCAAAGGCTAGTTTTCACAGTAGCAAAATTTAACAACGTAATGGTAGTTCAGATCTTTCCCGACCAGTCATTGACACAGTTGTTCATCAACAACTCTCGAAATAGTAGCACGAAACCGGGGTTTAATCAGAGAATTCAGAACGCACAAAACCAGATCACACACATACACACACCTATATGCATATGTATATATTCTCTCGTTAAGCGTGTCCTGTCTATCTATTTGGAGGATGAATAAGATAGGACATACCTTAATATAATTTAATTGCATAAAGGGATCGATGGGCAACGTTTTGCCTCATTTTTCATAATACAGTATGCACGGAATTAGTTCCCTTTAATAGAGATGGGATTTATAAATTTTGTTCATGTTAAGCTGGTCTTTTAATCGGATAGCAAGGCCCAAGACGACCAAGTTCTTTCTTGCACGCGGTCTGAATTAGTGGGCAGCCGCCAGTCGTGATCCAGAAATTTAGAGTGGAACAGAATCGCTTAAGATTTCATCTGAGCAGGTGTGAGAATAAGCTACAATGGACTATGGACTACCATCTACGGACGAAATAACCGATGGGTGATCGAGATGGAAGGCGTTTGGTCGAATCGACTGCTGTTTGCTAACAGCTAATTCAACATGTACAACTGGAAACGATGCACTTTTATGGAACAGGTTGCACATCCGAAAACGAAATATCAATACAGAAGTCAATGGAAAAAAGTGCGAATATGATTGCTAATCTCACTCAAATTTGCATTGGATTATTTAATTCAGTATCACTTACTTCTGCATTGTCCGGTGAACCTCCCGTAGGTAGTCTAACCGGAGTTATCTCAGTCGGCTCAGTATAACAGCTTGCAATTAGCTGGTCTTCTCGGCTTATCCTGTCATGATGATTAGTGTCAAATAAGTTCGTTTCTTTTGTTTCTAACAGATCCACATTGTTTGGTTTTATTGGTATGACGGGTCCCGTGTTGTGATTCAGTATCCCTTTCAACGCCGAATCCGTGCCTAAGAGATTGTCCGCAGAATATAAATTTTTGGTTGGATAAATATACCTGCTTCTGGACCAATCGGGGAAGAAATTGGAGTTGGACCGTTGTTGTTCTTGCTGTTCCTGCTGTTGTTCTCGTTGTTGTTGGTGGTGGTGGTGCTCCTGCTCCTGCTGCGGCCGCTGTTGTTCCACTTGACTTTGTAAACTGAGCAACGGGTGATAGCCCGCGGAAGTGGGATAGAGTTGGTCGGTATGAATTGGTTGATAGAATTCGGTGTATCGTCCGTTCGATTCAGAAGCATCGTATGAAGTCAGCAAAAGTTTCCGTCTTCCTGTTAAGTCCGTCACCACTTTCTCACGTTTGACTACTTCTTCTACTTCCTCTGCGAGGCCATCAGAATTGCCATGTTCTTCGTCGGCTGAACCTTCCTTACAGTTGATTTGGTTCGGCTCGGTCAAAACTGATGCATTTGTGTTTGATTTGGTCACATTCCTTTCCATGAGCGAACGTTTTTTCGAACTGCTGTAGCGACCGGGACAATTGATATCCGTTTTAAAGCGTCTCTTTCGCCGAAGAAACGATCCGTTGTCAAACATGCTATGCGCTTCCGGATGTAAAGTCCAATACGATCCCTTTCCGGGCTTTTTATCATCACGTGCTACTTTGACAAAACAATCATTGAGACTCAGATTGTGTCGAATGGAATTTTGCCAACCTTGTTTGTTCTCGCGGTAGTATGGAAACCTGACCAAATATGGGAGGGGGAGAACACATTCTGGTTGAAACGAAATTCTTCCTCAAAAAAAGTGACAACCAAATTCAGGGCATCCTAGCATGTTTCTGATACTTAAATTCGTGTTCCTATTGATCCTGGTGAGATTCTGGTGAAAAACCTATTAATAGAGGGAAAAAGTACTGGGATGGTTAGACGGGCAATATTCCCCGAAACGTGTCGCGTGCTTCCGCGGAAATTTTGTTCATCCATCCGTATGCGAAACGTGCTATTGCCAACAGAAACCAGTATAAATAAAATTTAGAATTTTATGTGAATGCAAAATTTTCATTTATTGTCTAATTTGGCCGAATTTTCTTATCTTCATTTCCCCTCCCAGCGTTATCATCTTAACGGTGATCAGCTTATGGTGAGTTGTACAAATACTGTTTTCCGGGCAAAAAAGGAATGCCCAATAGAGTCTACCAACCAACTGGACGGACAGAACCGGCATTCATGATCCATCAGCGTGACAGACATAAAATCATATGAAATCGAAAATTTACAATTTAGTTACTTTCAACAAGAGAGTGAGTCTGTCTGCTTTGACTGTACCTCCTGGCGTTCACAGTTATCCCGAACGGATAATATGAACCGATGACAGTCTGTTTGCGAACGATTCATTTAGATCACGTAGGTCATTTGGATTACAGATCATATTACCTGTGGTTTCTTTTATGCAGTACTGAATATAATCATTCTAACTGTTATATTTCTTATTCACTTTGTCAGATTAATACCCAGTTTCTGTGTCGTTAAGGCGTAGTATTTCTGTGCTCCATCAAACGGAAGAGATAGGTCCAGATAGTCAGATCATCATTTCTCCAATCGACTTCAGCCGTGAGTAGTTATGAAGCAAAATCACGAAAGAGGTACTGTAATCGGACTAGCCGTTAAGTGAGACATCTATCCGAGCGTCTGACCGTAATTGCGACTGTTTGGCCCTCCCAACTGCTTGAATGAAACGTGGATATTGAAGAGGCTTGACGCGATTCATGGAAATAAATGCATTACTCAGTCATTGTTAAGACCAGCTACCGCGTGTCCCTTGTGTCCCACATACTACTTAAACCAGGCATAATCCACGTTTCCGAAAACAAATTTTGCAGGTTTTCAATTTTCCGGTCTAATTTCTCATTTTGGTAATATTTTTTAAAACAATAATACAGCAGCATTTTCAAGAATTTCGCTTGTTTGCCATCAATTAAAATGCTCCGATCAAGTCAAGTTGCATCCATCTCATATTTCGTTCTTCGTAGAGGTTTCAGTTTCATATGCAGAGTAACTAGGATTGATTAGTTATCGTGTATCACACATGAAAAAGCTTTTAATTTTCGACTTCTGTTTTTCTATCAACTTCGTTCATGCGCACAAATGAAAAATTCGTATAATACATAACTGCCCAATGTGAAATACGAAGATAAATTTTTTGCTTCTAGTTCCAAACTTTGACGAAACCAGTTAGGCAAATTCAGCAAACTTTGAATAAATCCCGGTCGTTTTCCAATCCGTGCATGGTCATCACTCTCGCGATACCAGCTTTTCCCGTGGTCGGTTACCAAATTGTTTTGATGAATAATAATGAATTCCTATATGGGATCCAAGTTGTCAGAGTCTCACTAGTTCTTGTCTGATCGGTCACATCATCCCCTGATTACACAACTCTTTCCCAGCCACCCCTCTTTTCGGAAAGCGTTCAGCTTTTTTGTGGCAAATAAATTGATCACGTTTTCCCTATTCTTTGTATAACGCTTATGACCGAAGTCGTGGTGATTCGTTGGGCTAATCATCATTCCGCGTCAAACAGCATGGCAACTCCCATTGACAATTGCTGTTCTCACCACGTTGCACTTTGAACTAGAAGGAATGAGTGTGTAAGGTGGATAAAGGATAGACTTACAAAGCCTGGGAAAGAGAAGTACGGCACAATGGTTAACTCGTGGAATACTGTTTAAGTGCACGAAAGCATATTGTTTCGATTATTCTGATTCGACGGAAAGTGACAATAGTATTTCCGCCATTAACGATTCGTTTTCATATCTTTCATTGTCTCCAGCCGAGTGGTCGGCGGATATTTCGGACCCCAAACATGAAGATACGACACAGCTAATTCATCCCAGTTTGCTGTACATTTTGCCATTCCACTCCACATAGTCATCTGTTGACATTTACGTGACTTCTTCCACACCGTGAGAGGAACAGAAAATAAGATACGGTATGGTGTAAGCAACGGGTGACCAAACCAACGAAGTTAAACAAGTTTGATACAGTGCAATATGATATTGTCAGACCCGGTGCCCAATGCCAGATTCCTAACCTGAACATTCCTTACTTCGTCATCCCCTTTCATCTTAGCGATACTACGCAAACATCAATGATCATAAGTGATGAATACCCTTGGTACACAAATCCCACGTCCCGCAACCACACTGGAGAGCTGAGCTTATTGAGGCACCCAACACAACCACGGGTGTTTCTGTCTAGCGTACGTCAATCCAGATAAGCATGTCCCACTATCGTACGGACTGGAAGCTGGTAAGTGGTAGTGATTCCCACATATAAATATAACTTGCTTGAAGATAATGCAATTTTTCCGGGTTTTTTTTTAGGTCGTCGTAAGATGGTTTCGATTTTTAGGTCTATTCTTGTTTAAATGAACCGAACGCATCGACTTTTGCTCGTGAATTTAAAAGTCAGCAAGTGCCTATCCGTGACCAGGTCTCCTCGCGAATGGTGTTACAAGCGTCCATCTCTGTAACTTGAACCAGTGAAAAATCGCGAGCCGAAGCCTATTAGGTTTAAACAACAAAACGTAAACAGGGTGTTGTGCAGCCGGTCATTTGTACTGCTACAGTTTATCGGATGAACATTATCTACGATGATTGTAACCCAGGTGTGTGTTACATGAGACTGTCAAATGGAACGTGTCAAATTGGGATAAAACAAAGTTAAATTCGACTGTGCAAGTAATCCGACAGAACACGTTAGGAGTACCTGCAAGTGGCGAACAAGGTCGTTATCAGTTATTCCAATCATGCGATTACATCATATTAAGCACTGACTTGTTTCATCTGGGATAAAAAAAGGTGAATGAATGAAGTAAGTCAAAAGTGTTAACGATGACAGTGTTCGACACTCACAGTCGCGATTGTCTCGATTTGTGTGAACATTGGTAGGAAATAATACAGAATCTAAGCGTGACTGAAGCCCGAATTAGGCTAAGTTTATCTATAACTATCCTTGTGAGCGGTGAATAGATCAACTAACTACTTTTGTAGTTGGTCCTCTCAAATATTCGATGTTAAGAGAACAGAACAAGTTGATTTTTGTTGTCCGTTCAGTTGTCACCGTTCGTGTTTGTAATTGAAATCGAATTGACGTTGAGCCTTTTGTTTGGGCGACCCTACTTCCATTTGGGCGGGAGAAGAAAAGGAGCCGCTCAGTGCATAATTTCACCATGAATGCGCAAGACAGATGCCTGGCAAGGAAAGCATAATTCGTCGTCAGTTGCATTATGTCCGACACGCGCTCTCCATTCAAAAACATACAAAAGATGATGTATTTGGTCAATCTTTTCGTAGCAACATGCGGAAGCTTGAGGCTAAAATTCCAATTCCATTGTTGCGGAAAACAATCCATAAACATGGTCAATTCTAATGAATTTTCCACTTGGCTGATCAGTCTCGATGACATTCGACCCAACCGAGCGAAGAATCGGAGAGAGGGGAGCAATGGTACGAAATAAGAAAACGGGATCAGACTGATTCACGCCGTACTCGGTTTCAGTCTGCCATGTGGCCGTCTCGTACGCTTAACCGCATTCTAAATTGTAAGCGCTAAACACGTTTCGCGATTCCGCCCAAGAACGACTCACTGTAACTGACCGAGATAACTTTGTGATTAATCCTAAGAGTATCAAGCTAAATTCGGATGGGCGACGGAAGCGTTGTTTTTCACTCATGCACTACCGTCCAGATTGAACTAGCCCAATGACGAGGACAATTGTTGCTACGTTGGAAAAATACTAGCGATTGGTGTCGGTTAATTGGGTGGCAGTTATTCTTCTCGGATAGTGCCTTGATTGAGTTGGAAATTAGTTAGCATTGTTGTTTGTTAGCTATTTCTTATTCAAAATAAGACATTTCGTGGACGACGTAAATGATGAATTTGGCCCCCACGGCATCATTTGTCGTGTACCGGTGTCAATGATTTGAAAAATAGCTAGTTAAACTTCGATCTGAAACCAGTGACGATGACAGTAACAATAGTACTTGGGGTTGACGGTTCGCAAATATGCGAATTACGTCTCTGCTTCTCACCGGTATAAAATCAATCATTGCTAGAATTCGATCGTCCACAGCAGGGATGGGCACAACACTACTCTTAATTAGATTCGTTTGTGAAATTAGTCGTTTATGCCACAGTCCGTTGCGGCTGCGATCGACCAGGCCGAGTTCATTGGATTCACTTTACTGGTCCGCTTAGGTTTTTCACGATATTCAACATAGGAATCTTTCATTGTTCCACTTTTGACTACTTTATTATTGTGTTCTTATTTCTTTCATCCATTTTTCGATTCTTTAGTATGATTTCTAAAGTAGACAAGCAATGACCGGTTCGATATGGTCAGCGAATAACGACGGATTTAACCTAGCACCGGTGCTTTCTATTGAGATTGCGTGAAAGAATCACACCCATTCTATTTCATAATTCTGCAGTTCAGCTGTATTCTCCACCGCCGAAAATTATATTGAATATCTCATTAATTATTGTTTTATTCAGTTATATTACATCGCTTGTCGAACACTTATTAGTTCACAATTCAATGGTTATTATCCCTTTATTCGATTCCTTCCACTACCTGTTTCCTCCTGTGTTGGCAGCACTTAATCAGTTGCTACCTCATCTTGCCCTGGAAATGTCATTTACAATTGTATGACAGATCCAAAATGAATTTTATTATTACAAACTCACTTCTGGGTCGTTCAAATTTTCCATACCGTATAGTACCGTCTAATTGTTTGTCGTGATTAATTTAGCTGACCATAGATTGATTGGGGCTGTCGACTAACGGGCACAACTGAATACCCTCAGACTACTTCAAAATTCCACTGGGATATTCTAGAAGCACTAGTGCAATATGTCTAAGTAAATAGTTAATCTAGTTTATTGTGCCAATTTGAATTATTTTTAAAAGTTAACCGATTTTTTACTGAGTGAATAAACTAATAAGTCAATTTATACTTGGTATCTAGAACTGGGGTTGTCCAGTCGGGAGTCACGGTCCAATACGTCTAAGTAACTCCTACTTCAGATAGACAAACATTTCAATAGGACAGTGTTCATTTATCCAAAGTCCAGAGGATTGGAATATCCGGAATAAAAATGAATTCATTCGAGGGACCACTTCCTGTTTGATTCGTTCACTCCGTGAAAATGGGACATGGGACAAACTGAACCCCTGAAATGCGACCACACCACGATTTTATCACTCGCTTACCTATCCGTGGTTGAGTAAACAGACCTAATCCACACTTCACACTGTTTTAAGGTGCGTGTGCGTCTGTGTGACCCTCATCGAATGGCCACTTCTGGTCTCACGAAGATATAGGAAACAGATAATACATGCTAAATTCGGGTGCATTCAACGAACAATCACCGGAGCCAGGTGTCCATTTTGTTACGTCATTGGGCGCTTGTGGCGGAGGGTTTCCCCTCGTCACGTGGAAAATGCTGGTAGGAAAAATTGTGAAATCGGTAGCCCTTCGGATCATTTTGAGTCCGAGCACTTAAACCAAACCTAAAGTCTTCAACGTCAAGTAGGAAAAAATGCAAAATGATAGGGAGTGGAATCGAAATAGGCTGATGGACCATGGACATTTTAGTTCAAGTAATACGTCCGCGTGCTCAGGTGGATTTCAACACTTCTTTTGAGCTACTGAATTCACACTTAATATAATCCTCTTGTTTTGTGGAAGCTAATTAGCCATCACTACGACCTGCAAATACTAATTACAATCTAAGTCAATTCGATGTGTTAACTGGTCATAACAACCTCAGTGGTATTGGTTCTTGTCAAGCTAGTGGAAATTTGAATATCTGTCACAACAATCAGACCGTGTACATTAAATTGGTATAGTCGGCCACGCGATTTACTGTGCTGTCTGCAATCACTTCATTCTTGCAAGTAGTCATTGGTCAAGTGAAGAAAGTTCGCTAAATCAGTCGGTGTCAGTCCGAATTGGGTAACGATTAACACGTTTGATTCACAATCACGCATCTAGTGCTCGCGTTTGAGAGTTGGGTTTGAATTGGTGAATGCGATGCTCCTTATTGCCAAGAATCGAATAAGAATACATTGTTTCCATGGTTCCTTTTTAATGTGCTCTGAATTTGTCCACACCACGACGAATACCTAAAGCCTTATTGTGCAGTCAAATATGGTGATCAAATCTGTTGGTCAGCTGTCGAAGACCGGTTCTGCAGTAACCGAGATGTCAGTCAACTACGAACTGCCTCGACCCGGCAACAATATTGGAAAATGAATGCATCCATATAACATTATGTATGATGCACCAATTTCTCAATTAAATCGAAGCCGAATTCGATTCCAATAAACAGACTCTCCATCTTAATGAATTTTTGATTAGGCATTCTCACAGTAACTATGATTTTGTCATCAAATTTTCAATGTGGCTTTTATTCTCCGAAATAAGTCGCCTTGCCGGGTGCTAGTGCTGAAAATCGGCCTTCGATAATGATTCTGCTGAATCCGTGTTAAAAAAAATATCGGGAGTATTTTCCAACTTTTCCCCTTTATTGACATGCATGAATTGGTGACTGCCTGCAATCCTCCGCAATGACTTTACTGTCATCCCGTAGTGTGTCTATTTCCCAAACAAATGTGTCCTCTTTGTTAGAAAATCTCCAGTATCATCAGTATCATTGTCTTTGTTTTGAGGAAGCATTTCTATGATCTGAAACACGAAACAAATTTTTCCACGAATTAATTCTACAAAGCCCCATTTCGGTTTGTCATTCGATCAAAATGTTAAATTCTTCCTTGCCCATGCACGTGCGGGAACAACATTGCCCTATCCCCGGAAGGGCCGTGGTCAAAGGCTGGCGTCTGGAAGTAGCACGCAACATTGAAGTTACGCATGGGACGACCAGAATACCAACTTGTGTATTTTGGTTAAAGTCTAAGGAACTTCGAAGTAGTCTAACAGTTAGACTAGGTGAAATACTATCGGTGACTTTCATTGAAAGTTTAATTGAAAGTGTGATTGGTCATTTGTCAGGTGCTTGACATCTTCGTTTTTGGACTTTGAGATCGCGAGTTAGACTCTGCACACCGAGTGTCAGTGTCCCTTTCGGCAGTCAGCTACGGGCTTTATGAAACATTTATCCGGCCTCGATTGACAATCTAAAATAATGTTACTATAAGTGCTATTCTATATGAATGAGTGAAAGAACTTTTCCCAGAAGGGTACTACCGAATTAGCAATCATTCGTGCTCATCGCATGTACGCATCGGTACTTTCTTGTCCTGACAATAAACAGATAGCCAGTAATTTGTTATTGGGATAACATTTTTGCCTAATCAAACAAGTTTTGCTCACAAATGGGGACGAAAAAATAGGACTATTGTTTTTCTGAATGTCCTGATTTATCAGCCGACAAAACAATAAAACGAGTCACATATGCGATTCCTAAATGAACTCATCTTTTGTACACATACCCAGTGATTTAAGTACAACGCTCGTGCAAGTGACGGTTATTGCTAATGCTATATGCCTGTTAAAACAGACAAACCGTGTATATTACAAATTATCAAATTAAGAGAGGGAAAATGCTCATAGAAAATGTTTTACTAATTTTCGATCTTACTTAAAACCAGGAATTAGCATTTGTAGAGCTCCGATTACTCAGAATTTTGTTTTTCATTAACTAAATGGAAGCACTAAGGGGATTAACAGCTTCCCAGTTGGTGTCAACTAAAGTTGGTCCTAATGCGTCGGCAAATCTCCATGACAAACCCAACTACGCCATACGAATGGTGCCACAATCAAGCATGGAGACACTGAAGGGTGTGGCAGTGAATCGCGAACAGTGGTGATCGTGCTGTCATGTTCTATCGAATCAGAATGATTGAAAACACGTGCGTTTGTAGTTAGACTGTGTTTCGTGTGTTGACTGCAGCAGCATCTTATCTTTTCTCACCTGTGTAGGCACACTCCCAGTTTGCCTCTTTATGGAAACGTGTAACTCTGAGGAAAAGACAGCGGTCAGTGAGGTTTGCCTTGCTGTTTAGCGGTGAACGCTGATGACAGTCACGCAAAGGTGACCGAAAGATGAACAACTGGCGAATGACTCTAAATGATGCACAGACCCGAAGGACAACTAAGTGCAGCTCCGAATGTGTCGGCTTGCATCACCCAAGTCAAAAGTTGAGAAACTTCTAACACGTTCAACAAGCCGTCATTCCGTTATTAGCACTGCTTTTTTTAAATCTGTGCACGGAATATTCATACTGCACTGTCACTTCTCCACAATGTTTGGTATTCTCCGTGGACAGTATATCACGGTAGTTAAACCGACTGAAGCATTCGTTGAGTAAGACTGCCGCCGGTTCCTTCCAAACCAGTGGGAAGGATTTGGTGATCGATACTCTGCATGATCAATGCATAGTTCTTTTAGAAACCAATTCATTCTTGACAAATATTGGTTTCAAATGTGTTGGATGTTGCCGACAGTTTATTATAAAATTAGCATCTGAAGACAGTTGGAAGTAGTATCTCATGTATCGAAGTGGACAATTTCCCCTAGATGAGCACAAAAATGCCATAAAGTTGATCCGTGTAATCAATACTGCCGTAGTCCATTATTCTTCAGCCTTTGTAGGCTCAACTTTCCAAACCGGTAAATATCGAGTAGAGTTGACAAAATGCTATGCACTTCGCTCCGCTAGGTTATCGTTTGGGAACCAATCAGCTCATTCAGTGAGTGAACCCAATGGCCCAAGAGATTACTTGGCATTGCCTTTCGTTGCCTTAAGTTTTATAAATTTTGGTTTAGGCACATCTGAAAAATGCAGTGATAATGTGTGAAAAAGTCTTCGACGGGTACTAAGCTCGAACCCAGGCATCCGTACCGAATGTGCCGCGCCAGCTGAACGCGATAATAAACATACTACTCCGTATTTGGATATTTCACTCAAGAACCAACGATGACCTGCGTAGCATCCACCACAACGAACGTGCTCCAACTTTGACTGCCAGAGCTCGACGCAAATGTGATGGCTTGTCTCCGCATGTCAATTCGAATCCGGCCGATGTGAAAGACCATTAGCACAGTTTAACAACTAGTTCACTGCAGATGTGAAACCTAGGAAATCTTCCGAAAATTGTACACGAACTTCTTGGGCTTTCATCCTATTTCCTCACTGTCTCGGAACTCACATGCAGTTAATCGGAGCTCCCGTCAGGGTGACATATTCAGATCTCGCACATCTAAGTTGGAAATGTAGTCCGTCTTGCAGGGGCACCTACGTATTTTATACGATGCACTTATTACTTATGCACCCATTTGCAATTTGCAAACGGACGTACTTTTGCTAGGTCTTGCAAAAACCTAGACTATCTCTCATCCAATAACCAAGTTTCACATTTTTATGAACAATGTTGGCATTGTTCGGTAACAATCCGGAAAGCAGTAGAAACAATTAGATTACATATACTTCATAGGTAGTTGGTACATGTGTATTGTGTTTGCAAGCACCTTTCTTAAACTGGGGCGGAAACTTGATTTGTACAGGACTCATACAGAAGTTAACCCTCACTGGAATAAGTGGGCATAAAACTTACTTTTCCATTATAAATCTATAGATCCCACTGAGTGTGGCTCGCTTCTCGGGTTGTGAACTGATTGCCATTGTGATCAAAGCAATGTACGAGTACGGAGGTTTGACCAGATTGTCGGAAACGGAAACACTAAATGACCCATGAATTGTTGGACTTGTCATCGCGACCTCGGGTGTGGTTGACGGAAATGTTTGTCCACCTAGACGAGGATCGCTTGAATGCATCATCTGAGCGAGTAACATATTTGGATCGGGACATGGGCGCATGGAGATCGTGGCAGAATATGCGGCGGCCGCCATCAGATCACAAGCGGTCGGGGCAGACAATCCTAATGAGAAACTCGGGGAGAAAGGTATTTGAGAACTTGGCTGAGGTTCGTCTGGGAGATTACGAAGGGCTGTACATGGTGAAGGAGCAAGTGGAGATGTTTCTTGGGGATTCCCAGATGTATTTTGGATAGACATTGCACAGAGACTGGGCGCATCCGAACAACATGGGAAAGCTAGATCATTTATGCCTTGAACATCGTTCCCAGGTGGATATTTCTGCTCCGAGAAGAGTGAAAAATTATTTATGTTGGGCGGAAAAAATCTGTACGGAGAATGGTCAGCTATTTCACGTCGACTCGAAAGCGGAGTTAGTGGGCTTACGAATCGGGCATCCGGTGGGCGTAGCGGATCGCGGTAGCTAACTGATTGTTCTGAAATGGAGACCGCATGTACATGGTTTCCATCTGACGGATGCGCTTCGTCCATACGAGCAGAGGAGATGCGATTCAAATTGGAAGATGCTTCCGGTACAGCCGTGTCAAAAGGATATTCTCGTTCAAAACGGGAAGAATGCCTGTCCAGTTGACCAAGAGCTCGAAAATAGACCCCATTATCCAAGTGCGGATGGTAAAACGGATGTGAGTAGTCATGGAAATTATGAAGTGTGGAGTGTCGCAGGCACGAATCCGTTTCCAATGAGCGAACGCGTGCCAATGTGGAACTGTCCATTGAATAAGACCATTGGGGTAAGGAACAAATTTCCGTTTCCGAAAGATACGAGCTCATCATCAGATGATTTCACACTGGACGGTTTATCGGAGGCCCAAAACAATAAGAAATACAATATCAGTATTTGGTAATCGATCGTAGCTTGGCTGATTTGTTGGACCACCATCCGTTGAATATCCGACGCGAAATCGTTCGGTAGCAAACTAGGTTGATTGAAAGCAACCGTTATTCGCATCTGATTGGCTCCATGGTGCGCTAATGCTTTCTGCACGGATGATAACGACCAATGAGTTTGGGGTTATATGCAGATGGAGTGACGAGCCTAACAGTGATTGGTCGACAATGTGTCCACCACATGTCCATGTGAAGCATGAGACCAGGGGTGGTGGTGTTTGCATATATTGATTCCACCGAGGTAAGAATCCTATCAGTTACATCCGCTTCTACCAACCCCCCCGGATATGTACATCCCTGCCCTTCCAATTGACCATGAGATTGAATGCAATAGATTAGATCAGGCAGATTAACCAATGAAAACAAATTGATCGGTCCTGAAAGTACAATTATCGTTCGGGTTTTTCTTCAGGGAAGGCAAGATATTAGAGGAAGACTGTTTCCACGTCCTCAGGATATCTGGCTTCGAATAAGAAAAATTGGTTTTTGTCATAATGAGCACTGTGCATGGATGACAGAACAAATTTCCCCCAGTAGTACACCACAGGTTTCACCGTTATTGTCGTTCATCAGATGTACTCGCTTGAAATTGGTCTCTCAGATCGATAACTTTTGCTCTCAAGCATGAAGCGCACACAAACGTAAGACTAAATTGCCAGAATCATGAGAACATCCTTGTACCTTTGCATGGTATTCTACTGCGAAACTGGATTTCCGCAAATTGTTATCTTCCATTACAGTCGATAATGGAGAAGCGGAAAACACAGGGTACGAAATTTGAACGACTCGAATCAGCTATCTAAATTAGTTCGAAATTCTTCACTTTCCTCTGTTAAATAAAGTATCACGGAGTTACAGTTCATGTTAGCACGAGAAATGACGAATGTGAACTGTGAAAAAGTTGTTCAATGCTCTCGAAATGGAACCGGAGTAGGGTAGTTCGGCCTTCACAGGAATCGGGAGACGACTGGAATCGGTCCCAGTTTCTGCGGAAATCTTGCTACATATATTGTTAATTAGAATAACCTATATTAGTCAGTCCATAGTAGAGTATAAAAGTAATATAGGGAATGCGCGAATATACAAGCATTTCGTTTGTTGCCAAACTACTATAGTTTCTGCCACTACCAATAATACTGTCATTACAGTTACTGCAGCCAACAGCAGTACTCCCACCTCTACTACTATTTTCAATACTACAACACGCAGTACGTTGGTTTCTGTTCACAAACACATACA
The DNA here is from genome assembly GCA_008360955.1 of Fasciolopsis buskii. Classification (NCBI taxonomy): domain Eukaryota; kingdom Metazoa; phylum Platyhelminthes; class Trematoda; order Plagiorchiida; family Fasciolidae; genus Fasciolopsis; species Fasciolopsis buskii. Next base: position 204,330 of record LUCM01000769.1, on the reverse strand, counting down.
CACGTGTCTGTACACATTTGTTGAGATATAAAATTGAAAAAATGTGGCCGAATTTGATGCAATTTTTGGTTGAAAAACAATGGTGGTTGAAGGGACTGTAAATTTCGTCAGCTTTCGTGCGCATCTGATTGAAAAACAAGCGACAAGCACTTGAATAGCATGCGGAGGTTGGCCAGCATTTCAATGAAGTTGTTTACATTCTCGTTATTGTATTCCAATACTCCAGACAGGTTTGTCCTTGTACCTAGAGCCCGAATATGAAAAAGAACAAACTATATTATGTCCAGGAATTGAATTTTGTGCCCATCTACGTGGAAGACTTTCATGGTGACTGGGGGGGGGGGTTGAGTATTTCATTCCCCCATCCAATGTAATTAAATCTCGGCAATAGTAGTGGTAGTAGTGTCAAAGCAGTTGTACTCGTAATATTAGTGTAGCTAATTTTGGTAGCTGTGACGTCAAAGCGATAGAATAAATGAGTGATGATGCGGTATTTTCATAAACATTGACCGAACACATTTTTCCCCTAGTGGTAGCGGATATGAACTTGTTTAAAACCGGGCAAACACTGAAAGATGGTTGAAAAATTGGGAATAGTGACGGTTACATTTAGGTCCCTGCGAGAGTTAGTATGAAGGGATTACGGCGGATCATCAGACAGAGTGGAGTCTCAGGCGTGGCATGACCACAACCCGAGGAACAAGGATCAATTTCACTTGAATGAATCTATTCAATCAAATTGCCGACGCTCGAATGTGTCAGATTTCCCAAAACTACTCCATATAGATGTTTAATAGCGAATTAATCAGGAAGTTATTTTAACCGCGGTTGCTAAGTGGTTTGCTGCAGTAATATGGCCACATTTTCCAGAAAGCATCATCACATTTAAATATAAATGTATAATGTTGACAAGATAGTAAATTAATTGTGATTAATTGTTGAGATCGGAAAGTGGTCTGAAACTGTTCCCTGATGATGCACCATTAATTACCGGATCCAAGAGTGAAATATTGTTGATTTTGCTGAAATTCTAATCTATGCATGGATGAACCTTACACGTCAACACCACATGCGTTGTTAGTTGATTTGCAAGGCTAAATGATCCACGCGGAAATTCCTGTTCGGAATTCAAATTGCGGGTCGGTCCACTGGGGATTTGTCAATGTCCGAACATTCTTCGGCCAGGCCTTATAGCTCGCCCCGGGTTGAGCACTCAGAGTACAAATGTGTCGGTTACGCAGATGCACAGCTGGAAAGCCTGTCGGGGCTAACGAGCTTCTGTGTTTTTGGCCCAATAACGGTTATTAACTCTAATAAATTAATTGATGCGAAATTTCTTGTCCGATACAAAAACAAATGGCTTAGCGAACTGCATTAGTTAGTTCGTATTTCAGTGTCTCTTCAACTGAGCATTAAGGATATAAGCATATCAAATTTGACATCAAGCAACCTTAAAGAATGAATAAAAACGAGGAAATGTACACTAATTTTCAAAAATATTGGGCTGCTTGTAGACGAATCGCTACGTACTGATCTCGAGAGTTTTTCTGGAAATTCGCTAACTTAGTTGAAGAAAACGTTATTCTCATGGAAAGGATATACTCTTCGGGATGAGCATTTTGCATGCCCCTGGTTATCGTTGAGAAGTACATTATTATTTTACTATTATTATTAGTCATGATATGCAGACTTATTCAGTCATTTCTTCCCGATTCAATCCATTTTCCTATTGATATGGATTGATGGTGTCCGCACAATCTGACAGTATATGTGAATTTTTCCCCGAAGGGAAACATCCAGAAGTCCACTTTAATTCAGAATCCCAAATGTGATCTGAACACAACCATATTTACCTCCATATAAATGTCCAATGAATGATACAGCTACCGATGAAACTTCTGCTTCGGTCAGGCGTCATTTGCTGATTCGTTCTGTCTAGGTAAATTGAGTGACCATAAAAGTAATCATCGTTCGACTATGGAATCGGATGAAATGAGGTAACCAAATTAATTCGATCGTGTTCGCAACCGATGATGGGTCGGCACGCCAAATCGCACATGCTGGCCTTTACACGACACGAAGTTTCTTCGTGGATTGCTACCCATCTTTTGTCATTCTTGTGACGAAATTACTCATTCGTTGAAACAACATGGGGATTCATTTAAGTTGTAGTGGTCGGCATGCTCTGCACAAGGACGTCTGATTAACACATTACAATAAAATTTGGACGAGCAAAATGTACGCGAGTCATCAAGTCAGACTTGAAATGAATTCCCACCAAACAGGTCAAACAAATAGCTCACGAACCCGAAATTCGTAATCAGTAGTTGTCGATTCATGTACTCAGTTGATAAAATTCAACAACTCAACTGTCAAAGTGCAGTCTGGACCAGCGAAATCGGCGAAGCGCATATTTCCGTTTTTGTGGGCATATTCGTGAGAGTAAATAAGCAACCAGTTCAAAGCCTTTAGAATCTTTGATGCGGAGCACCTATGCGAGGAGAATGAAGAAAGAATAGCAACATATTTATTCCCAGCTACTGGCTGGCAATGGTCAAATAAGCATGCCAGTCACCCCTGCACGTGAACGTCGCAAGTTCAAGTCCACTTTCCTATAAACGGATTACTTCCCGAGTGAACACGATTGCCACGATCACAGCCCTCTCCCAGAGTTATTGTATTTTCTGTCTACAATAAAGTAAGGATGTAGGGGATTACTTATTTATTTAGTTGAAAGCTTCTCAATAAAGCCTTCACTGTCAAGTGTGGGTAGACTGCTATCTCATTATCTGTCATAACATGCATCCCAAATATCAGAAGATAATTTCATGTTGTTTTAGTAATTCGTGGTATAATGTTCACTCGTCTGTGATGACAATGAAATGTAGTGAGTTTTTTCTTTTTGTGTTAGCAACTCAGAAGTTAAACATAAGATGCTGGTCCTAGGGTTCCTTCTTTAAAATAGGCAGCGAACTGAAATAGATTTAAGTAGTTGGGACATACATCGGCCTTCCCTATGGAACGACTGCCTCGTCGTATGCCGTTCTGGAAAGCAAGCAACGGTTGGAAGATTGTTCGAAGTGGCCATTGGATGACGTGGGAAAAAGGATGAAAACTAAACTGTCTAGTATAGGTCCACTCTGATTGCCGAACTGGGGGTCCGCGACAGCCCCCTCGGGGATTAGTTGGGGACGGAGGGTGATATGGCTCAATGTGTCCCGTATCCCAAATCTTCTCGCCTCTGTTTAGTTGTTCAACTTATCGTTTTACTGTTGACCGTGCATTATTCCTTGTTCCCTTCCTTCTCTTTTCGGTAGACAGTATTATGAAACAAAAACCAAATCAGAACACGCTTGTACAAGTTTAGTGGTTGTAAACACGAGAAGCCGAATCACATGACAATCATTTTCTGGTCTGATCCAAATGACATCGAGCCTTACAGCATTTGGAACATGCCATCCATCTAGTGAAACTCGTGATGAGAAATTTTTGCTATGGAATAATCAGTCCATTTGGCAATGACCAATTACGAGAGGTGAAACCTGAAATGGGCTGCCAATGGCTAATCTGGTACCGTCGTGTTGTTCCAACCACAAGTCCCAAATTCGAGATTTTTTACAACATCACCTGTGACATAGATACTCCAAATCGGTTATCAGTTAGTCAAAATGGACTTACGGATATTTCCTGTAAACCACAATCCGACAGCTCGCGAGTTCTAACCTTACTTGGGGGATTTGTGCTTTTTTTACTAAGTAGATAAAAACAATGATTCCGGGCCGTCAAAGATCGGCTTCACGACTGTTTCCACTTAGCAAACATTGGTACGTCGGTACACCTCTGTCAACCTGCCTCCCTAAATGAAAGTTCCGTGTGCGCCGTTGGCATCAGAAGCTCAACAGCATCCTGTGGTAGTACCTGGATTCAATAAACGAACTGAATATTGTCAAAAGATGATGACACGTTAACTATAGTTGAATCAAGTCAAACCTATTCAAATAGTGCTTTTATACACCTTGATATGGGTCAATTTTCAGCAGGTAAATATGTGACTTATGGTGAATAATACCTAGGGCGAATACAGACATCGCATACATAAAATCGGAAGTAAAGGTATTTGATGTTCGTGGTTTTCCAATATTTCTGTTGTTTTCATTGTTTGTTATTGTTAATTTATTCAAAATGTGGTTATCACCTTTATCTATTAATTATGCTAGACTACACAGGACTGGTAAATATGCTGATGACTCAACCCTCACAAACTCTTTGAAACATGGCTGACATTGACTTGGCGTCACCTTAATCGGCACATCGAATGAAGAGGGAAGACATTTCTTTGAATGCGCACAGTACGGGGATTGGTTATGAGGCAAAATTGAGCTTGGTATTTATCATTATTCGCTTAAAAATTGGGGTATTGTTGGCAAGAAAATAGTCTAAACTTGATTGGGCAAAAGACAACACAATGTTGGAACCTCTCGTCCAGTACCCAGCAACCACCCTCCCCGGTTCAATATGCGAATAAATGTTCGTTGTTAATGGGATGTGGGGTCACGCTACACGGCCAAAAGGAATTCGATATGAAAACCCTATGCCAAATGCCAGCCACTTCAATGAACCTGGTAAGATCGAAGAAACCTGTGTGCGAAAAATGATTTCGCCACTCAATTTTACATCACATTCTCTAGTCACTTCATGATGAGTCGGTGCACGTGACGACCAGTCTAGGCAACAGGATGCACTTCGTCCAAGCGACGCACACAAACGTCATCTCCCATATCGAATTTGTTGTCATTTGGTAAGAGTTGGCTGGGGCAGACAGCCATTAATCTCTTCTTGTCCTAAACCGTAATAGACAGCTTGCGTTCTCGGAGCTTCAGTGCTGCGACGCGCGACAGATACTAGAGAAGAGCGAGCCAACTTGAACTCGGATCAACACGAAACCCACATAATTCATTCAGTTACGTGTGAAACCGTGGCAATTTGATAATTCGGGTTATCATTTTTGACTTCACTTCTCACTTATGTTCAGCCGGTACTCAGTGAAGGAGGTTGACAACTGGTCAGTCATATTGTTCGATTAATTATTATTATAAATATTACCGGATACTCCATCTTCAGTCCCAGCGTCGAGGCATGACGGGCGGATGTGTAATGCACATGGTGATACCGAACAATTTGTTTGAAATAACGCTATGCAGTTGTTGGGGATTTCCCCGATTAAATGCTTGCTGAGACGGAAAAGTGCACTGCTTCATGAATCAAATCCTCCCGGAAGGTGGACACTATTTCCAGTTCATAAATGAACCCAGTTTTACCTACCCATAAACATTCAGTCACGCGAGAGACAGCAGAACATCTTAGGCTATCATGGAGTTACTTGGAGTAGTATTTTTGTTTGCACAACTGAATTCTGTTTGGTCATTTTTGACCGAAAAAACGTGAAATTAGGTTAGGTAAACTGGTGTCTAAGTGAGAAAACAAATTAGCAAAACTGACCTTTGAATGAAACCCGAAAATAGTGGTCGGACGAGACGGAAACTTCGTTTGATACCCAAGATCACTAGGTATACCCTCGACCAGGAGATCCAACACACGTCACACGCGTACAAATTCACCAATCCAATATTTTCTTGTCACTGAGATCTTGAGAAAAAGTGTGGAGTTTTTCTTCAAATATCTCCAACTGGATAGACTTAGTCAGTCACAATTATGCACTCAAACGCAAGTCGATAGACCAGTTCCTCACCTAGTCCAACGAACGACGCCATGTCATTGACACTAAACCAAATTTCTTCACCGGTAGTCTTCTATTTGATAGGCGAAATTCCAAGAAAGAAAAATTCAACGTTGAGCACTCCCCTCTCACCCCAATCCCGTGGATGTTGACCACGCGGCTCATGTGTTTTACCAATTAACCAAAAAAGTCAAGCCAGTTGCTAGGGTTTACAGTACTAAAGCCGATGGTGTGCAATCGTGTGTCTGTCTTGCGACGGTTAACAATTCACTTTATTGGGTTAAATTATTTTTGATAACAAGTTAACCAATGAGAATGGTTATTGAATACGGACTCAGGTTATTGTTAGTCTTCCATAGTAAACTTTCCTTATGTTATCAAGAACTAACTAGAAGACCTTGCTGAAAATAAATTAAGCTGTTCTTTTTATCGTCTTCCATCTGCTTCAGCTCAGTCTAGGGCCTTTTCATGGCAAATATTCTGGTGAGTGGAAGGTGCATCCCAGCAAAATCTTCACAAGATGGAATCCATGAAAGAATAGTTTAGTCCATCTCAGTTCCGCGTCAATTTCTAATCCTGTAGACAGTCATACTAACAGGTTGATCGAAGATTGTCTGTTTTTGCAAACCATAAACCAAAAATATGGTCTCCTCCTATCAGTAGTATGTTTCGCCTGCGGAGAGGTGGACAGAATTTCTCGGAAGCACACCACAAATTTTCGCAATCACCGGCGCTCTTCACGTACGCGTATCCGGTACTCTCCTTTTCAGTTGTACTTATACCTGTGTACTCCTTTCTTAAGTTGACAGGAGGATCCCCCAGGTACTGAGACTCTAATGCCAACCTAACAAAGGAGAGCACGATTTTGTGGACAACTAAATAAGTGGATGCCTGGTACGCCCACTTAACGAGCACCAGTAACAGCGACATTGATCTTGTGGTTCTTAGGGCGTATTGTCCATCTATCCGTATGCGAAACACAACGGGTAGAAGGACCCCATTCTTTCGGAAATTATGTCCCGTTTCCCAAGTTAGCCTTGCTTAACCGAGGAGAAACTTCCGACGAGTCATTGCGTGACTGTTACACATAAATTCTGTCTTACCTCAATAGTGTTATTTAATTACCGACCCGTTTCTCAGATAAAACGGTTCCAAATAATGGCGCTAGTAACAGCCACATTAATAAGTTTGTGTAGACAGTAATTTCCTAAGTACTATGCATGCACACACAACCACACGTACACACATGCACACATGCAGAAACCGTCTGGGCAAACGCGCACTTTCTCATGGTAAGTAAAAATGACGAATTCTCGACTCCAGTGCACGTTCAAATGAGAAAGCTAGCAAACGAGAACACAGTTTGTTGAATGTGATTTAACCCGTGTGTGCACTGCGATATGATTTCGATTCCCTTTTGCTACTCTCCAGTATGCAAAAGTCTGTTCCCGCGGTGTGTAGCACAACGTCGATTCTCGACTGACACTATTTCTCCAGTACGATTAGCTCAGTCACTCCTTGGGAGTAGATTTTGTAACTGCGCAAAAACCATCAAATGCGGCAATGTGACGACTGGTCCGTGAGTTGGTTAGAAAAAATCTCGAAAATTTTCTCGTTTGACGGTCGATCTGTTTGGTGTTTGATCGGGTCTAGTTGTTAACTGTCTACTATCTTTCGATGTGACCAGATTTTCACTGAGACCAAATGAGTCACAGAGAAACAAAAGAAATCGGTTGGAACTAATAGTTCCAGATCGATCACAACACCCAGATCAGATTGAAGTGTTAATGTGACCGATTTGGTGAGTTTCGATCGCAAACACCATCACGTCCGTAATGGGCTCAGAGTCACAGTCAAAGTCTTTGAGTCGCACAAGTTCATTGGCAGCAGAGAGTAGAAGAGACTGACTTGCTGGTTAGTGATATGTAAATTGAAGCTAAAAATATCTTCACTACACGGAATTGACCGCAGTGAATTAACATTCCCAGTTTTGCAGAATGGTGATACTTCCGAGAGTGACTAAGTGAACTTCGTTGCCCTGCGATGTATCGTACTCTATTGTATTGTATTGTATTGTATTGCAATGTATAGTACCGTTTTTTTTTCTATTTTGATTATATTGTACTGTATTGTGTTATATTATGCATTGCTGTGTTTTGCTTTGTCTTCGTTCCGTTGTGTCTTCTACACATGGAGGTTCATTAGACCCTGTCGCTTCAGTTCCTTGTGAACACGTTCGCCCGTAAAAACAAAACAACGAAGATGAACTGGCGATCTAACATTTTTCAAAGGACAAATGAAAAGGCCGACTGATAAATCCGACGTGATCTACAATACAGGGCCCTCTTCGCCGCAGGCAAAGCTTAGAGACAATACAGATTCCTTATGTGAAATACAATAACTGGGACGCTGCGGAAATGAAGAGTAATCGACGTGCTCCAAGACTGAACTTTGCGCTAGAACCTCACACCGGTCACGGGGAGCCCGCATAAATCTACTCACAATCGAAACATTCCTAGTAGTTCAAATGAGATTCAAGTGCACAACTCGATCTCGATACGTACAAGGAGCAGGATAGTATCGAGTAGAGCCATATACAATAGTCGAATTCGTTTCATTTTCTCTTTTGGGAAATAGTATTTTCTAACCTAATTGCTACACCACTCTAATCAGCTTATTTGAGATTGTCATTAATCTCACCGGTTAAATGTCTAATCATCCTTCCACTATCCGCAACTGTTCACGTTGCCTCATTTTCAACAATCTGTGATGGTGGACTTACAGTGCAGTTGTTAAAATTGATTTGCATGCAGCAAGTTGTTTGGTACCAACGAAGAATTAGAAAAACCAAACTCAATGGAATTCTGTTGAAACCACGGACACTAGACACTCAGGTAAACGAGAGACGCATTCAAAGTAATCCGAAAATCGCATACGAAATCATCACGAGTTTTCTCATACTCCATTTCGCAAAATGAAGACGAGTGGATAAACTTATTCCTTTGTTCACATTGGTAAATCTCTCCAGCTATCCGGATGCATATTTCCAGCTGTCAGTACAATCCGATGCAACTCGGAATGGCTTTTTGGGAATGCTCAACAGGAAGTGATTAATCCCTCATCACATCGTTTGTTCGTTGATCCGAAACAAAACAACAACTGCCATTTCCCTTCCCTTCCCCGTCTCTCGGGTCCGAGTGAGATGGGAATTCTTTTAACACGATCCTTAACTGCGACTCTTAATAGTTCAGTTACTTCCATACAGTTATCCAGCTAGCTAGTACGCAATATAACAAATAACTAGCAGATGAATTTACCGAGATCAAACTATCGTTTCCTGTAATCGAGAATGTTAAGCAATAGTTAATCGCTGAACGAACGCCAACAAAACTGAGAACCAATAACGTCTTTATTGTATTGTCAAGACTCGCACAGCCAGTAGCGAAATTCGATTCATCTTCAAGGTGACACTTTGTAACTGTCTCTATACCTCCCACTGGCGAGTCTTGATCTTCATTCTTGCAATGCGTTTACATTAGGCAAATTAAAACAGTGTGCTTTTGGTTAATCATTTAAATTGTCCACGAGTATTAATTCAATCATTGGACATTTGGAGAAATCGTAAAACTGCTCAGAGCCCTGTGCGTTAGGTCATAATCGGCAGCACAAATTCATTCGGACCCAACTGAATCTCGAATAACAAGCGTATCATAAATGCCTAGCCGGATTAGATCAGAATTCCTTGGACAATTGATGGCGCACGGAGTATCATAACTCGGGCAGATCTCTAATACATTTGTTATTATTTTTATTAATTGTGCAAGTCTGTGAAGATGACTAGCAGTTATCTAATGGTGATCATATAAAATGTCGAACTTTGACTAAATTACCGAGGATGCCGTAAAATGATTTAGAAGCTTTCCAAACTTAGAGTTACATATAAACAAATCTGAAAAGTATAAAAGGAGTTTGAATCCCGACTCGTGGTTAATTTCAAGCTAGCATTTCATAATCCGCGTGCTGTTTTGATGCACTCAGTACAATATAGTTTACAGGAAATATCGTCTACTGAACAAGACTGTGCGTTTAACCGGTGCACACTAAATGTGAGGGTAACAATTTTACAAAGGTTTCCCTCTATTTCGGTGGCAGAATTAGGAGAAATCGGATTCTTGCCCGCGTCGAAATACGTGCTTCGGAGCGGGAGAAGACTAAGTGAGATTAGATCCACACTTCCATTTGCCGAATGTATCGGATGTATCATTCCTCCCGTGAATGCGGTGACTGATTGGTTGTTCGGATTACGGTTGTGGATCACTCAGCTGAGTTTTATTGTTATGAATGTGATCAGTAAGTATCAAGGACGATTGTGAGGGAGAGGGTGCCGGAAAACTGAACATCCTACTGTTGACAATATCCTCTACTTTGTGGACAATCTGTGGTCTCAGTAATTTTGTTACTCTCTCTCTCTCTCTCTCTCTCTCGCTCGCTTCCCTCACAGTCTCTGCCCCTATCTGCGTACTTCAACTCATCACACTTTTGGTTGACACGATCAACACCTCGAAGTGTTTGTGTCCCCAATGTTTCTACTGAAGTAGCGAAAACCCTTTCCCCAAAAAACGAATGACTTGATGCCTCAGAGCACGTAATGTCCCATTAAAGAACGGTTATGATTCGCACAGGGAAATCAAATGCATTAGGTCAAAACAGGATGATGATGATTGTGGTGTGTGTGTGTGTGTGTGTGCAGGATGGTGGGTAGGAAAACAGTAAATTTCAATTCTTGTAGATTGTCTGGCCGAAACGACTGAAACGGACGAACGTGTTAATTTTTACTGTGTGTACGCAAAATGGTCACAGTTTTTTTCCGCATAATGGAATATCCCGAACGGACAGGCAATAATTTTCGTTAGTTGAACACTAGGTGACATTTATCTTTATTGTCTGATGTTCTGTCCTTCACATTTAGTGATTAGTTCATTATCGTAAGTTATGGAAAAAGTAATTTTCTCCCACTTCACCATGATTGTAATCGAAGTGCAATACAACGAGTTGCACAAATCCGTCTCCAGCCCGACGGGGTTGAATCCTAACGGTCGTTTTGGTATTTCATCCGCTGATGTGTCTCCTGACAGGTTCTGAAGCTCCTATTGAAAATTCCGATCAGTCGAAGACCACAGCGAGCGACCATAACGGAGGACATACACTGCTGCAACAGTTCGAGCGAAAACAAACCACAGCAGAAAAAGACGAGGAAGGAACGCGATTCAAATGCAGTCTCTCGAAATTGCAACAAGTGTAAGCGTTAACCAAATTGTAACCGATAAAATGTAGCCAGTGAAACATATGAGAAAAAAGCGAAATCAAGAGGCCACAGCAAATCAAGGACATAAAGACACTTAAAAGTAGCTAAATTTAAAAAGAGAACGACAACAAAAATATGGTATTTTCATATACAAGCGTTCACCCATACATATATATATATATATATATATGGATTTATATTTATGTAGTTAGATATATAGGCAACTGTATTGGCATGTGACCAACATGTTTGCGGAAAGTATTTTGACAATTCGCTCTATTGATAATCGATTAGTTACATATTTTGCTGCATAAATTATTAACTTAGTATATATGTAGTCATTTGTTTAGCTGCCAACAGGATCGCATTTGTTCTTATGGTGTGTCGTTACAGGCAATCACGTTTTAAGAATCCCAACTGTATATCGTTTTCTCAATTGAGTCATCAAATAAAAACCTATGTACGTGTCGACCTGCTAACTCGTTAATCTGTGTGCAAGTTCCAGATATTTGTTTTAATGCGTTCTAATTGAAGCAACAAACACAGAAGCGTTTCGAACTATTTTCCTCAAAAGCCAAGTTATCTGTACCCTGCACGCTCTCAAATGATACTTCCTCTTGATCACTAAGCACCCGCAAGTTTACAATTTGACTTGGTATTCAATTTACTCCTATATATATATATATATATATATATATACTTATGCATAGAAGTAAATTAGCCCGAAAAAACGATCCCCAAGTAGCATTGCTTGTTATCAATATAGATGATCCTGCACAAACGTCGAGACTTTCAGTCTGCGCCGTTTTGAAAAATGGCGCGGGTCAATTGTATTCTGTGTCCTGACCAAATTGCTGGTCAGATGTTTGTTCTGATTCTTTTTGTTGTTATTGCTTTTGTTGTTATTCATCTGTTGCTATTTCAGACAGTCAGATTTGTCAAAAACGGGCTAAACCGAAATGGTTGATTTGCTACTTCGTTAACTGGAGATCAGATACCGTGCGACAATCGCATTGATGCGAACACATTTGATCGTTGGTACACAGTCTTGGGGCAGTGTGCACATCTATGACGGATGCAGTCAGAAGTTTCCAGTCGACCGGTTGACCGGCAAACAAAATGATCTTTACGAAGCCCGATGAGGAGAAGGACGAGGGGGTGTGTGTCTCTCATCTACTTTGATGAGAACAAAGTGATTTCGTACTCGTTACCAAAGCACACAGGATAACCCGTTGGAAGTTGCCCAGATGGAAAATCTTACGCGAGAAAAACGATTCGATTTGGTAAAAAGTCAGGGGGCCTATTTTGTCAATCCCTTAAGTGCCACGGAAATATTAGCAAAGTTTCTCATTGGGCAAGTCAGACGTGAGAGAACAGCATTAAATACCAGACAGAAAGGCGCCAGAGGCTCAGTTACGCTCCATCGAAGTTCCCAGTTTAAACATAATTAACTGTCTAAAATAAAATGACAGGAATAAACGGCATGACGATTGAACAAGTGAGTGAATATATCAAACCATATATACATATATATATATATCAACAGAGTTATCCAGAAGTTTCTAAGAAACTATATATCAAAAACATATGTGTATATGTCTACGAAATGAACCATGCATAAATCCATAAATATCTCTATTTCTCTATATAATTGTAAGTATATATCTATCTACATACGGATCGACCGATCAGTCGGCATACAAAAATATAAAGCCCGATTTACAACAGTAAATCGAACTGTTGACTTCTCACCAAATTAATCTTTTTTTCGTGAGTGAAGACTGACATCTGAATTCGCTCAATTTGTTTCCAGGCCAAGAGAACTCAGGGTGCTGATCCCATTCAAATTGTGCACAATCGTCTTCGCAGCGCTCTCCGCTGAAAGTCAAAATTTCCTTAACCATATCCATTCAACGTGAACGGATTCGAGGATAGACAAACGAGGTTAGAAACACACAGTCAACTCTTTTTTTTCCCGTTTATGTTTTACTTCCTTCACCAATAAAATCACAAATTACATCATTTTATTGTAGTGGATCGCAGTCATCAGAGAGCTGACAAGTAGGAAGGTTGACTGACTGGAAAAGGATTCAAACCCGTGCCCTAAATTTTGAAATACCGTGATTTTGACCGCTTGGTGGTAACCTGGTCGGGAGTGACGCCTTGTTTCCAACTAATGATACCTGATATTTGCTAACGCAAAGCTGTGAAGATGGAAGTGTGATTCAAACTCTTAAGGTATCAGAGTTTCCTGGTTTCTGGAAGAAACTTGTACGAGTAAAGCGGACAAACATCCGAAAAACTTACCTGTGGTAGAAATTACAGGTGAGCAACAAGACGAACAGAAAACAGTCTGGCTGGTGCTCAAGAAGTACCGTTCTTTTCATTCCAAACCTCCGGTCCTTCAGTCATTCACTCGGGCAGAAAGACTGAAACTCCGGTTCGACTTGGATCACGATCTATTGGAAGCACGCGATCAGCACTGTATCGTTTCTTTCCAGTCAGATAACAATTAGCAAAATCCGACGCGAAATGGAAACATTGTCCAGTGTGTGCATGTGCATTCGTATGTGTATGTGTGTGTGCCGGTGGAATAGCAGCGAACAAGGGTACCAATGAAGTGATATTTGGCGGAATGATAATCGTGCGAGTACAACTTGTTTGCGGTTTTAAGGCCGAATAGAGGTTAGCCGAGCAAAGTAAACAGGTCTTCATCGTGCACAGCTGAGCATCCTGTGACAGATGGGAACAAGTGAGAATTGCGCTGCTATCGGTTCTGTTCGTTTCTTTGCCAAGCTCAACCTTCACATGTAGACACATGAACTGGCTACATTCGGACTTGGTAAGCCAACCGAGGCCGTTCGAAAACAGAGTATTGAATTGTTTGTTGCTTTCGCCTCGTGAACGGACAATGTGGGTTGGTAGGTAGGTAGGTAGGTAGGTAGGTAGACGAGGTTTATCATAGGGTTAAGTATAAGAAACCAGTCTCCCACTTTCAGATATGTCCATATTTTTTATGTAGTAAAAGCATCTTGTGAGACTTTCGATTGTTAAAAAGTGGCGTGATTCTCAAAGATAGCTTTAGGGTTTCTATATAGATCTCAAAGTAGGACTGGTACATTATCCAACGGCTATTTGGAAACAATACAAAAGAACATTGTAGGAGTAATATTACCTATATTCATTCTCTCTGAACCTCAGCTAAAACACGTCATTTGTAGAATGAATGACTCCGTGGTTTCATTGCAGGCAAATGGAGTACGACTGAGATGAAAGCTGCATCGATTGGCTTTTGTGTTTTCCTCATACCTTTCGCTCTTCTTTCACTCCCTGGACAGTTATTTTTACTAACAAAACTACACTCATATGCGGAGACAGAGCGAGGGGACAACAGACAAATTCAACCCCAGAAGGAGCCATAGCCGAATCTGTATCGAATAAAGTAAACATTGTTTGCAAATATAACTCTGAATTCAACCCCGTGGATCCGCAAAGTGAAGGCAGTCAGAAAGGACCTACAGATTCCGTTCGAGTACTGGAAAAAGTCCTGTCTCATCTTGGGGTGCGTTCAGAAAAGATTTCTGGTAATTCAGAGCAGTGAACCTGGGAGCATTTGTTAGTCGTCGTTTTGAACACAATTCGATTACGTTGGGCCCCGGCTGGCCACGGTAGAAGTGAACGGTCTGTCATGGTCTGGTGATTGAATCCGACGACTGAACTATTGTACCCATACAAGACAATAATACACACGTGTACAACTCCATTCTAGTTTTCATTTACCGGAAATACTAATGGTAAGTGCTAAAGAAACGCACCTGAGGCTGAATGATTTGTTCTACTAGAGTTACTGGTTCAACAGCTGGTCCTCTCTTGAACCATAGCGAGTGTGGGTTGACTGTGGAAAAGAGCTTCGACCAGCGGAAACAATCGAAACTCTTAGTGATTTCTCCTAAGTTTTAGAAGCTATTACTTTAACTCTTCCCCCGGTAGTTGCTGGCGCTACGATGTGATATCCACTACGATCCTAATCTTATTGATCGCGATTTGGACTAGACGATAAGGGCAGACAAAGTCATAAGTTCGTCCTATGCAAGCGTACCAGTCAGCTGTGAATGCTCAACCAGAAAGAACATGATGAAGCTCCAATCTTTGCACCACAATGCAGAGCCACGGGCAACGAATGAAACGACAAACGAGACGACTATGGCCTGAAGACTTGCGGCAAGGGTCCAATGTTAGGCATTGAACGTAATATCCTTAAACCGCTCGGATTTTTCTTTCTGTCACCGCCACTGCTTTAGGCAGGGCAGAAATTGGCATGACTTTGGTGGAACTTGCAATAATCGTGTTTGACAAGAGTGTGAATAGGTCGAGAATATATTTTTTGCAATCATAACAAGATGACAAATAATCACGGATTCCAGAAATTCGAATCCTTATTTCATCGACTCGTTTTTTTTCACTTCTACTGTACAAATGAACTTTTAGTAGTGATGTACGCTATTTGTCATGATTTCCGAAGCATTTTCCTATTAGCCAACTTATATGCAGCCATATTACAACAAGACAGACCACTGGAGGCGCGGAGTAAGACAGATCTACGACTTATCCGTCCCAATAAGACAAGGAAAATGTAAGGGAGATAACGAAGAATGTACTTGCCTAATCTTAAAGATTAAGGGTAAAAGCATTTTTCATTCAGGCAAAATATACTTGAATCCGCATTGTTCTCAGTTCACATTTGAGCATTGGACAATGAGAGTTAGCCCTCCAAATCACTGCATTTCAGTTTCCAGCACGCACGGATGCAAGAAATGCGTCTTGACTGGCATTCAGTCTGATCATTCCCAAAGGCCAGGCGGCAAAATATTCAAAGGTTTTCTCGGTGTACTGATACCAGATAGCGTTGAATCACACGAAGAAGTTCAGTTGACACAATCTAAATTACTAGTTATGTGAGCAACGTGAATTAAGAAACGAGGAACAAATAGGTGGATTGTGATGTTACAAAAGTGGTTCAAATTTTGTGTGCGAGAAAAAACGTTATTCACATCGAGTTTTCTAGAAACTAAAAGAGGGCGGAACAAATTAGTCAAATCTAAAATGCGGATTGCATTTTGTCATAGTTATGTTCTGGCTAATTGCATACTGGATTTCAGTCAAAAATGGGGAAAACCTCTGCGACGTGACGGGAGAAAAAGAGAAAAGTGGCACTACGTACAAAATGACGGTAAGTACTAAATTTGTTCAAGCGATCTGCATGGATTTTCACCCCTGTACATGAGAATTCTCTTACGCCGACAGCCGAGAAGGATTTACATGCGGACAGTTCAATGCGTGGAGTGAATAGGTGATATAGGACCAGACTCTACTTGCAAATTTCCAAGAAACCGTCAGTATGTTTGTCTCAAGTGTTGCTAACAGGAACAGACAAGATAATTGGGAAATCTGGCTGTATGAATTGAGGCAGATTACGACTTGGAAACTTCACTTGATTGAACTTGTCTATCGACTTCCCTCTATGGTACCTGTTGTCGGATAGATGCAAGGAAAGGTTTAGACAAAATTTACACTTGAGAGGTTTATCCCGAGGTTGTATTCAGACAGAATGACGTAGAATATTGAATGGTATCAGAAGTGTCCGTAGTGTATGTGATGTGAGTTCGAAAGAAGAAATCGTCGAGTGGTGGACGAATCAGACATCAAGGGATCACTCTGCTTTCTGTCAACAACAAGTGAATAGCAAGAAACGTTTATTTTATCCATCTGAACGTTTCATGATCACACTCTAATCCACCCCCCCCCCACACACACAATCACATTCGACTGGCGGTGGACAAACGGTCACTGCTGTGGTATATCTGTCTGAAGTTCCCGGATTCGAATCCTCCCATCGCTAGTCAAGTTCCCTTGTTGGCAATTCTGCACTGGACTTGACAGCCTTCCTGGGAACGATGTAGATTGTTGTTTCATTACTAAACAATGTAAATGATAAAAGATAAAATCGGTCTAGTTCGATTTTTTGTGTATTCCTACTGATCGTGATATATTAGACTTGTTTTTTTTACTAACCGAACAGATGTAATATGGACACGGTAAAATTATCAGCACACTTGGTCAAATGTACCTCAGTGACACTAGAAGAATTATCCGTACATGTTATTGATTGAGAACAGGTCATAACACAGTCCTTCGTCATATACGAGAGCTACTAACTGACACGGCTGATTATCTTCTAATTCGACACACCGGAACCGTTGGGTGTGAGATATTAGTTGAATCAGTTAAGTAGATAAGTGTCGTGAGGACCGAATAATTGCACACTGCTAAAATAGATTGCGGCATAGACTCAAACATTGGTTAATAACCAAGAAAACCGTAATATCCGTGCTCGCTATACTGTTCAAAATCATCCAGACAAAAAGACCAATAGATAAAACTGCATTTAGTGTACTGCGGTAAAGCAAAGGGCATTTGAAGACATTGCCCAGCTGACCACCACATCAACTGGTACTTTGTAGAAATGAGAATCATTGGGCCAGACCGCTTTGATGGAAGGGAATCACACAGTTTGTCGGTAGTCACAAACAGCTGTAAGGTACAATAGAGGATCGGTTGTGTGCAAAAAGTGGTACACCTTGATGTTGTTTCCAGTTGAATGAGTATGGGACTAAGAATATTTGGTCCAGTAGAGGCTAAAATCGTAGGCGAATGCAAATGCGTGCAAATTTCAGCACAGGCAATCAGTTCAAATGAAAAAGAGACGCTTGATGAACACAAAACGAAGTAAACACCGACAGAAGGCATCAAACAAGAAATGGATGAATGAAAGGTTCATATATAATGGCAGCAGCAGTACCTAGGAATTTATTTCGTATTCATTTCTGATCAAGCGTACCAAAGAAATGGTTAGCAGAAGTGATGTACACATTTTATTTCAATTCCAATCGACCGAGGTGGTCAAAGATTGTTTTGATCGATCGATTCACCCGTTTTGTTGGCTCTTAGAACAGCCTACTCTTGTGGACGCTGTAGGATGGTTTAATGCACAGGGAAGCAATAGGTTGCATTCGGTCAAGGCGATCTTTTCATATATTGATCAATACCCGATGAACAAAACTTGAGATGACGTTGGTGCTGTTCCATTCAGGAGACCATGAGGAAGTCGTCCCATAAGGCAGGAGAACAAGGGGGAGTAGGCTGCCATTGGTAGGAGGAGTGGAGTCCGGCTTGTCATATCACCTGCCGTCATCTTACCGACCGCCCCCTGGGGGGAATTCTGTCACATAGCTGTACAAACATTTCTCGCCTGATCCGCACATCTCTCTCGGCCATACACACGAGGGAGCACATGCACAAACATACACGCTGACGAAGTGTGGATCGTCTGACCGATCAAACTTATTTCCGCCCCCAAAAGCCACAGTGGGGGTGCAGTTCGATGCGGGCAAAGTCCACCTGTTTACGATATCCACTGCGTCAGCCATTCATCAATACCAAGGCAACATTAGGTGATCCCGTGGTTTTGTTATATAACCACCATGGTCCACACTTTGTGCACATTTGTGCGCGGTTAATCAGAGCCAGGTGACAAAAGCACTGTGGCGAAGATCTGACCATCGTAGGCAGTCCGGCGTTGAAACCAGTGAGAAACAGCATGATTTGGTGATTTCCCCTAACCACGTATTTGACACAAAGAGTAGCCACGACTGTAGTGCGATGTCGTGCAAATGACAAAACCCATTGATTTCCCTCACCCCGCCTCGGCCCATTTCGCACAAAATGTTCGAGTCTGCGATCCTATCAGTGGAACGAGAGGAATGCGAATTTTGACACTAATCTTGGCGTTCCCATTTTGTTCAGTCTAGTGTCACTGAACTTAAGCTGTGCACGAGTTGTATTTGGTTCATGTGACCATACAAGGTGGTATGTCACAAAAGATTCTGCATACGACCCGACCGATCAGTAAGCGGAACATGGAGCGAAAAAACAATCGAAGTGCAATATTATCTGAAAATTCCTAAATGTACTGGAAGCAAACAATTTTCTCCGTGAGCATTTTCGAGGGATCTATAACCAGTAACAAATACTAGGGGTGGCACGCACGCCTGGATGGGCGCGGTCTTCTTTTCACAACCACCGCGAGGTAGTGGGCCTCTAAGATGGCCACTTGCTGCATCGTATAGGGAAACCAAAGTAACAAGACTGTTCTGCTCTGACAATGACGGTCAAGTTAGTGTCCGTCTCAACTTAATCGTTCGTCTCGTGTTCGCGTCCCGGTTCGAGGGTACCGACTTTGCACAACAGATGTTTCCGAACTAACAAGATAGAATATCTGTGATTCCGTGGCTTTTAGCACCGAGTTAAGCGTGGGTGATGCATCGCGAACTATTTAAAAAGGCCCAGTGAATCTTACGAAAGACTATTTCTTAATTTGGAGGCGGCGCATAATGGCGAACAAACTACCAGATGTGTAATTTGAGCACATTTTATATTCAGGTCGGTTACCTCAACGGATAGCGCACGGAACTGACAATGGGATTCGGAAATTGTCATGCATGCTGTACTGCATTTTTTGGTGATATTTAGATTTGTTCTGTCACTAACACTCAATGGGAGCGAAAATACCCAATCAGAACCGACTTCTTCAACAACCATTTGGCTACAGTCTGTGTCATCGCTATCGCACTTCGATAATCATTGATAATGGTGGTAAAATACACTGTTAAACGAGCAACAGTGTCCTTATTTTCACGTTCGATCGACTGATTAAGCTTTCTCACATGTATAGACGTACGGTTATCGAAATTTGACTATGAAATTTCTTTAATGCATCTGTTTACCAGTTGCATCATGAACATTTAAGCATAGGGGACTTCGATTGCAAAAGCAAACTCATCTGAATGTGGAAAAATTAAAGTTGGTGTTGTATGAAAATCTGGAGAACTTGTTTGAAAAGATCTTCGGATTTACCAGAAAATGCATCCATAAACGCTGACCAGTTTGGGAAGGAGGGAAATGTTCCAGCTCAAGTCTCGACTGGTGTGGAGTATTAGTTAGTGAAGCAAGGAGAGTACACACAATAATCCTGCCCTGGTAAATGATGGTGATAAGCTCCTTAGTTCAGAGAGCCATTAATTTTGAAGATGCTCAAGGTATCTTACAAGAATACGTAAATGTATATACCAGTGACTGACTAAATAAATTCAGTGTAATCAGGGACTGGACTTGTGGGAGAATACGATACATTTTATCGTGTTCCACTGACAACAGGAGCGTCAACACAGCATGAAGAATCATCTCGCAAAATAGTTGTAAGTATGAACATTTGGACTTAATGCAGTATCGTTGAGAGTGCTTGCAATGAGTTACCATTTCCAACGCTGGAGTAATATATCTAAAATCGGGTTCAGAATTAAATGATTAGGAAATCGTAGAACGATTGTTCCGCAACTAAGCCTACTACCAGTGGCTCCCGATCGTGCGATGACAAACTAGGAATAATGGTAAAGATCAACAATTGTAACAGTCTTCATGACCGACAGTGGTCAAACAACCAACTCTGTAGGACCTCAAACTGAAAGTCACGGATTTGAACCTCCTTCCGGCCGAACAACTAACCAATTGACATCCCCTCGTTGGCCGCTATCCCCTGCTGAAAATGATGTGCTTTGTGGTTTTATTAATAAAGAAGTAAAACGACCAAAGATTAAAATATCCTGATTATGAGAACCTATCGTTCAGTTAACAAAAGTCTCGCCACACATCAAGGGGCTGTGTTAAACGAGCACTGAATATGTTACCTGAACGGATTTAAACTTTGCTCGATTTTATCCCCCATTAGGTATGCGATTTTTTGGATCACATAACATCCCACTACAATTTATGAAGAAACACTTCTGAGGGCAGTAAACATTTTGGCTTCAGTTTGGTATACTGTCGCTTGTCCTCTCACCGATGATTTTGCCTATTACTCCCTCTGTCGTGCGTGTGTGCGTGTGAGAGAGAGAGTTGGGATCTGTTTGATGGGCGTTATTTGGCCGTCTCGAAAGTCATAATTGATAATAGTCTCGAAAGCAAACATTACATGTTTATTTAGTTAACGTGACCCCAAATCCGTGCACCGCCGGTATTTACATGTCTGTCTTCTTGGTTCCATTTCTTACTGCCTGCCATTCTCTCTCCACGAGCGTGTTTGTCTGTCTTCAATGGAAAAGGCAGTTCCATCCCTCAGCTGGTCTTCTTTCGCACCAGAGACTAACTCAGTTGTGTTAATGGCACATCAAGGGCACCAGCTGCGTGCACAGACCCGGGTACTGAATTTCTCCCTAAAAGAATGACACAATCTAGAAAGGCAGTTAACGACCAACACAAATCTGCACATACAAGGGAGGTTGCCCATATTTTTTTTACGTTCTATATACTTTCCGCAATTCAGCGCATTTCGTGCCGGTTCCGTTTGCGTTGATGCGCGCGCGCAGAGTGCCGCACAACGCCGCATCGCATGGGGCATAATTACCAATGAACCCACAAACAGAGTTTGCTTCCCACAATGTCCCTGCACAAAACTTCCAACAGAATAATAATGCCACTCTACGTGCCCTCGTCTTCAGACTTAGCACGAACACCAGGCCAAGTACGATTCAATGTCGAAGATAGCAATCCGCATGACGATATATTTTTAATCCATCCGGAGTTGATTGTTATGAGAGGGAGATTATATGGTTTCGTGAAATAATTCACCGTGTTACATTAACGCTCAACTCATCACTGAAAACCGTGGAAGAACTGTACAGCTGTTCAACCATTGTTAGAAATTGTCAGGAGCAGATATGCAGTGCTTCCATGGTTTTTTAGTGACATGCTATGCGTTGGCATCTCGTGATGCCAACTTTTCACCAAGTGAACGCGAATTTCATGTTCTTCGAATTGTTTCAGAAACACAATTACCTTATTCCCTTTCGTTAATCACTAAGTTTGGTGATTCAACACATGACATCAACAACAAAATAAGTCAAAGCGGTCTACCCCTACTGATAGATGACTTCTGTGCAGGTAGCCTAAGTACGACGAAGGCTTTGGATATGACCTACAGAGCTTGATTACTTGATACATTTTAGTAGTAGGAGATTGAATGATTGCATGAAATAGGATATTGCTATGTGCTTGTGTTTCAAAACTGTTTCTCGGGTTTCGGTTAGTTTATTCATTTTCAGAAACAATGAAAATCATCCGGTCTTGGAAAAGGCCCGCCGTAGCCTAGCGAGTTTACAGCCTATTCGGGCACAATAAGTTTTATGTAACACGCCTAAAGTGTGGGGCTGAGTAAGGTCAACAGGAAACCCGTGCACGTTGAAGTACAGCTGATCGGCGGTAACTTGCGCTTCCTGTGTTAGAAAAAGTGAGCTACAATTAAAATCACGAACTAGAATAGGTAGACGATTCCAAGCAGCTCTGAAATACGGCCTTGGGTTAGGTGGGGTGTATCTATTTGTGCTGGGTAATATAGATGAAGAGCTAACATGCAGGTGATCACATTCAGATAAACTAGCCCCAGTGCACGTTTGAACATGTATTAAGCCTACCGTAAATATCAGTTCAAGAACATTGCGGTTCCTTGTTGGATCAATTACGTGTCGGTTCTGGCCGCCATGATGATTGCTTTCAAGGAAAGGTGGTGAGCAATTTTGCCGGAAAGCGTGGACCAACATGTACCAGATGGATGGAAAGCTCCAGCGAGCAGCTTGGGACCTGGTGGAACAGAAGCAGCATTCACTAGTTGTGTTATCGTCAAAAGTCGTTTTGGTAAGAACCAAGGAGACGACATAAGCATCCAACAAGAAGGCTTTAGTCGCCTTTCGCCGCTCCAATCCAAACGGCATCTTAGATGATGTTTAGCATGGCAGAACGAAGCTGATAAAGAATCTCTGACGATGATAGAGCGTCCACCTCCACGCNATTCTGGAGGGGGATGCATTTGATATGGGAGAGAAATCAAGTTAGCATGCCAGACAATAACAAAAGAGAATTTCATGAAATAATTCACCATGTGATATCATCACTCAACTCACCGTAAAGAAACCATGGAAGCACTGTACAGCTGTTTCATCCTTGTTAGGAATCATGAGCAGTGCATATCGACCGTGCCCGAACTGGGACGCGAACCCGGGACGAACGAATTTGAGTCGAACGCCTTAGCCATTACGCTACCGGGCAGGCTCTGAACGGTTTGTTCTACTTCATCACATGTACAGCGCTTCCATGGTTTCTATATGGTGAGTTGAGCGATGAAATCACATGGCGAATTATTTTATGAAAATGAAATAGTCCAGAGAAATGGGGACTCTCGTTATATCATGTTAACAGAATGTGATCTGATTCACAATCGAAAGCGACCCGCATTAAGATCAAAATAAACCGGAATTTAACTTATGTCATCAGGAGTGTGCATGGAAGCTAGTCGGGACATCCGTTGTTCACTGGTAATTCTTCACTTCGACTGAACAAACTTTAGGTAGCATACCAGTTCGGGTTGCACAAGTTTCAGAATGTCAGGACAAGAGAATGTCGGTACGTATACTTGAACAGCAGCAATAACCACGAAACCGGTAGTGTGCTTCCGGGGAAATTTTGTCCACTCATTCATGTAAAGAAGTACCGATGATTAGTAAACGATGGTGAGGTTGAATATAGGGCAAATATAAAAAACGTAGCCCAAGATATTACGATCAAAGCACAAGAGTTGATTGCTGAGACTCGGATAGTTCCGAATCAATGGCTTGTGAATGACATTCCACCTGTTCTCAGCCCCGGTAAGTTGCATTGCAGGTTATCGAGTTCAAGGAACTGTGAGAAAACCTTCCGAAACATATCACGTAGTGCTAAGTTTATTTCCACACTTCTCGAAATCTAAATGGAGAAACACAAGACGAAAACGAGACAATTTATTTTAACTGTTTGTTTGTGTTGCACAGTCTCGTTAGGGTTTTCGATCACATGGTTCGTGAATGATTTTCCGGGACGATTTTCCGGTGCTCTGGATGATGGCCTTCCGGACTTGAATCAAGACGATCTGCCATTTCATTTACAATATCGAATACTAGGGATTAAACTATGTATGAACGCCAAGCGAACTCGCTTCTAATGTGATGTTTATTGAAAATGGTTACAATTTGACGGAAACAAATTCTGTGATCACGACAGCTGGATAAAGGATGTTCAGGAGATATCTAGTTTTTATCCGAACTCTCGTTGTTGGACATGTTGCAGAATACATGAGAAAATGTCCATGGAGAGGAATTATGGTTGTGACAAAATTCAATGAAAACTTCCTTAAGGAAATCACACTTTTGTGAAACTTGGAACAATATATACTGGTCAAGAAAACAAACTGTCTGCCCAAGCGAAATCCCTGGAGTTGACGATGAAACCAGCACTCTCCATTCCTCGTTTTGCTTTTAATAAATTCTTCAAGTCATCTGGTACACAGGGCATTTTACACTTACTCGTCTCTTTGTGTCTCAAAAATTTTGCCGTAAAATACCATAAAATGGCGGCCTCAGTTATCCCGATTCAGTGGACTCAATCTGACTCGTATCATCTACACCGCAAACACCAAGACATGGTTACTGTTGTTACCACTTTGCCCCACTGTCACGAAGTCATCATAATAGTTTTTTAAAGCACGGCCAAATGGCCTTGAACTGGACTGTCATAATGAGGCTAGTAGGAATTTCTTCTTACCAAAAATTGTACGGTTCTCGCTAATCACGACGTTCAAGCACTGGTAAACTTTGAGCTTTCCCAAGACTTGATTTGTGATATTGTTACACTAGATCAAGTAGCAACTTCCGTTTTTAAGTTGATTTGGCCAGCCTCTGGGATAAGTAATCAGGTCTTCCTTAGCAAGTAAGGGCTACTTTCATATCCCCACAAGTCTTCCGTCTCCGTGGTCCGGAGACTTTACCGGGACGGAAAGCCGTTCCACTGATCTGACAACCACTAAATGGACTCATACTGAATAGAAATAAATGATGATAAGGATTAATTATACATTCCTCCTAGATGTCCTCATATGGTAATGAAAAGTGGGCTGGGAACAGCTCATAAAAAAATACCCGCGATCAATTAGCCACGAAGCACAAAATCAAGCCGGGCCATTGTAAATGATATTTTAAAGGGATTAGTGAGGAATTTCGGGTTGACGCCAGACAACCGTGGGTTTGGGCTAGTTGTTGATTTGAAAAGGGGAACTGTTTAGATTAGGAGTTTTGTGGTTCATGGTTGGTGACCTGTTATCACATCAGTTCGTCATTTGCCGTGGTCAGTCTCTGGAATGTCAGCATGTTCTTGTTTCAAGTGTTTTACTATTTTTATGTGACATGTAAAAAGTGATAGAAGGGAATAGTTAGGAGGGAAACCATTTTCTGTCACGATAGGTTATTTACCGAATTGCTTAGTTGCTTTCTGTTTTGCGCAAAAAGTGCGTTATCCAAGAAATGAAGTTTAGGTAGTCATTATGAAAAGTGTCATCCCGCTTTCCCCAGAGGCCTAGTCAGGAGGGTATTGGTCGGAGTATCGAAAATCTATGGGAATACTCACCATGCGCGTTGTCATGCTGTTCGATTGAATCGGTAAACCTGGTAACTGGGTTCGCAGACTGACCAAATCGAATCCCCACGGGAATTGAAAGAACAGATGTTCACGCTCATGCACCGAGATAAAAATAGACATCCAGTCTTTCGCATTTACACAAGCACACACACATAAGACACTAGTCAGAAAGTGAGAAAGATAAAACCGCGAAAGGAACTTTCGCCCAGGTGACGGCAATTTTCCTGCCTAGTGCAAGAATCACGTTCATACGCGTGGTCATTGCAACATTCCGAAGCACGAGCGAGGAAAGTTACGGTTGAGGAACAGATGTTCACTTCATGGTTAATATTCAGGGTGAGTAAAACTTGCTAAAAGTGTTTCCTCCCTGCAAAATATGCCAGAAAGTTCGTGTACATGGTTGGAGAAACACATCGATCCCTTGTAGGATGTCGATTTTTATGAAGATTTCCAATTGTCTCCACAGGAGCCCTTTGAATATTCTCCGATTTTCTGCTTGCTTTTTTCGATTCATGATTGAGCGTTGTTTAGAATTTCCAGGGCAGGGGACTCCCGATGTTGAACAATTGCAGAGGTTGAGAAATGCCAGCTGATTTGAAGAATCGAACCCAGGACGTTCACGTTTGAAACTATTCTGATTTTGAACACTCGATTAGGAATAATGGATCGGAGTTTAGCCCCACTGGAACCGTTAGAATGAAGGAACTATTTCATTTTGATGATTCCACCGTAATAAACCATTGGACACTTCAATAAAATGATATTTTCAGATGCGAGTTTGAAGATCCTGTTTTACTTATAGTTAATTAAACACCAAGACAGCTGTGAACCTGCACAGTATAAAAATGACATCTCATTTACTAGTCTTATCGTCCGATTTTGCCAGCCCCAATCGATAATTCATTTGGATGGAGACCCTGCATCATAAGCGAGAGGCCAGCAGTTCGATTCTGGCTTGATTTCTTACTGCATAGATCCAGTGGAGTTGAGAAAAATGACCAGTTATGCAATCACTTCCGTCGTTTTATTGGCATTTGCTGATGTATGCAACCCTCTACTCCGACTGAAATGAACTCTTATTCTCTTAACATGATCACTTGTGTACTTTTACTCCTGGTTCAGCTAATTCTGTGAATAAGGTCTCCTTGGCTTGCGACTCGGGTCTTTTTGTTAACCTCAAGTTAACCGTCTCCCAGTAAGCATACCGCCAGTTTACATCCGGTATATTTGGCCTGATGGTAGCGCGGACGAGTCCACTCAAAGAGGCGAGCTTCAGGGACAGGCAGATTCACTAATCTTGTAGTCGTCGAAATGTCCAGCTGCCAGATTTCAGGAAGCAAATAATCATCTCAGGAGGGACCAAGAAGTAATAGGAAGAGGAAAGAGAACAGAGAAATCGCTTCTATCGTCAGCTCTTTGCCTCAATGGTAATCCGGAAACATGGGGCCAAGCAACGTCTATCCCGGTATTGAATACTGCAGCTGTATAGCTACTCCGAATTATTTGTTCACACAAAAAGTGATCTCCTAGGGTGGTTGTCATCTTGACGTTGATTGAACACGCAAAGCTAGCATGCGGCTGTCAAATATGGCGAAACTTTAGTCACTCCTGACTCTCCTGCCTTCTTGTCGATCAAGCATTCCAGGTTTCAGTAGCTTTATTGTACATCACCCAAATCAGTATCACGAACAGATTGTCCCACCGGTTAAAAACAAGCAACCGCGGTCAGACAAATCGCCAAGCTCTACATGACTCTAAGACCAGGTAAGATTTTTTCCGTTTTATGTACACACCGAGATACGTTTGATGTAAGCTCCTAGTATGCTTACTCACCGACGGTTAACTTAGGGTAAGCAAAACACTACCCGAGGCTCGAGCGACGAGGAATTCAACGAGAGAATCAACAGAACTGTGAACAGAAACACACAAACAAGCCGAAAGACTAACAAGTGGTTATGTCAATTTGGCACTTAAGACCGGCAAATAGGACTTTAACAGAAGTAAAAGAAACTGCGTACATCCGAAGACATGACTTGTAGGAAGATTAAGTAAGTTACTGTACAAACAGTCTTCCAGAAGATGGAGGACCAGATTTCACTATACTACGAAAAAACGGTTGGTGTGTCTGGGAAGTCGTCGGTAATAGTCCGATCTTGAACATAAAGGGAAAGAATCGTCTACGCATTGTCGGAGACTATTTGTGTTAGAATGTGGAAGGCGAGAAATGGAAAAGGAACGATCCGAACTTTTTCCACACATTGATCCCTGGCTCGATTTTATTTTAGGTTTAACAAGGTTTCTTCAACCGGAAATGCAGAAACATCGCGGCTGATTTCCTGCACGGGAAAAATGCCGAAACTGAGAGAGAAATGGCCAGACGCAAGAATGTGTATATTGCATCACGACGAAGATGTGAAAGTGGTCCCCCACATTCACATACCCAACTAGAGTTTTGTGGTAGCATCCACCTGGGAGAGGGATTACGTGCCACCCAAAGACAGTAATCTGGGAAAACTTAAAGGAAAAACACGAACAGTCGCACTGAACGAGTTGTCTGTGCTGCAGTTTCGTGACCAATCACATGAATTCATTTCAGGAAAACCAGTTGGAGAAGCTTAACGCTAAGTGCGAAATATTTCTGGATGTCGAGGATATACAGGACAACATCCGTGGGGCTTACCGGTTCGCCGGTAACCTTGCCTCTACGGTCCAGTTGTCCCGGCGTTTGGTATACATCATTTGGACCTGAACTCATAATGGGGTAAAGTACAGTCCTCTCTAGTTTTGCATAAAGGCTGGTTTTAGCTTACGTGTGAATACCCTTTCTCGTTTACCTCTAAGCTGAGTGATATGAGATTTCTCATTACATCCCGGACCCGGATGTGTTTAAGTGGATAGAGTCTACATGGGCGTTCGTGTACTGTCTTCATGCATGTAACTAGGCCGTTCCTTGCGTAATTAAGACAGTGAATCGTTCCTTAGGGAAAACTGCGTATAAGTCACGTTTATGCCGCTTAAAAGTTGAGAAATTTGGGCATAATGGGAGGGCGACAACTGTCGAATGGAACCAGTACACTCAAATGTCAGATCGGTGGGTGCCGCATAGAAGTCGGAAGTCATAGAACTCCACGCGAATTGCGATGAGGCAGGCAACGAATCATGGACTGGTGACGCGTCTTCGATTGGTCAATGAAATTTATCAGAGGCGAGCAAGATTGGCCATAGCTGCTTGTTCTCCAATTATGCTTGCAATTTCTCACGTTCACTTTACAGTTGCTCATTTGGATGTCTTTTTTCTGAATCTAATCTTGAAATGGTCCAGATTAGCCGAAGTTTCTAGGCCTGAATGCGAAAATCCATGAAATTCCATCAAGATGGCTTCCCCAAAGGAATGGAAAAAAGACTGGAGGAGGGCTATTTAACGAAATGTCACAGGATTACTATTTCCGATGACGTTGGTGGGAAAGGCAGCAATTTCAAAGAGCCCTTTCGATAAATTTGTTCGACTTCTAGATCATGTATCTCGGCTGTGGCAATGACTGCCAGGTTTGTACCTTTGTTCGATGCAAGCAGATTGATGTGTAAATGTCCGCCTGTCAGGGAATTTGGTTTCCCGGCTGTCCAATACATTACACAAGTTGCATTGTGATCTAAGAGGTACGAATGTCTGAACGAATACCAGACCGTGGTTGACCGAAACTCAAAGTTTTCGGTTTTGTGATCTGTTAAAATAGCGATCACGTCGGCCTTAAGGTACACGGGTAAATGATGACCAGGTGAAGTGAGTTGTTAGTACTCCCCCTTCCATCAAGCTAACTGCGATTTGATTCAACTGGCTCCAGGTGTTTAGACAAGAATGATAATTGTGTTCAAACAATTTCTAATTGTTGTCGAAGTACAGCACCAACTGATGCTATCTGAAGTATCCGTCAACAGAGCCGGTGGTGAGTTCCGGGAGCAAAGTGTGACAGCAACTAATTTGGAGATAGAGTGCTTCAGTTCGTCGAAGGCCGAACGATCGCCGTCAGAAAACTCGAACTCCTTCAACCTACCCGATAATAAACCTGTTAAGCATTCCGTGAGCAGCGCACATTTAGTAACAAAATGCAGATAAAAATTCACTAAGCTGTCAAAGCTCCCGAGAGGCTTGAATGAAGGAGTTCCAAAGTTTTCAATAATAATCTGTATCTTATCTGGCAATGGGACAAACCCTGCTTTCTTCGAGAAAAGTACGTGCCTCCTGACTAGATGAACAAGCTGAAGCTCGGAACTACCGCCCGAAAAGTGCTCGCAAATGGTTTGTGTGGTCGTTGGTGTGTGTGTGTGTGTGTGCACCAGCATTGAGGATGTCAACGAAGTACACATCCACTCCACCAACCCCCCGAAAAGTCTGATCCATAAACCGACGGAACAGTTGTGTTGTGCTGCGACAATCAAATGGCATGTGAACAAAATCGAAGGGAGCAAATGGTTTAATCATAGTGACTTTTGGGATGTTTTTACAGCCACTCGGATTGCTCCTAAGGTTCTGGATGTGAAGACTACCGTGTCGGGCCGGCACGTTGCTGTCGTTCAGCGCGCGATAGTCACCTCAAGGTCTCCGGCCCTAGATTGATTTTTCTGAATATCAAGTGTATTGTGTATGTACATGGCTAGATGAAAACCGAATGATCCTAGATCTAGCACACAGTGCGACTCGTCCTTAGTTATTATAGGCCTGTGGGATGCCTAGGAAGACAATCATGGGAAAGGCCGCACGTGAGTGTAATGTGGGAGGTTGTTGGAAGTTCAGGCCTAAAGACTGTCAGGAAAACTGCTTAGTAGCTCGTGATAGCAGGCATTAATGATTGGAGTGATCGGCACTGGAGAGCGTGGTGGTTCTGTCGACGATGTGACAAAGGTTGGTGCTTATTTAGTCTCATCCTCCAGACGATGTCCTGATGGCAGAACTCCCAGGTTGAAATATCCAAGAAAATTGATACGTATGGTAGCATAAGGCAGGTCAACAACAGGACATATCCAGTGTAAATTACGTTGTAGTCCGAGGTTCAGAGTAAGCGCAAGTTTGTCATAGATTTTGATAGATGTTATTTAATGGGAACAGGTAACTTAGTCTGTTATGCGTTGGTGAATTTCTTGGATAGTAATCCCACAATACTTTTTGGTATTCTAGTCAGTGGCAGAAAAAAGATTCCTATGAAGCAGGCTGACGGTGGCATTCGCGCGCTCATGGTGCGCGAATCTGGTATACTGCTGGTTATTTCCAGCTGGTTGCCCTAGCTGAGGCAATTAGGACCGACGTGTCCGATACCAACTGTTTCGCCAGTTGTTTTGAAAGTTAGGCTGTATTTTATCAATCGCTGGTGAACCTGAAACTGATGTGCGAATGGAATGACTGGTTCACGAGCAGGCGTCTTGATTGTACTGCAGCCTGGAATATGCCGGTCTGTCATTGCTTAATGACAATGAAACCATTGTCGGTAAGTTGATTGAATAGTAATTGGCATTTTCGTTGTTGAAGCGTCTTCAGGAAGGTTTTCGACTCCTTGATAATTACCATGAGCATTTTAGTCGAGAAAACACTTAAAGTTACCTAAAAATATAGACAAACTGGATGTCGAGTGATTCTACTTTTACACCATGCACACAGATGGCAAATGAAGTTATTTGTCCGTCATTCTCATCAGAGATTCGTCGGAAAATGTGGACTGATTTCTTCAGAGGACCATTCGACCGGCGACGGTCAAACGGATAAAGTCGTGTGTTGGAACATTCACATCGCCAGCCAATTTCTAACTCGGGAGCCTTCTGTTGGCCCCGATCCTCTTCCCGAAACCGATGCACACCTTTGTTTATGTAATAAAGGAAGTAAAAAGGTGAAGAGGGATGAGCTTGATGAGTACCACGTATCGTTACTACCGGAGCCGGGATAGGAGGAGTACGCATTAAGCGGGAAAACTCTTCAATTTTAACAATAAAAGTTCTTTACCTATCCTTCTGTTATAGGTGACGGAAGAAAGAGAGCAGTGCTTTTTGTTATCCATCTGACATTCTCAGTTATAATTGGTTCTTGCCGTTTTTCAAGTACACGCACTCGGTTTCTTGTCTATATTAGTGCTTGACTGATCATTGTTTCGAACTATAAGCAGCACACAATCCTGACAAATTTGACGGAATATGAAAGTAATAGGTCATATTATTTCAACTCAACTCCTTTTAAAACTGACTTGATGAACGCACACATCCAGTCAAGGAGTTTCTAAACCGTTTTTAAAACACTCGGTGCAACTTGAGAACAAAACACCCCAAATGGTTTCGATCCCGTTTAACACACATCATTGAGCAGCTGATCCAAACGATGATCAGCCTAATTATCCCATAATTCGACTGACATCCTTAAACGAAGACAGATCCACAACCAAGGTCTACTCCTGCAGTCGTCACGCAACAGCTGAGGTTCACTTTCGACAGCCATGCCCAAGGTGTCTCAGTGATAGTGCATCTGTCCTGTGGGCTGTTGAATCGCGGTTCGATTACTGCCAGTAGCATCCGTTTTGGGATGTGTACTAACTAACTGAATTTTCAATCCTTTATTCCAGACTGATATAAAACCAGCAGGCAAAGATAAATTTACCGATCACTGATAAGATCAGCTGACCAACGAGGTGCGCTGTGCGAAAACTATCTAAAGGTAAAATAGCAATCTTTTTCCAAATCCGGCCAATTCAAATAAGCTCCTTCTTCAACCAGTCCCGAAGTTGCATCGATTTTTTAACGATGTTATCACTCGAACACTAACCCACGTTACTTTTGGAATAATCTGGAAGGATTTAAGGAGCAGTAATTGTGCGAATCACGCGACCTCGGTCGTTTGAAGTTCGAACACGCGATTACAAATTACTTAAAGCGGACAGGGCGTTCACCTATCAGTTGCCTCACGTTACTTTTACTGGCGCCATTAACAATTTTTTTCTACTTGGTTTTACTGATTTTCAAAATTTGTCTTTCGTATCTCAGGTCATTGTTTTCATTAGGTTCTGATCATTGAGTTTTGATGATAAACGTTTCATCATCAGTCTAGGTAACACGGTCAATGAGTGTGTTCAGTTAATGTCCCGCATTTGTACGTCCGCCTTGACCCTGTACTTCCCCGTCGACCTTGGGCTCGCGAATGAACCTTCATTCTTTTACTTGAACCACGAGCCTTCGCCCCTTGACCTCAGGGAACTGAGATTCAGTTTGATTAGTTCAACCTCTTCGGTGGTATGTGAATACATGGTGAGTTATTTCCGTCGTAAATAAATCAAATCTATAACTATTGATCTGTATGTACTGATTTCCCTCTTTTCTTATTTTTCTGAAGCGGTTTTTCTCCACCCGATTACGAGCCTAATCTGGCTAGCTCGGTTTGAAAACTTCCAGACTCCACCGCGTGTCTTGCGGTAGTTTGAGCCAGAAATTCAACTTCATCTAGTTTGCTTGCCAGCAAGTACATTCTTTTCAATGATTGCATTTCTTAGCTTTCACACAAGTTCGAATCTGCCATCTTCGTATTTGTTTAGCACATTGTATCACATTCGCGGCACGTCAAGTTCAGGTGTGCACCGGACGCAGTGTTAAAAACTATCGAATTTTTTCTTCCGATTTTCTGAGTCTCCATCTTCATTTCACTTCAATCCCGAAGGGGGGCGAGCGTGCAGGGGAGAACGAATCGATTAATTGACAAAACAAATAATTCGGCACGAGCTACCAGACAAAGCGTAAACTGAAATCGTCCGGGACTGTTTATCGTCTCTGTGTGCATGGTTCACTGATTCTGAGTGAATATAAACTGTTTGGCTAAATACTAATTGAAATTCCCGATTTCCCCTCGAGGAGGCCCTGTTTCTCTCTCTCTCTCTCTCTCTCTCTCTGTCGGCCCCATTTGTGGACTCCAGTTCAGCCTAGACAAGTGTTGAACACGGCGTGTGTCATTTGGGCTGGAAGGCATTCTGTCACTGACCACGACGACAACACGGACCGTGACATACATGTTGGTCGTAACGACAACGCCTAGACGACCAGAATTGTGTATGGTTTTTCGAATCGAAATTTGGTGTTTTAGTTTACCGACCAATCGATTCGGCGGTGAATTTAGGGTCTGTTGAAGTGATAAAAAAATAGAGATTCTACACAGGTGAAAAAGTTCAAGATTTACTCGCTTCATTTTTAGGACACTATTATGATTTGTTTTAACCAACCTGTTTTTTCTATCCGAATTTGCAAAATGCTTGAGACAGACACACATGGTGAACGCAAGAAATGACCGCACGAACAGAAGTGCAGTTTTCTTGCTGTCCTTAGAATTATTCTTGTTGGTCTTTTGATAACCCAGACGAGAAAAACCATCTAAGGAGAGTTGAACCAACAACTATCCACCAAGTTTATGCTCTTCCTTGCGGACTGGCTGCGCGATCAAGAAGTTAGCTTGAAAAATAAGCTGGACTGAGTTTCTAGACATCACCATTCATCGTGTTGTCTCATAATAGTCATATTAAAGATAACATGAGGAATAGTAATAATAATAACATTTTGAGGTCTGTTATTCCCAATCAAGAATAGTCGCCTATTCAGTGTACCAAGGCTAGATATATTGGTTTGATATAATGTTCACTTTGAAAAGACCAAAAGGTGGGACCGATTAGCTATCCGATAGAAGAAGGGTCACCTTCTGAAAAGAAGCTTTTCTGTCGTCTAGGGAGGAGACTGAAAACCACGGAAAGCAATGGCATATAAAAACAGAGGTAATGGGATAGAAGAAAATCCTCAGTTGCCAGTCCCCACCAACTTGTTCTGATCACTAAAGAAAGTAACTTTCATGGGACACTCGCAGATCGAGAGGTTTTTTTACTCTTGTCCATCTTCTATTGTGCAAACCTCAAATCCGCTTTTTACTTGAATATGACAGCCAGATGTGGAATGGGGCTTCGTCTACTTCTACTTTTGTGCTTTGCCGGGTTTTACGCAACGCCATCCAGCTGATCAGTGACCCTTCCTTAATATCCAATCAACAGCCACCGGTCCGTCGTCGGGTGGCTACTTCACTGACCCTTTTCTACTGCTAATGATTTGGTTTTTGTTCTTCGGAGTCTGCTTAGACCGTTCCAGTACATTATCCCCGCGTTTTCCGATCTTTCTCAGACTTCTAAGGGTTCTTACCAAATTCCTAACTAAAAGTTTCGCACTTCGCTCTCGTAGTCTACATTTATATTCATAAATTCCAGGCTGCGGAACATCCACCTTCGCTGTTTTTCATCCACTTAGAATTGCTCTCTTTTCTTAAAGAGAAACTGAACAAAGTGGTTCTTACGTGACTATTCCCCACAGTCTCTATTCGCAGAATGCTATTTGATCATGGGGTTATCCTTCCTTATACGGTAAATCAGTGTGTAACAAAAAAGATTCTCAAATGAACTTCCCAAGGACACATGACCTAATAGTCACAAATTACAATGTTATCAGATGAAACCGTTCCGAACAGCGCGAACAATCTCGGCAAGCAGTGTGCACCGATAAAAGTGTAACGGCAAAAGGCCCGGGATAACCCGCCTTGCCCAATAATCGGAGACCGTATGTTTTCACATTATGATCTAGCGGTTCATCTCCTCTATGAGAGACCGTTCACGCGACAGTAGTTAGTACCGAGACGATAATTTCTTGTCAAAATCAAACGGACCAATGACTATTTCCTTGTCCAGCTGTCTTGACAATATTCATTGCTCACTCACTATAAGTGAAAA
Organism: Fasciolopsis buskii; assembly: GCA_008360955.1. Taxonomy (NCBI): domain Eukaryota; kingdom Metazoa; phylum Platyhelminthes; class Trematoda; order Plagiorchiida; family Fasciolidae; genus Fasciolopsis; species Fasciolopsis buskii. Next base: position 168,896 of record LUCM01000769.1, on the reverse strand, counting down.
TCATTTTATGCAGTCTGTAAGGAAGGTCGCAGTGACCGAATATCACATGATGACTAAGTTTCTCAAAATCAAATGAATTTCTATTAAAAAGAGAAGATTGATGTGATCTGGAACCTCTGAGTTGGTCGTAACCACACAAGTTTACCGTGATTATCTGTGCGGTATTCAATTAGGACATGATCTGACTGACGGGTGTTGGAAATGAGCAATGGGTAATCGCCAAAAAGATGTTGTTGTGTCAAGTTGTTCCATATCACATGATGGAAGGATTCAAGCGCATTTCACTGTAATGAAATGAATTAACCAGTAGCCTTTTGTCGAATTTCGACAGTTGCTTGTTGGCCCGATTGGTCAACATGCTTTTGCCTAATTGAACTTGTTGGTTGGTTCAATTTCTGGCACTTATAAAAGAAGAACGTTGTGACACAATTAGGAGAGAATAACTGGGAAAAATGCTACGTTTCATGGCCTTCGTTCCGGACAGTCACCAACGGTTTCGGATCAATAGTATCATAGCGAACAATTCGGCCGGGCCCACATTTTTATTGACATGGCAACTATGAGATTGCAGCTCCTGTTTGCGCACGTCTAGTATTAAACGGGACGTTCGCAAATAAGCCACTGGGACTTGACCGCACGCGAATGAACAACATCGCGGGACGAGTAATTTCTGAGCGTATGTTTAGGTAACCTGATTCTGGTTATTCTGCTTTTCTGTTTTTGTTGAGTGGATACGTGAATGATTTTACTCTCCCGACTTGTTGGTTCCTTGTTATGATGTCCTCCAATCACGGCTAGTAAATTGCCCCATTCACACAACAAAGCTCGCTGTTGCGTCCCCTCCGGCACGTACGTAGGATACCGGCCAAAGCAACGAAGGCATTTCCAAATGCTATCTTTTGTAGCTCTGATTTCTTACCCTAGAGACAGTATTCCAAAACCTCTTCCCATCTCGCGCGCGCTTTCCCAGCATAATTCTACTCCTGACGGCTCCTCTTCCCCATCCTTCTCATTCGGCCTGGAAATACTAGAACCATTTAGTGGCACGATGTACCCATTCCAATGGGTTAAAAAAGCAAGCAGCCTGGTTTCAAAAAAACAATGTGAACTTCATTCAAATTGCCCCAGTACTCGGGTCACTTAGTGGTGCGCGTGCGGGCCTCTATTTGGCCGTGTACAGAAGCAAACGCGCGTAGTCGAACAACGGTGGGCAATTCCAAACTACAGTCCAACAGAATACGCCTAGAACGTCACTGGCTCCAATGTCTATTGCCGGATTTTGTACCATGAAAGTGTTGAGTGTGAACCTTGTTGATTACCTTGCATTCCTCAGATCGGTTCCAGTCACTAATTGGACCGTTATCACCGCGTGAACCGCTAAGTGCAAATCATCCCGAGAAAACATATAAGCAGATTAAATAAAAACGTGCTTTTTGAACTGATTCTTGTCACCATCTGTTGGAATTCCCCCGGGGAAATTAAAGGTTAGAAAATGAGTTGACAAACTGCAACGTTCTAGGATGCCATCTCGTGCAATCCGATTATCAAAAATGGGCGGCAAGCGATGGAAACCAGCGAACTGGATTTGCAACTGTTTGTAATCTGCCAATAGCTTTGTCAGAAACATTTGTAATAAACTCATTAGTTTCCGGTTCCCGTGAACCAAACTAAGAAATTGTGTTCAGGTTTTACATGATGAACTAGGTACCTGAATAGGGCATATATCGCCCTGTCCGAAAAAGCGGACAGATTTGAACGGGCATCTCAATTCAGATTTAAGAATAGCATAAGGCCAGTTGCTCACCGGAGCAAAGGTGAAATAGGTTTCATGTTACTGATCCGTATGATAACTGCTATCAGACTGACATTGTATTTGATTTGATAAAAGCAGCGGATTTCTTGTAGCCAATTTGATCGAATAGGATTTGAGCACAAACGAATCTGGCTATTAACAATTTCTCCTCACTTGTCAAAGAAACCAGAAATATTGGTGCTTTCAGACTCCATGGTAGGACCAAATTATTATCCGGGATAATTGTGCTGCTCGTGCAAGCAGCAGACTCTGTATCAGTCCCGTTTTCCAGTTCGACATGGGGGCAGTAAGGCAGTGCATAATTCACTTATATTCAGCAGGGATAAAAAATGCACAATTACGAGATATACACAAACAATATATGATTCTGAGTACATCGTACGCAAGTCATGTTCACTCCTTCCTTTATTTCATACTTAAGGGACAGAAAGACTTTTAGCCTAGACTTGTAGAAGTAATGCTACACCACCCAGAACCCATCGAGCCGACTTTTCTTTGGTTTTCATATTGAACGTCCACACGTAGGTTGGACCACGTTGTTTCGTCTTGTAAACGGGACAGGCGTATGTGCTGCGTAGATCTTGTCGATCGATCGGAATTGCTTTGAGAAAAATAACCGGCATTATTGGAGCTAATTCCTTCAGTCTAGCCTCAGCTATCATTCCCGTTTGTATATCCCAACGGGCTCCTTCCATGTACAGACCGTGGATATAAGCCCCCTCACGAGGTGGGGAGCTCATTTCATCCCGTGTTTTCTTGGTCACATCACACTGAAGCACCATACGATCCAGAGGCCATTCATTTTTGCGAGCAGTTTGTTGCATGATTGCAGTCAGAAATGATTGGGGATTGAACAATCCACCGAGCCACACACTGTTTGGCAAGGCAAAGTCATTGGTCCAATTATCCAGTTCTTTAACTCTAGACAACATATCTGCATACCAGATACCCAGGGGGAACAAACTCGGGTAGGCTCGTTTGACCCAGTTTTCCGGCACACTATCCAAAACCAAAGCATTGGAAAGTGCTTCCATTTCCGGAGTTGTAGTCAATTCGCCTTTGAGTCCAAGCGAGAGCTCTTTGAGGGAACGGCGCATCTCACGAATCAACATGTTCATTCGTTCGCATTCTTGGAATGCGACCACCACATACGGAGTCCGTTCTTCCGGTGGCACTTTGGCTTGAAGTTCGGGCATATTGAATTCGTCAGGCAATTTCTCGGCAATCTCATCCAATGTGGTTTGTAGTTTTTCATCCCGTCCTCCGCTCCCACTTTTTCCGCCAGCCGAGTCTCGTGGTTGCATTTCAAACACCGTTCGAAACAATTTCTCGGACGCATTTGTCAAAAATTCCATCTCTGCATTCGGGTGTAGGCCGTACAGATAGGGTGATTCTGCCGGTAGGCAGTCGTCTATGTACTGATGATATCCTTTGTAATCCGTATTCTGTGGAACACGAAATCCCGGGGCAAGCATGTGGTCACCATCAAGCATTTCTGGGACCAGATATTCCTCCAGATAGGTTTTACACAGCCGCCTATCCCAATCGTCTGTGATATGACCCCCGTACATGATATCCCCGAACAAATAGCGCAAATCTTCCCAGGGCACTTTGCTATTAGCTTCCAGATAATTGTACAGGACATTCACACTGATAGTCAGGTCGCCTGTGTTGAACGGGTATCCCCGATTCCAACCTTGTGGGCCAAATTTACGTCTTTCACAAATCACCGCATGAAAATAGCAAAGACCGAACAAGATTGTTTTAAACTCGTTCTCCCTGCTACACATTTCCAGAGTTTCTTGGGTGAAATTGTTTAGTGCTTTGTGCAAGTTGGCAAACATTCCCGTGGGCGGTTCATTTGTGATTTTTATTGCGTTCTCCAAAATCCCTTGAGGAATAATATGAAATTCCGGCGAACTGGCAGGCTCGGCACTGATGAATAGACGGTAGTTTGCGTGTCCAACTTCCGCATACTCCTCCATTCGTTTCTCAAGTGTCGTCAACCATTTGGCAACCAGATGAATATTCTGAAGTACAACCCAATGACCTTGACTCGAGGCCAATTCCATTGCTTTCTCAGCGACTACTTCTTGACCTTGACCAAGAGAGACATTGTGGAAATTACCGCGATCACCGGTAAAGCCCAGTTTCTTGCCCAACGATTCGACATCCTTTAGCGGATCCACACCTGGTGAGAGAATGAAGAATATTGGGATAGCTGGTCCGGACTCTTCAAACGAGGTAGCGAATGGCATCCCGGTCCCTTCCACGTACTTTTGTCCGAGTTTCTCAGCCACAAAATCAGTAACCGCATAAGTCATGCGATCTGGACGAAGCGCACGCATGATACACAAACGTTGCAGAGCATTCTTGGATTTCCATCCTTGAGGCAGTTTCTCCTTTTCCGGACATTCACCATCCACATACTTTTTCCACCTCTTAGCCGAGCCTTCAATATCCTTGTCCAGATTACGAAATGCTTCCATACTGGACAATGCTTTGATCCCTCCCCAACCGTTGTTTGTCAGGAAATCCACGGGCGACGTCGTGTTAGGCATAACTGGGAATCGAAGCAGGAAATCCAACTCGATAGGATCGATTTCTTTGTTCATACTTAAAATTTGAAAGGCCATTTGTGCGGTGAAAATTAGTTTGTCTTTTTCAAACAAACCACGTGACGTGTATGTATACACGGAGAATGTGATCGATTCAATTAGATTTTTCACACGATCCCGAACCTCATCGGCTGCCTCGGTTCGGTCGATAGCCACTTCGAATACGCTACGGAAAGCTTTGAGTGAAAATTGATAAATCGGATTGATCTTGCTCAAATCGTTCAAAATGAAATAGAGTAACGAGGCACGAGCTGCAGCGGGACGATACAATTCTCGGGCCTCGTTAATTTTAACCTCAGTGATTTTGGCCTTTTCAACTTGTTCACCAATCTCAATCGCGGTACGTTTATTCTTTTCCAAATTCTCAACCAAAGCATAATCACCGAGGAAATTGCCCTCAGCAGCCGATAACCGGGCTAACAAACTATCTTCCAGACTTTTCAGGGTAATTTTGAACTCATTTTGTTGTCTTGTCAAATCGGCTTTGAGCTGTTCTAAATCTGGTCGTTCTTTACTGACCACACTAGCTAACAGCTGGTCCTCCAAACCGTCTCGGGTCACCGTGAAATTGATCAAAGTAGTTTGGGCTTGCATTTCAGGTTTGTAGTGTGGGTTAGCCAACTTCGTCTGAAGTATTAGCCGAAATTGTGGACTATACTCAACTTCCTTATCTCCGAGTCGAATAGCTCGACCTTTTTTGATCGTCATACGACCAAGCAGGGGATCAAGAACAGGATCTACGGTCTCCTCGATAGATTCCAACAGGACCGTATCACCAGCCGAGATAGCCTGTTCAATACGGTCTAGGTATCCTTTCTGACCAAGACGTACGACTCTTAGTCCCGTGTCATAGCGGGTCTTGATCCATTTGATTCCTTGTAACTGTGGGTCGATAATGAGTGGCCATCGTTCGGTGCTTGTCAAAATTGTCGCATTCTCAATAGACATTCGATCCGACGGCAATCCCTCATTGTTCCAGGTGGCAACTATAGCATCATCCACCAACATCTGGAGTGGGTCTAGGTCACTGGTAATCGGGATCGATGGCTGCAAGGTTTTCAAGAAAGGAACCCAATGCTGGTCGATCAGCATAGTACGATAACGTTTAGTGAAACAACCAACGTAGGATAGGAAGGCGGAGGTTAGAAGTACATCACCTGGAAGAGTAACAGCTTGCTTTTTGTACTGTTCAACTTGCTCGGCCCATCGGACATTCTCGGATGCCAAACCACCAACCAAACGATTGGCCAACTCAATTGTTTTGAACGTTGCATCTGCCTCATCTTGACACCGTTGTTTTTCACGTGTTGCAATCTCGAATTTGTTTGTCAATTCATTCAATGTGGCTTCAAGTTCCTGAATTTTTTTCTGTATTGATTCCAGCTTCTCGGTGGCTTGTCTCAACTCCTCATTGGCCGCATCCAATGCATCCCGTTTCGGTTTTACATCACAATAGATATTATAAAAGGTTACTATATTGATCACCCAGGAGCATAGACCAGCCGCAGCGGTTGATTTGCTCCGTATAAAATCCGGATCAAATTCCGGGTCTTTCAAATATTCTTGAATAGCTTTCAGACAATTCTCATGAATATTTTCTTTATCATAATTAATCAGATTGTCCAAGAACAAATCAACTTTGCCCATTATACCAGCTTTGGCTGCTTTCCAACTACGATCACGTGGTATTTTGCCACCTGGGGCCAACAGAACCATGACCGCGGCGGCCACATTGACCACAGCCGGAGGTGGCGAGCCGAATGATTTCATCTCAGTCAGATTGTTCTTATTCAATGTGTTCAAAGCTTCCTGTGCGGCTATCAAAGCTGGCTCGGCTTTGGCCAAATCAATTTCACAATCTCGTTGCTTTTTCGCTACCTCAGCTTTGATCACAGCCACTTTTTGTTCTTCTTGATTCGCGAATTCTTTCTCCCCGCTCACTTTCTCGGTCTCTGCTCCGACAATCGCCAGGAGTTTGTTTGCATCCTCATTTTTCTGGCCCAATTCCACTTCTTGTGCTGCCAGTTTGGCTTTCAAATCATCCACCTGTTGGGCGGTACTCTCCAGTTTTTGTAGCCCATTCTCCAGTCGATTCATTTTCCCCATGAGATCGGCATGTTTATCTCGCAACATATTACCGTAGAGTTGAATTTGTTCTAAAAATGATTTTGGAGTTGTGTAATTGTGACGACGTTCGTTTTGCAAATACAGCACATTCATCTCATTCACAGACTGATGAACGGATGACATGAACTTCGAGACCGAAGGACGTAATTCTTCTGGTAACAAAGTGATATTCGAGAGGAATCTGTGTGACACAGACAAAAGAGCTTCTTGCGGCCATTCGTGGAACCAATCTATGGAGGTACAATTGACCACGGCCGGGAATTTTCTCGCTCGAACACGTAACGTGGAACCCACTGGAGAGAAGCATAGGATCACCTTCAGCAAACGTCTCACTTTGTCAATAAAATAGGCCCAACAATTTTCTCGTGTATCGGGTAGTCCCTGACTTTTGACCTCACCACGCATTCCATTAATCACATTTTCCATCTCGTCGTCAGGCAATAGGTCCGGGATTTCTCCGGAGGCCAACAAGTCGTTCACGAGTACGAGGAATTTCTCATCGGCAACTTGCGCATCCGTCAAAAGGAACACCGTACCGGTATTTTTCAGACCAGCTTTCAAATACAGCCCGGCCAGATCTGCCCTCAAATCTGGTATACCGTAACCTTTCCGTAAAGTGATTTGAAAAACTTCCAACGAGCTGATGAATGCGGCCAGACGAGATAACGACTGTTTGCCGGAGCCACCAACACCGACTAGAAGTGCGTTGCCTCGAGGAGATTCGAGAATTCGATTGATGCGAAGTATATGTGCGATGGCATCTTCGAACAGGACCAAATTCATTACCGCATTCAATTCATTATAATTATCCAATGCTTCATTCAATATGCGTACCAAATCAGGGATGTGTTCAACTGGCGCGTATTTGGGCTCGCCAATTCCCTGAGTAAAATGGCAATACATGTTCGGGACTTGGAACAGCTGCTCCTCATTTACATCATCAAAATGTTTTTTTGCAGTATCATGCAATAGGCGATCGAAAGTCTCGACATCCGTCCGGTCGACCATTTTGTCCGCATACACTCGAGATGATTCGTGCATCCATAGGCGTATTAAATCCAACGGTTGTTTCAAACAATCGGCGGTAGCGAACAAAAAACCCTGGAGGAAATAAACGTTGAAAAGATATTTCATCCCATTAAATTGGCGAGAAACTAGTTTTTGAAATTTTAAATAACATCTGAGAGTGATAAATACAAACCGCAGTAGTTTATACCGTGTCCTGGTCATAACAATTAAGTTGGCATTTGAATCTCAGTTGAATCGTTGTTACGAGCGTGCAGGGATGGATTCATCATCCACGGACGCTCGCAAGGATTCAAATAATATTCTGGCGTTGACTTAAAAGATTGTACCTATATGGGAATGACTAACTGGGTACAAATTTGATGGGTAGCAATAACCGCCAAACCGGTCGTATGCTTCGGGGGGGAATTTTTTCCATCTACCCATGTGCAAAACATACTACTGACAACAATAACAACCAAGCAGACTGGCAGACTTGTTACATAAACATCATGATCGTCCCTGGACTGCGTTGCACTAGGGTGGATTGATTTTGGTTGTCTGAAAGCAAGATAAGTAGAACTGAAGCGATCCGATACGGAAGTAATTCGATTCCAGTAGAAAAGTTTGCAAGAACGGTGAATTTAAATAAAATCGTCATCGATCACTGAGATGAGCCTTGTCCACAAATGCCCCTCCCCCGGACCATCGAGCGAAGAAGATATCATAAGGTCTCACATCAAAATTTAATCACATCTAACGCGATCAAGTTCATGATAGGGCATGCCGAAGTTTTTGACGTCTAAAGTGACCTCCTGGAAAAATTTTTCAAGCTTCATTAATTTCGCGAGACAATTGAGCCTTGAGAAATACCGACTGTGATCAAGTGTAGTGAGTCAACATTAGCACACCAACCATCTCAGATACAGCACTGGTCTCAGAGACTAACCTTCTCACCTCAGTGGTGCTAATATGGTTGTAGAACCATATGCGAGAAGTGCGGAAAAGATGTCGATGCCCGTGGTTTCATTTAGCAATAATCATGTTTCGGGAACCTACAGTAAATCAGGCCCAAGGTGCGTACCATATGACAGAAGTTCAGTGGTCGGGTGGATGTCATTCTGACGGTAAAACTGTTTTAAGGAGAGAGGCACTCTTATTAAAGTTTATTAAATTAGCATATCAGGGAGTGGATGGTAGTGCTGGGAGTTGTTCAGCGCCAAAAATCTTCAATTCTATCTTACGTCTGAGATGTATCCAAAATATATCGTCATGGCAGTTCAAATGTGAGCGTGGAGAGGAGTTGGATTTTCTCCCGGTTTGTACTGTGTTTGCTCAATTGAATTTCTAATACCGGGATTCAGGTGACTTTTACAATGAAGGGGGAACAACGAGGTACACTGAACTTCAGATCGTCCAGTGTGGTTCTCATGTGTTTTCAACATGGTGGACAGCAAATTTGGGTTTTCCATTTAGTATATAAAAGCAAGCGGTACGCATAAAAATTATTAGCAAAATAGATACAGTTTAAGATTTATAGCCGCTTCTGTTGATGCAAGTCACGCCGTGGAGCTGGGTAAGCATAGGAAGCCGTACAGTCTTATGGTTCAATGATGGCGCTGACCGACGTTTGTTGGAATTTTTTCATTTGATAGTGCCCATTGGATGGACTACAAGAGTCGAAGTTAAAATATTCATTTAGCCCCAAACTGATTTGTTATCCAACCACCGATAGCCCTTTAAGGCGGAAAGCGAACGTCCACATGACCTCAGACGGTTTTTTTAAAGTGATATGTATAAGTTTTGTGAAAGCAGTCGTCATGGCTACTACACGGGAGGAGGGGAGGGGAGGCCAGCTATCGCGACCGTGAAACTTGTGCTAGCACAGGACCAAATAAGGTCTCAGTAGATCAGGTATGGTAACTAGCCGGGAATAGTAAACTGCCATGTGGTTCAGTTCGCGGCTTCGATTTCTTCCCACTCCACTTCACGGCCCTCAATTGGCCGGGTATCCCTTTCTAAACATGATACAATTTATTTCCACTGTTAAAGAAAATTAAAGGTGAATAAAAGGTAAAAGATTAAAATACTCCTATATGGTACACAACATTATCCGAACGCTCGATACCCCAACTAAAGCCCATAAATTGTTCAGTTCAACCAAATGCGAAGTTAACATCATGTATCTCAACACAAATAAAAATCACGACTTTGGAATAAAGACAAAAATCGCACAAAACTCCAATTTTAATGGACTACTAACAAATATTCGTCAGCTAATCGAATAATGGCGGCAAATCCGGAATGAAATGAACACCAGATATCAACGACATCATAAACATCATCATCATCATCATCAACGTCTTTTTTCCTAAAGCCGAGACTTATTCGCAGTGTAAACCTCCCAACTGTTTGCGCATTCTGAAGTGGATAGAACTGGTGACCTTTTACTGACTGAGAAGATACTTCCGTTCACTAAACCACTGTGGGCATGACTGTGGGACACCGATAACGCAAATAAATAACCACTGTTATGAAATACAGTTGAACAAAATTTTCCACTCTCTGTGAAACACAATTCTGCTTGTCATCCCATCTGGTGGGCCGTATATCGGATGAAATGTCTTCGGCCACACAGAAGGCTCGATTGGGATTCCCTAATTTGAGACACCTGTGATATCGACGTGACATACGCTTGTCGATCAGCGGTCGAGTACACGCAGCAGCAGAGAGATCGGTATTGTCATACGGCTCCGAAACACGCCCGTTGAGAGCAGATATGCGAAGACTTTCGGTGTTTGAACACCGTTGTCTTCGTAGTATTGGTAGACTATGGTGGCAGAATGTTTTTAATAACTCAGAAGTTAGGCGTAAGGATTGAGTAGTCAAAACATGGACTGAATAAAGATAGGTTAAGGTGGTTGTGACATGTTTGTGTACGTCCATAGAACCACTGCCTCTTTGTACGCTGTCCTTCAAGGCAGGTAATGATTGGAGGATAGTTGCAGGTGGCCAATCGGCCACATGGGAAAAAGTAAGAAAACTCTAATCAATGAACTAGATCGTGTAAGTGCATCTAGACTACCGGGATGGTGCTCACAAGACTCCCCTTTCCAAGTGTCGGTTGGCAACGGTAGGTGACATGGCTGAGTACCGCAATCAGTGACATTCTTGTATTCAAAACCTTTCTTCTATTTGTTTCCAAACTTACCATTTTCGAGTCGGTCTATCATTACTTCTCGTACTTTTTCCCGTTTCAGCTGACGGTGACATCAAGTAGCGACGAAAAACATACCACGTTTGTTTATGGTTAATGGCTGTATAAACCCAATTGAATAGAAGTGAACACAACTTTATATTGTTGCTCCATAGCATACAATAACATTTGTCTTTGGCAAAAATAAATAACTGATCACTAGGTGCCCAAAAAGGGAAAGAAAAAAGGACATTGCCATTGGATAGGAGTGACATACAGCACACTAACCTGGAATATATTGGACAAATCTCTCAGATTGAACACGTAATGAAATTTGATCGCTGTCGGCAAAAAGACGGAACTGATCTTGGCATGAAATGCCAAAGCACAATCGGCTACTTGGGGTGCAACTTTTCGCACAGTCGGTGAGCAGTTAGTTTGAGTCAAATGTTGATTAAGAATTGACGAATAGATAGTTCGGAGTGCTTCTTGGCCGGGGAAACTCAAGGCGAACACACAAAAATGTCTCTGTACGATCGAGACATGGGAGGCAGGGAACGGAGGAGGAAGAGAAGGACATTTTAATCGTAGATTTCACATTTTTCAGATCAATGAAGCATTGGTAGTATACTGTGGCACTTATTTGACGGGGACATATAGCACACAGAGTAACGATGGAATTCGATTCCAATACGGAGTGTTCATGTTCCTCCTCGGAAAGCTGATAAAGTACACAACAGTCAGTCGCTGTCCACAGGAAATGGAGGGCTGCTCAAGTACCGTTCTTAAGTGGAACTAAACTCCAAGTTTGGAACTGGACTTTCTGAATGGTTCGCACAGCGCGCTCAGGAAAAAAACGGATTCAACCTCAAGATTTTGGCTGCGTATTGATGTACCTTGCAATTAGTGTAATAAACCAACTAGTGAGATTTTGTTTCTAACTAACAAGATCAAACGGAAACCTGGGGTCCAACCTGTTGGTTCACTTAATTATTTCGATATCCCCGGAAAACAACGCTGTTGCAGATCGACTAAACAAGTCCAAATACCAAAGCAACTCTTAGGTGGTACTTTCCAGCCATCTTCTGTTGCTGCTGAAACTAAAGTACGGAAATGCATTTAATTTCTCGAATAGATTGAACATGAACCACACAGTATTTTGATATGATTAGTGCCACGAACGTGGTCAGACTGCGAAAATGGTTGAACTGACGATATTGAACATTGCTAACACATATCAGAACCGGTTAGTTAATTGTTCTATAACTGATGAACTGCAACGTTGTTTATCAAGATCACTTAACTTTTTCGAATATTTAGCACGAGTACTGTAACAATTGACAGGTCAAGGTGTGCCGTATGGGATTGGATGCTAACAAGAGGCAATTCGGGAACTCTTCCCTAGGAAACCGCGGAAGAACTGTAAATTTGACTAACAATTGGGAGGAATCATCAGAATACATATCCGTTGCACCTTGACAGTGCTTCTACGGTTTCCCTATGATGAATTGAGAGATGATATTGCAAGACAGATTAATACGTGAAACTGAGAGGTGTAGAAACTACTCCAGGTGTTAGGAGAATAATCGCTTGAAAGGTACGAAGGCTTGCCATTGTTACGTTCTCCCTCCCGTATGAAAAGGCTCATGGGAGGCTAAATTATTGTAAGCGATGTCTACGTTGAAAAACTGCACTGTAATGGCCGAGCGTCCCTTTCTTTTTCAAGTTACTGTTGTTAGTCATCGATGGTCATACCTGCTGTCAAACCACTTTATTAACGATTCAAGTTATGCTACTCAAATCTTTGAAAGCAGTAAAAGTCGTCATGGTGTAAATCTGGCTCTACCAGTAATTAACACCCCCATCACACGAGTTTAGACGTGAGTGCAAGGAAAGGTCCACGGAAGAGAAATTGAAAAACGAAAACACCTACCTGAAGCCGAGAGTCAATCGTAAAACTTCCGGCGGTGGGGTTCATACAAGCTACATACTGCGTATTATGTATCTCCTTCAGTGTGAGTTTTGTACGATCGTACCAGTGTGAATGATCAATGTGCTGACGAATCAGGCAGTGCGGTTGTACTGTGAAGTAAGTGTCCACTTCGGGCATATTCATATCATCAATGAAATATACCAAACGTTTGTTTCCCGGAGGACCATAATTTCTTCCCGCTTTTTTCTCCAGTGGTTTTTCCAAGATCCCCTGGAGCATTTCACTCGTTGTATAGAAATTGAATGGCACATTACTGACTATGGTGTCCTCGTTGAATCCGGAAAATGTATCCTGTACAAGTACCGTTTTTCCAGTCCCAGCATTACCCACCAACATGACCGGTCGACGAGCTTCGAGTAACCGATCTAGAAAATATCGAACTCGAATAGTTTCTATGGTGGGAACGAGCGTTGCCTGTGACACGAAAAAAGGTGAAAGAAGAGATGGGCTGCTTAACTATTGAATAGATCTATGTATTGAAAGTTGTTCAGCTCGACGGGGTTCTACCTCGTTCATAGACGTCATCCACGCGTTAAATGAAATGTAATATAGTTCCGATGATGTTCAGGACTTTAGAATGACGAATGATTATACTTTCACGACTAATTCTAACGGTCACTTGGTAATGAGAGTAATCTATTATTTTGAAAATTTCTACTGAGTACTTTGAGAAAAAACAAGCTGGCGAACCAGCTCGTTTTCAGTGATTCGTACTCATGCCATTAGATTGCTATATATTTGGAAAAAGTTTCTTTAGGAGGGATTGGATTAGTCAGATAAAAACATGGGTGGGGAAGGGATTTGTGGTGCTACATGCATGACCTGAATACACGAGAACGCGTTGTGTTAATTGTTTTGTTTTCAAGAAATAATTCGTCATGTTACATTATCGCTCAACTCACCGTAAAGAAACCATGGAAGCACTGTTTCATCCTTGTTAGGAATCATCAGCAGTGCATATCCACCGCGCCCGAACTGGGACGCGAACCCGGGACGAACGATTCCGAGTCGAACGCCTTAGCCATTACGCTGCCGGGAAGGCTCTGGACGGTTTGTTGAGCTTCACCAGATGATGATCTTGCACATATCCGTCACTGATTTACACGGCCGCGGGCCGCTAGCGCAAGCAATCGACCCCTACTGATAGATAACTTCTCTGCAGGTAGCCTAATTACGACGAAGGCTTTGGATATAACTTGTCTAGGGTTTGCATTGGGACGGAGGGTGGGTCAGGGGAGTTGAAGCGCAACCACAAATTGTTTTTGAGACCACAGTGGAGAATTGTGAAGACGGATCGCGACAGCTTCCGCAGTGCTCAAGAGGCAACAATTTGCTAACCTAGACTGTTGACCTCTGACCCTATACAGGGTACGGAAAGCTTGCGTCACATTCACGGTGTGATTAGTCTGTGCTAGATGTGAAACGGCTACATTAATAAGTGACTTAATTGTTCCAGTGCCCAACCATGCAGGGTGGTGGTCACGGATGCGTTCAGACAAGCTCCTGGTCGTGCGGCCGATGTACATTGTGTCACAGGAACATGTGAAGGAATAGATACAAAACGAGGCTGCAGAATCCACAACTTTGTCCTTCAACCGTAATGACACAACAGGGTGGAATTTGAGCATGATTCGAAGCTTGACTGCGTAAAATGTCTTACCGAGAGCGTTAATCAGTCTTCGTCGTACTATATTTGCTAACGTGTCACCTTTGACTGGCAGAGATATGTATACCAGCTTTCTCTCCACCGACGCCCTCCTAGGAACTTCCTTTTCTGTCTCCAATATCTTATCGATTAATTTAATTGGGAAACCATTTTCGGTGAATACTCTTCTAACCGTCTGCAGTTCAGCTTCAAGAGTATCTTCTGTACATATTCTTTTTGTTCTGGCTATGAGATATCTAATTAGGTCCCTCTTCATATTAAGAAGTAGAAAGCTGTGAAAGTTGATGTGTTGTCCATTCTACGTGGCTTTCCTGTGTACTGATCGTCGAACTGAGTCGTCTTCTCGACGACGTTAGTTGTACATCTAAGAATGCTATTTCATTGTTCAACTCCATCTCTGTTGTGAATTTCACTTGTGTGAGCCCAATGGAACTTATTCAGCAGTTGGTTGGTTCTCGTCGAGGGGTTGAGAACACATCGTTTGTGTATTCGGTTTATGCATATAACACCACAAATCCTTTCCCTACTCATGTTTTTATCTGACTAATCCAGTCCCTCCTAAAGAAAATTTTTCCTAATATATAGGGACGTAATAGTTATCCTTTGACAAAATTAGACAGGATGAAGTGTAAAAGATGTTGCGCACCGGTCATAAGCCCCGGATTAGACGATCTGTACTCCTGTGTGTGCGCCATAAGAATGGCTAGTCCAGTGGAGTGAAGGTTGACAGGTCATCACAGCGAACAAAACACCGAGGTGATAAAAGTGTAGTTTTGCTTTTGTACAACTGCAACTGTGTATCGAAAAATCAGGTAAACTGCACACGGGCTGGACGCAAATCAGCTGTGAACCTGGGAGCGAGGCTGAAAGCAGTACCAATTGGCCCAGTTCGAAGACAACGTGGAAAGTTGTTTGATTTTCATCTCACGTTGTTGTACAAAATGAAGATCAGAAGATAGATAATGGAGTGAGAGACTCGGGGCGATCCAGTAAACGAGCTCCCATTTGGACAAGCTCGTGTTTACCTTATGGGTGTGGGAAATGAACGGGGCTCGCGTTGATTGACTCGAGGAGATTTAATCGCTCTCCCTTCATGAGGCAGGACGGGATATGAATCGGAACTGAAATCATGATTTTATATAAATTCTAGTCTGACCATCCTTTCATACCAGCAAATATTTCAGTCTCAAGAACATTGTATTGGAAACTGGGTAAAAACTGCAGTGGTTCACAAGTTTGAGTTTTTGCTTTTGGTTCAAAATTTGATAGTTGAACTAGTAAAATGGCGAGACCAAAAGTTGGAACAATCATTTGATTGGTATTCCTCTCACTCTTGCTTTGTCTAGTAAAATTGCGCGTGGAACCACATTAATTTGAACTGTCAGTCAGGAGGGACGATAAGGGAGGCCATCAAATAGTAACATGCAAGAATGAGATCACATTCACCTGTCCTGTTCATTGGAATGAAATCTACAACCTGGGTGACTGTGAACCGAATAATTGAATTCCGCCTAGTTACCATTCACAAACAAAAGTATGTGTGAAATCTCACATTGTAGCCATGGGTTTAGGGTGGCTTATGAGTTTTCCCCAAGCGAGTAGGGATAAACAGTGGGGCCGAAAGAATGGCCTAGGTATCAGATACCCAGGGCATTGACGCATTAGCCATCATCCTCAGAACAGTTCGTTGTATGTCACTGCACGAGATCAGAGAATCTCGATTCGACACAATATACGTCAAGAGTTTCTGCAGAAATCGTTTTCAGTTCATTTCTCACGCTTCTCACCTTCGAAACAATTTGCAAAGTTTGTGTAACCAAACAGGGTTGGAGATAAATTCACATTTCTTAGCATATCTCGGTAATTCTGAGTGGATTACTCAGGCTTCCTAATGGCTACTACCCAAATTGTATATCCTTTGTTGATTTCCCTCCGGTTGGGAATGAAATTTCTTTTTCCGTACAACTATTTCTAATGCGTTGTCGACTATGCCCGCTCGGCATGAACTGGAAGACAATTTTTATACAGTTTGGGTTCGCTTTACGTCTCGACAGTTTTATTGGCAAATACTTTCGCATATTCATTCGGGTGTATATTTACCGAGCAAATTGTTAAATTTAGCTACACGCTATTTGGCGTTTTTCCCCTTGTTATCGTCTGAGGTGTCTGTCTCCTTTCGTGTCCGTCTGCGCCCAGGAGCAGTGTCCTTGCCTATCTACACTTCGATTCCATTGCGGTTCGAGTCACACGCCTTGTGGTCAGTAAGCTAATCCCCTACCGCCGCACCAGACAGCGCTTCCAACTGGCAGTAGGTTTTGCCCACTTCCTCCCCCTTCTGGGGCAAACCGGAGTAAACACAATCGACCACCGATTAAGACAAAGGCACGCATTTGGTCTTCGAACATCACAATAGCGTCTTCCCACTCAGGAATGCGAAAATTTAAGAATGGTCCAACTAAGGTTGTGGGGCACTGTACGCATGGATCATCGAAATGAAATGCGTAAGTTCTGTTTTCATTGGGCCTGGAGATTCGTGGAGTTTGAATTGAAAAATAAAGACCGCTTCCCTCAGGTTTCCAGTTGTATTTTTTTGGAGAAAATACTGCGGTGGAATCAGGATGCAACCGATCACTCGAGAGGTTTAGGAGTCCCCAATTTTTATGAAGCCTCGTCTCCCCATCCTGGCTCACGGGACCCAGTCAAGCCCACAATAGATAAATTGGTGAGTAAAGGAATCATGATATCAGTAAGTCCTTCTGCTTAGGCCACGCCCACTGTCAAGCCTCTTAAAAAGCACGGAAAACCCCGAGAATTTGCGGTGATTATCGGTTTAGGGTGAACAAATTCATCAAACAAACAAGTTGCTCGACACCTGAACTCGAAGGTATCCCCCATTAATCTCATGGATTTAAATTCTTCTCTAAGCCCAAACTTCGAGATACATTCTTACGAATACCCCTTGATGACCATTCACGTGAGTTGATCAACATAAAAACTCTCTTTGGACTGTTTCTCTATAACATTTTACTCTCCGGCCTAAATATTTCCCCCGCAATTTTTCAGAACGTAATGAATACTTTTATATTTTTGCCTATCAGGATAACATCACTTTACGTGCACCTACCAAGAAATTAAATGATGAACGTCCATGTTTATGGCCTGAATGATTTTGTAACCACAATGTTGCTATTAAGTCTGATTAGTGTTTATTCCCACAATCTAACCTTACATGCCTAGGTTGCTTGGTAGACGAGCTTGGTTTTCGACCCGATCCTACTCGCTTTTGGGCTTCGTTTCATGTACGATAGCCAAAATCTTTGGATGAATTTTGTTCTTTACTAGGCACCCTTCAGTACTGCTCACGATTCGTTCCCTGTTTATCCACCATCGCGCAACGCCTTTTCGATCTTTCGTCACAAAAGTCTCGCTTGGTCTTCCGTATACAAAAATGTGCTCCGGGGTTTATTAGAATTTTTTTAAACCAATGCTGCTCTGCATGCGTTTTCTCCAAAACTAAAGTCAATTGTCATCATCAATGCATTCTGTACTGTTATTGGAACGGTGTTAGAGTAAAATGGCCATCCGGTACTTTGTATTTCTCGACATCTTAGTCTTATAGAACGGGGATATTTTCACACCCAACAAGAGGCTGCAGCTGAATTTTGGACGGTTATGCGACCACGCACATATCTATCTGGTACCCATTCCACCATTAGGACAGATCACGAGGCGCTAAATTTCGTCCATAATCCCCACACATCTCTGGCGAAATCCTTTGCGGCAATAGTTCATTACATTGTAGACATATTGATCAGATTGTTTTTAACTCTGTTTGATTTTTCATGTGTTAGCACTGATCTTTGTGTTTCCGAGTCCCTTTCAGATGTCAATGATCCCAATGACGAATTCATACCGATAGAACTGGTTCGAAGGTCCGAATGGCTGTTGAACAAAGAACGCCTTGATCACAAAAATACGGAACGTCAAGCAAGGTTTGGTGGATGTGATGAGTGCAGATGATCGCATACCAAATCCATGGCCATTTGTACCTAGGATGGCGGAGAATGCAACTCTATTTGTGTTGGTCGTTGGCGTTTTCTTTTTTGATGTTAGGAGCTTTGGGCCGGAATTCGTTCGCCTCGATGCTACCACTTCTCGATTTAGCGTTAGCCGAAAATATCACACCAATGCAACAGCACGAGAAGCAAATATCATTTTTTATCGAACGTGAACAGGCTATCATGTTAGGACCAGCATCGCAAACAAAGTGGTGCTTCTCAGGAAGGGGTAACATAAACAACCTAAATGACAAACCGTATGTGTGTGGGACATGTAAGTTGTTACTTGACAATATGTGTAGTTAATGAATCAATGAAGAAAATTTTTAAAATGGTCTTTCAGGCTGAACCCGATCAGACCCAGGCTTTCGATAGACAGCAGAAATAGATGTTTACTTGAGGTTAAAGACAGGTGAGTTTAAAACGTTAATGGTAGAAAACAAATGCCCATTAAAAACGACATGCGTCAGCCTGAATGGGAAACAATGTTGGTCAGATTAGGAGATGAAAATGCGTTGCAGCCACCAATGGAGAATTTTACTGCAGTATTTTGATTTATATAAAACGGTGTGAATAGGGTCCTGAATACAAGCAAATGGCAAGCGAAAGTGAATACTTGGGGATGCACGTGAGCAGTGAGAACTATTACCTCTAACCCGAAGAAAACGTTGAGACTGCTTAGTAAAAATAAAAAAAATTTATGGACCTAAAATGTACCCAACTGAAAATGACTTTGCGATGACAACGGTCCTGTATACAAAACACGGAAGAAAAGAGAGTTCGAAATTAGGAAACTGATTGTCAACAGGTTTGTGAATGATGGAGAACCGCCGGGTAAAATGATCTTTTTCTATCCATTTTTTTTCCAAACTAACGTGAATAACACCAATCGGAACTCGCTTGAGGTCGGAGTTCTCACTACTCTCCCATAGATCAATAATCTGCTCCTATTGACCACCGGATGCAAGCTTCTGTAGAATGGCACTGCTCACTGTCATCTTGCGTTTGAAGTGGGGGCATAAAACTGTGCGGCGAACCGTGCATAGTATCTGGTTCACCTGTCCGTCGTAGTCGTATTGTCTTCCTCTTTCGCCGTGGTTCAGATGACACTAGTTGTGTGCAAACTTGTATCTATTTGTAATTATGACAACCGAACAACCAATACTAGAGCTCTTCAAATTCATTTTGCTCAGTTCAGACTGTTGCCGTATTTCGGATAACTTTTCTTCTTTTGGAGAGGTGACAGACTGACGATTGTTCAAACTTGGACCCGAACTTCAGATTATAAACCACAGAAAAATGATCATTTCCTTACGTATAACAAATCTGTTATTACACAAAAAAGGCTAACAGCTACAGGATTTAACAATTTCCCTAGTTGATAAAATCCCCTAACTGACCTGCAACGGCAATTCCGGATCCAGTTCAAAAGTTGGCAATCGTCGGGACCAGGATTCAAACTTCTTTGTCTCCGGATCTATGTAATAGTCAAACACGGTACCTTGACTGGGAAACTTGATCGTTTTGAATTCCGTACTCCACCATTTGCTAAACTCCACTCGGTGATCGACCAATTGGTCTTGAAACAGAGCACCACCAAAAGCCCAAACAGCGCAGAACACGAAATACAATTCGTACAATTCTTTCGGACAATCTGGTGGTGTGTTTTCTGGGATTAAATGACAATCTAGCAAATAGCACAACATTTGCACGTGGGCTATTTCCGCGATCGGAGTGATCTTTTTGAATCGTGTTCGCAAGCCCTCGAGACATGGGCCGACGTATTTGTCGAATAGGATAGTCAGATTGGCTTGTTCCGACTGTATTTCGCGTGCAGCAACCCAACTTGACACGAACGGGGTGGTGCCCAAATCCTAGGCGAGAGGATAGGAACACAGAAGTAGACGATAGTAAGTCAGCAAATGGGAAAAGGGACCAACAAATTAGGTGATTCGAGTCATCCGTATACAAACACTCAAAACGGCAAGCAAATGTGTTTTAAAGCGGAGATCGTGTTATCAACCACCACCATACAGTAGTCTCAGTTACATCCCGTTGACGTGTGTACAGTAAGGACTAGATACTCTGTCCTACTGTGTTAGAAAACTTGTCCATCACAGAACAGTGCAGTTTGCTGCTTCCAGATTCATTTCTCTATGCTCTGATTTTAATTCGCATATGGCAGTGATACCAGTTTGTAAATCAGACCAATTGATTCACACAAGACGGTTGTGAACCATCCGGACGGCGAGAGAATTCGGATAAAAGTGTATCACCGCGACCGGGACCTGGCAAACAGGCTCAGATTTTGTGCGCACTCGGTGATGGGTTTTGCGGACCGAACAGTGGAAACAGCACGATCAAGCGAGTTAATGGTAAACATTGTGATGGACTAGTCAAGGTGGACAATCACTCAAATATCGTCCATCTCGCAGGATAAGGTAATCATGCATGATAGATTATTCAGAATCTTCGGCCTTGTTTGGCATCGCCAAAATGGATCTCCAGTTCCCAGCACTGTAAGCCTATCCCGTGTATGTCCATGGCACATAAGCACTTATGAGGAGAAAACTTACAAACTCATGTCACTCGTGAATGATCTTTTCGTCAGGGCAGCTTTTCTCAGCTGTACCGTCCGATCACTGTTTACGGAAACGGATGAAAAGTAAAATCTTATCTTTGACTATGGATCGTGCTGCTGGTTGTGGTTGGTTTCCACTCTGGTTGTGGTGGTGTTCAATATGCAGGAAGTAAAATGCCGCGGACTCAACTAGACCCTTTTGAGCCCGGACACACACGGTCACCTGTCCGATAGCCCGAGTGATTGCAGTCCGAACGGTTGGCACGCCACTGAAGGAGCTGGGCAAATGGAAGTCATACTAGATACCCACGCACATTCAAACGTGCGCACACACGAGTGTGTCAAAGATAGGATGATACGGTAACGAGTACGTTGTGAGTTACCACACTGAATTTAGTTGTATAGGCGTTGATGCTGTTTGGTACGCTTACTGAGCGCCGGCTCACGTCGGTATCTTTTTGCGGTGTCCTTTACAGATTGTGACACGTGTGAAGCTCATCGAAGAGCACTGTCCCGCGGTCGGCATATTAAATTGTCTTCGACCCAGGTGCAGTGCGACAACACAACTGCACTGCCACAGTGACCCATTCGACTTAGGCCGATAAGCGTGTGAGAATGCGGACGGGGATCAGTGGACTGGGTTACTATGGCAGAATCGGAGGTACCGCTGACTTTATGGGATATAGCGAACTGAGATCAGCAGTTCGGTCACACATGCACGCACTTTGTGTGAGATTGCCCATTCCGCTTTTCGGGCGACAAGCCCCGTGAACAAAACAACTGAGATCTAGGTTTTGGTCGGTACACCGCCTGGGGCATCACGTGATGATTGGGCGCTTGTCAATGGCGCGCCAGCTGACTCACCAAAATGCAACGAGGAAACAAAGCTACCATTTGATAGAACAGTTACGCGAACCTTTAGGTCAACCCTAACAAATCGGTCTGAGTTGAGTCAGGCTAGAATTGGTCGGAATCAAAAAGACCGCCCGTGTGCGTATGTGTGCGCGCACGGGCACTTTGAAAGCAACGCGAAATGAAAACACTTGCCTTAGGTTTCATCTCACTTACACTGACCGGGTCGGATACGGAATTCTGCGAGTCTGTGGTGTTGTGGCTTGGAGGACTAAATTTGCGAAGAGGTTGCGAGGGCTTTCACGCGTGCCATTAAGATCGACCGAAGCCGTCTACCCACAGAAAAAAGCCCTGGTCCACACGAATTTCGAACAGATTATCATCACACGATGTCTCAAGCGCTTACTGATCAGTGGTTCAACTGATCACTGGTCGGAGCTCAGAGATCAGACGTCGGTCATTTCATTCATCTCGCCTGCTACGGATTTCGCGGGTGCATACGTAGTCCAAGCGCACCTAGGATATCCTAAAAGCGAAATGGACTAGGACAGCATATGTACACGGGTATGTAGTCGAGTTGTTGACTTCGGTCCACTATCCTCCGTCTGCAGTCTACCCCAGGGTGGAATTCAAAACAAAATCACACTGAAGCGAGATAGTATGATACGGAATTAGGAAATTGTAAGTTGAATTTCGGAAAGTGACACGATAACAGGTTGCATGTGGAGCGCTTGACATGGCATCCGACCTCAAAATGCTAACTTACTAACTATGAATGCTGACTTGTCACAACCGTTACCCTGAACAGATGCCAACAGTGACTGTGCTAACCAACAATCGTTGCATGAGGTCAATTATTGACCACGGGCCAAATCGACCAAGCGAATAATCGATCAGCGAGTGTTGACCATTGAATACCAATATAAGCCATTTCATAAATATCCGGACCATCGAAAAATCGATGCGCCATTTATTGGTTTTTATTGTGAATGATATAATATTAATAACACAGCGTTGTTGGTAGATGTAATGCGCCAACGTTTCGACTACCGTGGGTAGTCTTTCTCAAGGCAAGTTTTACAACCAAATGACTGAGGGAACGTTCACATGCCAACTGATGATGAGAAAGACTACCCACGGTAGTCGAAACGTTGGCGCATTACATCTACCAACAACGCTGTGTTATTAATATTATATCATTCACAATATAAGCCATTTCATCTTGACCAGTAAACGAAAGTTTTTGTGTCAACTCAATTCGGTTTTTCTCACTAGAGTAAGTGGACACGGGCGGTAGCGGCCGTGGGGTAGAATCACTTAAAGAATTACGGGACGAAATAAAACCAGATGTCATTTTCAATTTTCCTCGTTTCGGAAGATCAGCAGGCTAATGAGAAATAGGAACAGGTCTGGTCCAAACAATCGTCAGACCGATAGTCAATCATAGATATGGTCGGTTGTCAAGTATACTAAGTGCGAACTGAGGCAGTTGGAGCGTCTTTTTCTGAAATCCAATAGTTTTCTAATTTCATTGATAATTGACATCAACATGACACTGTCGGTGTGTGTGTGAGTGAGAGAGAGAGTTCGACAGGGCTGAGTTGAATCCAGCCCATCCCACCACTAATGTGATGAGTGCTATCGAACTTTAACAACCGACAAGGCTGACCACAGCAAAAGAAAATAATTCAGCTGATTACCCTCAAATACTGAGTCCCGTAATATAATGATTGATCGGGATATCTCAGTGCTTGCATTAAGAACTCTTTAGATTGAAATATATCTCATTAGTATCATAAACAGATAGAATTGGGTGAATTCAAAGGTTACTCTTTGAACAAACAAAATTTTTGATGCAGATTTCCAATGACCAATTGGTATTTTTTGCCTGAACATTAGCTGAGGTAGAGTTTGGCATTGAACCAACCGAGTACGGGACCATCGTTTTACATTTTAATGAGGCAGAGCAGATTGTAACGATCACCAGTGAAACACTGAATCTCAGCTCAATCCCAAAATTGGAGTATACAGTTTTCCGAACACCATCGAAATAGATCAATCCTATCATTTTGTCAAAGGGCGCGCGTACCACTGTCTCTCAGCAATAGGACTACTCCTAGAGTCATTTCATCTGCAAAAGGTAGCTCATGAAGTCGAATTACCATTTAAGGTAAGAATGTCTCAAGAAGTCCGCATTCTGGCCAGATTTACTGGTTAAAAGCTGCCTTTATCCAATTTGACTCAAAAACCCGCTATGTAAAAAGAGGTCATACACATTAAGCGGAATAAAAATCTAACTGAATTGATATTATTCTCCAATTTCTGGAACCACTCACCTGAGGATTCACATAGAGTATCCCGGCACGAGAAACCGTAGCCGGTGTTGCTGTTTTCAAGTGACTAATCTCGAACAACAATCGCATCGTGGGTGTCAACGGAATGCGTTCATTACTGGCCAAAGTTAGAACTTTGTTATCGTCCATAACAGTGTTCAGTGATTCAATCCACATCGGATCGATATCCCCATCTAATACAATCCATTTCGGACCATCATGTGTCAAATTAGCCAAATCTCGCATAACCACCGAGAACAGTCCATCCTTCCATTCACGAGTTGCTGGATTGATGATGCCAAACAGTTCGTCATTGGTTACAGCTTTTGGGTCTAAATCGATCGCTACGGGACGCTTTTTCAAATTCGCATTTGTACGATACAATGTTTTCCAAACCATGGATTTTCCGGTGCCCGCGTTACCCAAAACAAATACGGAATGACGAACTGCGAACAGTTCCTGCAGTTGAACTGCTTTCAAAATGAAATTCTCCTCAGGCTGAAGCTTCAAATCCAGGGCTGCTTGACGTACTTCTTTCTCAAACTCCAAATCACGTTTTCTTGGCACGTCCAATGCCGGGAACAGATCGCCAATCAGACCCATGAATACGGGCAAATCGTCGGTGACAATTTTCGGCGTGTTAAAATCCCGCAATGCACGCATGAGTACTTGGTCTTCCGGGCGTCCCGGATCGCTGCGTTTGAGGGCTCCGGCGACAACCAGCACCGACTTGATGGCTCTTAGACCCCAATCATAATGATCTTGTCGAGATAGTAGCTCCTTATTCAGATTGTACAGTGTGATAAATTTGCGTGCAAGCAATCGGGCTTCCATGAAACCTTCGGCCACGAGCATAATTTCACAAATCAGCTCGAAATCAGGTACGACCATAGCACACGGTCGGAAGAGAGCTTTCAAATTCTCCGGCAATTCCGCTCGTCCCGCGTAGCCCGGATTCATGGTTATGAACAGACCGACTGTCGGATCCAAGGAGATTTCCTCACCCAGAAAGTTGAAACGTTTTTTCTTATCTCTGATTGCATCTTGAATACATTTGACCTGGACTGCAACCACGGATAAGACTTCTACAGAGATCCGATTAAATTCATCAAAACAACCCCACGCACCGGATTGTGCAAGGCCTTTGTAAATGTTCCCGATCGATTTGTAATCCATTTGTTCGGAACAGTTAAAAACGTAGACCATGATACCTAGAGCACGGCCCAAATCTTTTGTGGTCTCTGTTTTCCCCGTCCCTGCGGGACCAGCTGGTGCACCGCTCATAGTCAAGTGTAAGGACTGGGTCAAAGTTATGTAGCACCGATCGGTTAGGGGAGTGATCACCAGCCTTGGGGTGTTGCCCAAATATTCATGCGCGTAGCGAAATTGTGCATCACAAATGTTTACAAAACAATCTTTCCCCACTTCGTCCCATCTGTGACGTAATTGGGAAATCCAGGTAAATGATTGGGAATTGTCGACTTTTTGAGAAATCAGTTTCCCGACAACATCACGATTGTGCACATCAATTGTGCAAATTGTCATGACCTTTTGTCGATCTTGTGAACTAAGTTCACCTATGAGCAAGGCGATAAGGGCATTCAATTGTCCGATTTGTTTCTTATTATAGTCTTTCAATGCGTTCTCATAACCCTCCTCCAGTCGAGCGAAATTGATATTCACCTCAGTCGTCCATCCAATCTGTGAACCGGCTAGGGCGACTTGAGCCGGATATTCGAAAAGCCACTGATCTCTTGCCTTGTCCTCATAAGTGGCAACCGCGTCAGCCAACGAATGTCTCACGGTGGCACGCATCTCGTCTAATAAGCGATTCAACCACACTTCAACCTGACCATCCAAATCGGTATCTTGGGCCAAGTTCACTTGCTCCCCATCTTTAGCACCCATTTGATAAGCAATTTTAGTGTTCATCTTTCCGTCAGATTTTTTACGAAACTGTAACGTAGCTAAACTGTCGAATAGTTTTGTCAAATGTTTTGCGACCTGTTCCGGTATATTCCCGTTGGATAGGATGTCCAACAAATCGGTCGGTGAGACAAAATAGAATCGAGGGAAAGCGAGACGTTTCGTTTCCAAATACTCTGCCAGAGCTTTCTCGCACAAAGTCAAACTGCGCTGCAACGCGTCAAAACGTTCATACAAATGCGGTATACTGGTTGCCCGGATCACATTCAAATCTTTGCCAACCTCCTCGATCAGGGCTTTGAAGTCACGATCAGTCCCATCAAATCGAGCCGTGTCCTCTGGCAATTGTTTCCGGATGTCTTCCGACCCGATAAATATGGACTCCAAATAGCACCATGTTCGTTGAACTTCCATCCCAATTGTGATCACCTGATCGGCCACGGATAGCTTTTTCTGCCAAGTAGACACTTCTTCGAGGAAGTGGGCGATGAATTTCGATGTCATCATATTTTGCAGCTGGACTTGATTCTCTTCCAGTATCTCGATCAATTCTTCGCTCACTTTCAACAGCATCACGCCAGTACGCGGATGTGGCTCCGGATCGAATTCCATCTGTTTCCATGTATTGTCCAACTCGTTGAGAACTTTCTCCATACTCATCTCTTTCACGGCCTTGTCGACCAAATTTCTCACCTCCTCCTCATATTCGTGCAAATTCAACGACAACAAATCCATCAATGTGGTCCCTTCGTGCATTTGGAATCGCACCCCGGTTGCATTCATCAGTTGGATCCAGTGTCGTTCACGAATAGCCGGGTTTTGTAGCTCGCCCACAGAACGCAATGAAGTGAGCATATTTTTCACCTTGTCTTCAACTCCCAAGTAGGCATCCCACGAGCGCATCTCTTTGTCCAATGAACGCAAATCCTTGGCAAATTTTTTACAATCTAAATCCAGCTGATCCACGTTTACTTCGCGCCATGAGGAATAGGTCCAGTGCGTGATACTGTGCACAATCGAATAAATATAATCCCATAAGAGTTTCAGTAGACGCAACTCTTTGCGACATTGTTTGATCTGTTTGAATTCCGGCACATTCACCTCGAACAGGCTGGCCGATGTTAACAAGTCTTGCATTTCTCGTTCCATGACCGCTATTGCATTGTTGTTCTGCAAACAAGATTATCGGAAGAATAGGGAATGGATTAAATATCTGAACGACAGCGGAACTGGTTAGTCGAACACGAAGAAGACAAAAAAATAGTTGGCAGAAAATGTCGTAAGGATATATTTTTTAAAGTTATCTCCCACTCACTTGACAGTTACTGATAGTTTTTAGATCAATATTCTTGGTTAAGTTTTCTTTTGGGTGGCGTAGTTTGTGCCAGTTCATGGTTAAAATATCCTTTAACCAGCAGAAAAATGTTGCTTACTTTAAGAGCTTTTCGAGCTGGTCCCTTATATCACAAGGTTTCTGTCTGTCAGTAATTTCGATACTCACTGTTTGAAGATTGGCTGAAAATAGTATGTCCAGCTTGAAGAAGGCCTTATCCATTTTCAATCAGCTATCAAATGTTAAAATTGGTATTTATAAGGCGTCTTACTAATGCTAATACTAAGGACCATAACCTAACTAGGCAGAAAATGCGAAGAAATGCAGTCCTCGTCGATCACGGTCTTCTCCCTTGTTCGGAAGACTTTGAGATCCGCACAAATTTGTACGGGCTCATGCTCATGTCCAATCTGGTTATTTGAATTTTGTAACTCATAATACCCAGGCCACACTAGATCGCGTCACATGACTTCGTTGAAGCTCTTAGGCACAGCCGATCGATTGTTTCTAATGCCAGCGCTGACAAAAAACAAATTCAAAATTCAACACTTGGAGCAACAATGAGGTGGGATTTCCACAAAAATACAAACAAGAGATGGATGAATATGTTCATCGTAAAACGGATGCGTATATTTAGTCTGCAGTTGGTAGGTGCAAAACCAAAGTCAGATTTCAGCCTTCCTCTTGTACTCGTGAAAGATCCGTATACAGTGACCAACTTCATTTGGCTCTAGACTACAGTGCAGAAATCTGCGGGGTTGTTGAATTTGTTTTGGCATTTTTTTTCCCGACTCAATGGAGCACTTATTTCCATGCCTATTTACCGACAAAGCACCAGCCAGTTCAGCCGGAGTTATTTCACCAGCTAGGTGCGAAGCCGTGCAATCCCACTATCTTCTGCGACATGACAAACTTACCTGCATACCAAAATGAACTGGTCTGGTTGTATTAGTGTGAGTTTGCCCTTTTTTAAACGATTCACATCCGAATCTTGTCTCTGTTTTGTGAGTTCCACCCGAATCATCCGAGAAGCCGACTTAAAGTTAATTACCAATCGACCGTGGGTGAACAGCGTCACTTCCCGAGGGTGTGATTGCTTTTTGGTTGACAAGCCTTTAGCCCCTTAATACCCCAAAAGAGCCAGGTGTGACAGGACTGGAGTGCGACTGTATGAAACTACTGTCAACTGTCACTGGGCCAGATAGTCTTCAAACAAAAATGCAAGAACCTGATCCCTTATTTGTCTGCTCTACCAAATGCCCAGCAAATGTTGAACTTCTGTTGTGAAATGACCAAAGGATGTGTGAGCTGGACTGCAAGTCATTGGCTCATATTGCTTTCAGAATGCCTCGTTTATAAATAAATTTGGGATTTTATGTTAATCGTACCTTGGGATGTTTGCATTCATGGGGTTATAATTACTGAGCTTGGTGGTTAGATCACAGGTTTCATCGTCAGTGCTCGTGAGCAGTTGGAGCCATTTATGTGCACTTATAGGTCCGCCATCGGCTTTGGCCTCGGGCTATTTCGACGACCTTGGACTGTGGATTTTAATTTTTCCACTTGGTGTCAGCTAAACTGACTTTTGACCCTATGGAACGGACGTTCAGCTTGAATAGTTTGATCACTTCATATGTGTGCCAGTGTTTCCACTTCGACTATCTTTGTATTCGGTAAGCCATTTCCATGGATGCTTCAGCCTAAATAAATCGGGTTTATGACTGTGGGTTTGAATGAATTGATTTCTTGCTTTCTTAGTTGGTTGAAGCGTTTGTTCTTCATCCTACTGACCTAATGATCTAAACTAATATCTATTGACTGAATGAATAGAAGAGCTCCAGGCTTCTAAAAATACTCACGTGTGCTCATCGATCAGAGTCTAAAGAAAATCGTTCCCCTTGCTGTGCTACCTTGAAAACTAGACTCCATGACCAGAGGATCCGGATGATATCCTTTGTAAAAACCTCCTACATGGGTTTGAACAGCCCGATGGCATTGACAAACCGCCTTTGCGAACGAGCAGCTGGTGATATGGTTGTGAGGGCCAAAATATCTGGAGCGAAATTCGGAAATCTTGCGCAGTTGTTTTTTTAAAAAATCTTTTTTCCAGTTTTATCAGCTTTCGCTAGAGATTGGTCGTCACTGTATATAAATGCAGACTCGGACCAAATAACAGTAATACTATGTATAGGTATGGTATAGATTACCTCATCCTTCCGTATCTGATCCACTAGACTTTAATATTTCCACTTGTCTCATCCTGTTTTCTGATGTATCGAAAACTTAATAAAGCAGAAAAAGTCAAACAGGGGTGCGCGCGCATTCTAACCGCACACGACGCTTGTGCACACTACTGCAAACGGTGCAAACCAAACCGCATGCGAACAAACCTCATCCAGAAGTTCATAGGGTCGATCACAAGTGTACTGAAAGACGGTAATTTTTCGAAATTGTTCCCGGAACCAGTGTTGTTTGACATCAAAACTGGCACATTTCTTGCGAATATTTGCCACCTCGTTATTTTGCAAAGGAGCGACCGCTTGTTTCACAAGAACCGCTTGTTTTTTCGTATTGTTCCATTTCTCGGGTAGCTCCTATTCACATGGAGGTACACAAACGGGGACGGGGGGGGGGTGAGGGAGGGTGAGAGGTGTGCGAGTAAGCCAGTGTCAGAGAAGACGGTATGATTTTCTAGAAACAGCTAAGATCAAAAATAATAGGATGAAAACGGCACTGGTACCCGACACGACATCAACAGTGCTGCCAAAGATTTTGCAGAACTAAATTTCACTCAGATAAGCTTCTTCGCTCATCGACAATTTTGCACCTAAATGCAGATGATTTCACTCTTGACTAAGGTACTCAGTCGGGCGGTTCATCGCAATATTAAATACTACATGTAGTATAAAAATAAGGTTGAGTATGATATGATGCAATAGAAACCTTGATAGTTCTTAGCATCCAGCCCCTCAGTCAGTTGACAAATGTCACCAGCACTTTGTCCTGAAACCTAGTCAGGATGTTTCTTCGAACTTTGAAAACCCACGAGATTTCGTTTCACATAGTCCCATGCTTTGTCCGTTGAGTTCAAACCAATGGGCCTAGGTGATCATGAAAGAGATTCTATCCTGCTAGTCCCACAGTAATCTTCAACATTTCTCAGAGAGGTACGTTGTCGTTCTGGAGAAGAAAATTCCCCTCACAGGGGCAAACTGACGGCAGTTACCCTAGAGACACACCTAATGATTCTCTATGACGACTCTTTTGGCCAATGGCCACATGCTGACCACTGATGTCGGACTATAAGATTGCCCAAAGGTAAACTGATGACCCGTCGAGGAATCTACTATTTCACGAAATTGTTCATCGCGTGATCACAGCCATTAAGACACCAAAAAACGTGGTAAGCTGCTTCATCTTTGTTTTGACGAGTCAGCAGTCCATATCCACCGCTCCGGGAACCGAAACACGAATCTGGGACGAGCAGCTGTGGATCGAACGTCCAAGCCATTTCACTACTGAGTAGGTTTTCGAAGGTTTGTTGAACTTTAGCATATATTCATGTTACGTCTATCCATCACTGATTTGCATGGCGCAAGATAATCGGCTCTTATTGATAGATGACTTCTCTGCAGGTACATTGCCTAGGACGAAGGCTTTGAACGTGGCCTGTGGAGCTGGGCTACAGGGAGACCATATGATCCTACGAAAGTATTTACAGAATCAGGATACCTGGATAAAATCCAAGTGAAATCTAATCCCACATGAGTTTTGTTGGATGAAATCCCGATGCAGTTTTCAAACTTATCCCAACCACATTTTGCACTAACCTGTCATCATAAATCCGAAACCAGTTCTGAGATTAAATTCGTTTTATGATTTGAAATATTTTACATACCTAATATGCAGGAAACAGATCTTTACCAATGAATGTGTTCGATTGGACGGAAACAATTGAGTGACCAAAGGGTAAATGCAGCATTTCGTGAAGTCACCAAATGGTAGTTAGTTTTCACTTACTTCTAGCAACTGATGAACCTCGTCGGGCATTTCTTGGTTGTATGTTTTCAGTAGCTCGATTGTTTGTTTCAAAGGTTCGAACATTCCATCAGTTGCCTCCTGACGATCTTTTACATTGCCCAAATGTTGCATCACGTGTACCAGTCCATCGTAGTCGCCCTCTTGGAGAATCACACTCAGGCTGGTATTAGTCACCTGATGAGTCGGGCGCAATGGGGTTATGAAATGCAAAATTCTCGGATGGTATTTTTCAATCTGAGTAAGGACAGGTTTTTCCAAATTGAACCCTTGAACACGTGATGATCAGATTTCTCAGGAATCTGAAGATTTAACTACAGAAGTCTTTGGTACATCCAAATGGAATTAGATAAATTATCGACTAAACATTTTGTGTGCACAAATTACGATAGGAGGTAAGTGATTTGAGCTAGTGCAGTTTAAAAAAGTGAAAAGTGAAAAACGGTGGATGATTCATTGTCACAAATTCGACAAATAACCACTTTTTATTCCAATGTTTTATCGAATAGTGGCACAACAAGATGCACCACTTTCAAGTAAGGGATCGTGTAACCGGAGGCAAAAAGCCGGTGTCAAAAATCCAAAACTGCATGACTTTTGCACTGTGTCATACAGTAATGATGCAGAACTAGGTCCAGAAAACACCATTGGCTTATAGACTCCTTCAGCATTGGCCCAGGATCGGTTTGACTGCAAACCAGGGAACAAGTTGGGAATTAGAAATTTGCTCTAGTCCAGGAACAAAGTGATAATGGCCTAATTTTCGTGACAAGTTCAGAGATGAGCAATGACGTGGCGCGAAATGAAAACCGCAGGAGGGACAGTGACCTCAGGTGACTGAGGACAATCGTCCAATGAGGTTCGATTTGAACGGATGGATGTAAATTTTCTGATTACGGCAAACGGACGAGAGTCATGTTGACTGGTTAAAGGGTACATTGTTATTTCATTAATAAAGGAAGTAAAAAGATAAGAAGATAAAGGAAAAAAGGTACAGGAGGGGTTTGAACTATACCATTACAAGGGGGAATTCAGAAGAAAAGAATACCGCAGTGAAAAACTATAATTTGGAAATGAAAACTAAATTTAATTTCAGAACAAAACGATTGCGACAGGTCTCGCTTTTGTTTGGTAGATTTCATTGGCCAACTGATCACATCAATCATCAACCCATGACTGTTCACCTGTTTGCTCAAACTCATTGTGTAAAGATCCAAGACAGACCTCGTCCATG
This sequence comes from Fasciolopsis buskii, assembly GCA_008360955.1. NCBI lineage: Eukaryota > Metazoa > Platyhelminthes > Trematoda > Plagiorchiida > Fasciolidae > Fasciolopsis > Fasciolopsis buskii. Next base: position 136,123 of record LUCM01000769.1, on the reverse strand, counting down.
TACCATTACCCATGATGCACGACTGCGGTCTGTCCTAGTTCATTTCACAATGAGTGTGAGAGGGCAATTAACCAGTCATGTTTTGGTGGCCGATAGGACCAGTTCACCAAAGGGGAGGAAGATCCACTGTAGTATTCTGTTCTTAGATTAAACTTAATTCATTATTTCAATGCTGTTTCCTTTTCGAATTCAGTCGTGAAATGGTATAGAATTGAGAAAGCTAACCGAAGTTACAGGAAGCGATTATAATATTAAGATCTCAAAGTTGATCACAGCAAGTTGTACCCTGCCTAATGGATAATCCATAAAACGTGTCAGGGTTGGGAATGCCACTTTTCTCATCCAAACACTACTGTTGACCGCTTGATCACCACCGAATGGCTGATGTCTTTCGAGAAAAATCCAATCGAGGAGTCAAATTGATCTGAGAAGAACTAGGCCTACCTGGGTTAAACTGGGAATGGTATAACGAAATCTGTGAACAAAACTAATCTCTCCAGGTTTTATAAAACTCACCTGGATAAATTCACTCAATTCCGTGAGACTGCTTGTGACGTGTTCGATGAGATATTGCTTGAACATTAGGCTCCATCGTTTGATTTCATTAACAAGAGCTTGTTTAAATTTGCGCGCATCCACTCGGAACCATGACTGGAATTTGGTAGACCCATCAAGTCGGTCAACCTGTGAAATGAAACAACAGTGCCAATAAATTCCAGTAAGTTGACTGAAATCATGAACTTAATTTACAAAAGTGGGAAACATGTGAAGTTAATGCTGAGAGCGGGAAAAGAGGAATCGATAACATGCGACTCAAAGTCAATTTAATTTCTTTTTTTTGGCCGAGAACAACCACTCACTTCTTCGTAGATTTTTTCATAATGATCAATTTGTTGTTTGAATTGTTCCAGTGTGGGTGCTTTGGGGACCAAACCTGTGGTAATTTGTTCCTCTCCATCTGGACTGATAACCGGGATGACTGGACCGGCTGCAAGCAAATCTAAATCTTCAGCTGTGAGCACTTGACCGTAGGTAAGAAATTGACTCATGCATTCTTGTCGGTCATCAATCCACAAATAAGAATAGCTTTCAAAGCCTGCCTGGTATGAGACAGCCTGTCTGACTACATCTTGGACACGATCCATTAATTGCTCGCGCAGTACTACCAACCTTGCATCGTCAACCATTTTTTCCTACAAGGTAAAATAGAAGGTCAAGAACGAGCACCATACAACATATTTGTAACAGTTTCAACGAAATCAAAAATAAACTGTCAATTATAGTTTATTAATTCTGTTAAAGATTGACTTCAATCTGGACGGTGAGAAACATGTGATTAGCATAATTTTTCCAAACTGTTTTTCCGTGTCCCGTCAAGTCCTTGACCATGAATCTCTTCTCAATGCCCTCGATTACCATCGTGCACGTATCTATTAGAAATACACAGCAAATAGTTATTTCTTTTTGCAAGCAAGTATAACATTCGTTCAGTTCCCTATCTTTATTCGAGACCAACCATGGGCAGCGTGTGATGCAGACGGCATCATGCAGACCGGCATCCTCCATGGAGGGGTCTACCAGGCACTGAGGATGCCTAGCTTCATCCGAAGACCGTATGGTGCGAATGATCATTCACCGGCCCACAGTGGGCCGTGTCAACATCCAACTTGGCAGTGAAAATCACGAAAATAATGTACAGCAAGTTCATTGTTGTTAGAAATCATTGGAAGCCTACACTCATCGCGCCCAAAATGGGATACAAATGCAGGACGAATGATTGTGAATGAAACGTCTTAACCATTACATTAACTGGTTCTGAACTAAATGATATATCGCCGGTATTCACCTTTGGATTTTCTAGGCCTCACAGCACCACATGCTCGAAAGAGAAAATAAACGTCTAATAATGAAAGAACATTTTTAAGGTAGTGAATGATTGCAGTCATATAGGAGGTTAAACAATTGCGAATATAAGAACGTCGCGAATCGCGATATCTAGGCTCATGAAATATTGACCCGAAGTGTCCAGTAGGAGATCTGTTGGATTCCGACTTTGAGTTCAGTTTGACATTAGGTTCATCGCGGTGAGGAGTTGATAAAAGAACCGTTGTAATGCAGTGTGACATGTACGCAGCTTTCCCAACCGCGGTATGAGGGGTACTCAGTGGAATAAGGTTCGGGATGGAAATCAGCGACGCTTTGTGCACAGAATAACTGACATATAAAGATACATGTGTATCATATATATGCATATAACTTTCTTTGTAGATAAAATCACTGAAAAGCAGACTTCAGTGTGTTCTGGAAAAGATATCCTCCTATCAAATTTGTTAAATCCCAGTGTGACTGTCGACTGCGACAAATCAACAAGGGTTTTTTCACCTGTGTGGATAAATATTAAAAAAATTACAAATTGCTATTGCTTACTAGATAATTGGTTCCTGGTACTGGACTGGCCAATCGTTCAACAAATGTGGCCTGTTTGTAAATGTCATCTATGATGCCTTTCACCAAAAGATACACACCGTTAGGGGCTGTGTTATCCAAGGAGGGTTTGAACACAATATCCGGGGCCTGTAGATCAAGGAAACAGTTCCAAGTTAGTCAGAACCCATTCACCATCTGATTAGAATGATGAGAACAGCGGAGAGAAAATTGCTTCGGTAAATGCACATCATGGTAAACTCCTTCACTCCGAATGGAAATTGATTAATAATGCTAATAATCTTTTGCTTCATTCTGTTGATTATCGAACAGTTTCACGATAGTCTAGAAAGTAGGCCATGAAAAACTAAAGGCAGAAAATATAGCATTGAAAGTTATGGGAATCTTCTACTGCAATGGCCAGATTTCGTGTTAGAGACTAGTCTACTGCTACGAACTATTCTTATAAAGTTCATAACAGACGAGCATTCATGCGTCAGTTGCGCGTTATCGACTAACCTACTTTGGGCATATATTTATCAATCTAAATTGCTTCCTCCCTCTCTTATTCGTATGTCATTTTCAGGAAGAAGGTCGCAACCAACAAGGGGCTGCAAAGTGGCGATGCTGAGCGACCGTGGAATGATTTGAACCCGGGATTTTCGGGCTGAGACACCACGGACTCTGATAGCTTGACAACTACAGTCGAATTTAGTGTCAGCTAAATTTAACCTTAACATTGTTCTACACGTTCGTTTCATTTTCGGTGTACGAAACCGGGAATAGAAAAAGTTCAGCGTCAATCAGAAACGGACGAAAGACCGCCGACTTTAGACAACGAAGGTGAATCAGGCAGACGACCGTAGTTACATGAGAGGGAACATGTCACAAAGTCAAAGAACAAACGGGATTTGCGACGGACAACCCATTTGTACCAACAAAGACTTTTATCAGATTCACCCAGGTCGTCCAAAATTCGAGACGATTAAACCCTATCTGAGTTAACGCAAACTTTGTTCACGAAACACTCATTCAAACCAATCTGGTACAAACACGGAAAAGTCTTTTCGGAGAATTCTTCACAGACCGAACTGACTTGCAATTCCATTTGTGCCTCAAACAGGGCTGCAGTTGTCGGAAGGTTTTCAGTCTCATTTAGAAGGTAACGCAGACTGCATTCCAGATTAGCCGCTAGTCCTTCCTGTACAATCGAATCCACAAACAATACGTATCGGTCCCATGAACTGGAATCCAACTCGGCCTTGAACAGCTCTCGATTGGTCTGTTAGAGAAAATGTCGACGTTTCAGGTGAAAAGAAAACAAGTTCAAATCACACAGTCAGGGTTCTAAAGAATATACGATCACATCAATCTCATTTACATCATTGGGATAGTACATAGAATGATAAGACCACTTAAGAGTCAAATGACGATTCGTCGATATCTCACTGAATTGACATTCGAGCGCACTCCTAGTGATTCAAGTTTGATTACCATGTCATATTTTAGTATGACTGAACAGAAGGATACTCATTACGCATGTGTGACGAGTGGTAATAAAAGTAAAAGTAATCATGCGCCTTCCATCCGTATATATGACATACTGCTTAAAACTCACAATCTATTTGCAAAACGAGATGACTGAAAGAGATGAGCAAACAACAAGAAAAGTATGGCCGTCAGATGCCACCTGGCATGAGTTTAGGTATTGTCAAGATCAGCTGTTAATCTTTTTTACGCGGTGTTTCTTTAATCAACACAATTCTTGACATAGGATGACATAGGGGGTTATGCTCACAAGATAGATTGGTTGCTATTATTTCGGCAATTTGTAACTTGGTTACTTTGTGACAAGTTTACTCCTTGAAGTTCTGAGCAGCACTAAAGTGATGACGGGGTTCCGGAACACTGACAAATGACCGCCATTTACTAATTGTTCAAGATCCTGGAAGGATTGTTGGAAATAACACAAATTTGGCTACCATATGATCAAAACCTCCGTGTCCGTTTAACACAGTTCGGTAGCATCGTAGCGGAAGCTCATAACCGTCAGTATTAGAACGGGTCCGAGGGAGGTTTTTGATATATTTTTTCTACGGAACTGATACATCATACCAATCATTGCGGTTCGGCACGTCTTAGAACTCAAGTGAATCCGATCTGCATAACTTGGCACAAATTAATTTACTGTGCAGGTAATCTATTTCAGGACAAAAGGCCAAGGAGTTCAAGTTCGTCCAGCAACTCATCTAAAATAAACTTGCACACTATGGGGATGGTTCTGTGAGACTTGGTTCGAAGATCATCCTAGGAAGCCCATGTACGGTACATTTGAAGTTATTTCTGATGTTGAGTGGTGCGAATCGGAATGGATTGAAATGGCTCAATTCAAATCATGGACATATCACTCGTAATCGACACAGTTTTATGAGGAGTGCTCATAACTCACCTCCAAAAGTTGGACCACTCGTTTTCCCATCTCCTCAACCTCATTGTATCTTTTCATGCATCGATCCGCTCGATCATCCAAACCCAGAAGTGTATCGCGTTTCCCATCCTTTCGTTCAAACAATGGCATCTTGGACCATGTGGCCATAATAGTTCGAATTAGTTGGACATTTTCTTGTGTTTGTTTCACACGATGCTGTAGATCATAAGCCATGTCTCGTGTGGTCTGGATGTACGTCCAAGCCTCTGCGGAAGATGATTAAAGAACGAAAGTATCCAAAATTTACAGTCATCAGAAAATCATCAATCTGGTATGGATTTAGTCCGTTCACAAGCCAGACGATCCATCGCAGTCTTCATTTGCACCTCGTCTACTTTCTACTGGAAGAAGAGAACAGTGGTTATCTAGGAATAGCAAATTTAAGGGGGACAACACTAAAAGAGCCCTGCATGAGTTCTCACAATTCAAAGGAGTGAGTTAATGATGTGATGTAATAACCACTGTCCGAATTGCGGATCATATCCACAGAGTTCAAGTTGGATGAACGAAATTATTACTTGTGTGTACTAGTGATGTGTTTAACTCACTGTCTCCTCTCCCAGGTTCGAGACTCAAATGGGTTAAAGTAAATCCGCCCTACCGCTGACAACTGTCACTGTTGGTTGATAAAACAACAATATGTTTCTAAAGTTTCTAGTGCCAAACTGATGTTTTGTGAAGCGGTTCATAGATAGACTGAACCGCTTTCCAATTAAACTGATCTAACTAGCTTTCTCATCGACTGATATTTGTGCAAAACGACCATGAACAAAATATCATTAATCTTGTGGAACAAAACAAGTAATTGACTTATTTATAATCCAATATAATACTCATTGTGCAGTTGCCAGTTCTATCAGTCACTCGGAGTACAATTCTCACCATCCTTTTCCCAACTGAGCGAGTTTTCCGCCTGTTTGGTGTGTTCATCGAACGCGGCCAATTCATCTCGGATCAGTTCTGCCTCAATCTCGGTAACCCGGTTGCACAAATAGCTGTACCATTGGACAATCATGTCCAAATTGATGCGGAAATCGCGTAGTACTTCATTTTTCTCGAACACTTTAGCCGCTGAGTCGGGAACTGTTTCGACGGATCGTAGCCGTAGGTATTTGACCTCTCGCAACACAGCAACTAACTGAATTTGTACAAAGTAAAACAAGTCGAAATGATAGCTTAATAATGATAGTAATCCGAAATATGCACTGCAAATTCAACAGTTGTTTGTGCTTATCGTAACTTCGAAGAAATTAAGGATCACCGAAGTCTCGATATGGAACTGTGATCCTGGCCGGAACAAGAAGAAGTCTAATTTCAGAGACTGTTGCCATCATAGTTCATTAAAAATGCATCCCTATTATGGACGGGTTAAATGAATACAGTATAGATCATTTTGAACGTAGACGTGCGTATGCATCACAAGTCGATATAGCAAACAATCGACCATGGTGAATACACATAAAGGCGTGAACGGTGGTAACGAAGTGGACAACATCGTTGCGTTTGAACCTGAGGGCCGCGGATTCGAACCCTCTAACGGCTGATCAACCTCCCCACTTGGTAGCCATTTGTTGGCCCGGGGATCCCTTCCGGAAAGTGACGTACATTATCGTTCCAATAAAAAGAAGTTCGAAGAAATAAAAAAGATGAGCTGGTTTATTTTTGAATCTCCAAAAATTGTCGATCGACCAGGTAGCCAATTTTCTGGTTAGACTGCCAGCAGAACGTTATCCGGTCTAGTCAAATACCAACACTGCCTTTTTCACTACCACAAACACTATTGCTTGTTCATCTACTGTTCAATCGATCACTACTGTGCTACGGATTTAATTTGTGAAAATGTGACTGTTTTCACTGCGAACACAACAACATTTTCGTGTTTTGATTTTATAGTTGGTTGCTAGTTTGAAACATCGGCCAGTTGATAGTAACACACTTAAAAGTATAATAAAATTAAGACTGAAAGACCGACGTCTTAGTGACGCCAACGAAATAACAAAAGGGAATTTGTTTGGAGTCATTAGTACTGACAGAATAACACTTCCAGTTCATGTTCTAACCTCTGTCCATATATATAAAAGCAGCACAGGCAAAGAGTACCTATATGTGATCATAGACAAATGCTTAAATTTTGCTTTTAGTAATAATAGTAGTAACACTAAGGGAAAACTGACCATCGGTTCCGATTATCCTAGTTTAACCTAAGCTAAATTGATGGGGTGTTCCCACCAGTAATTTATTCTATTCAGGCATTCGGTGTTGAATCATAAGATGATCAGGGGGAAGAAGTATTTGCGCTAATTGCAAAAGCCTATAGGACCTTCACGAAACGGGAAAACTTAAAGCGTTGTCAGAAAATAAGCCTCTTTTCGGACGGTAGGGTCTATCACGAAATGCGTCGAGACCTTCTCGCTTTGTCCCATCATCAGGGAGACATCTGACGACTGTCAATTTTGAAAATGTTTTCTTGCGGTGGCAGCGCAACGGAGTTGATTCTGAGTGTTTCGTCGCCCCATGTTGTTGATGCACTCACTGGACTTCGGCTCGTGAGTTTTCCACCCAGTCTTTCACGTTGCACATCACGTTGCACATCACGTTGCTTCGGACCCTATTTTCGGGAGAGCTCTGTGCACGTTACGGTAGTACTCAGTGACCGAAAACTGAAGCCTGATACGGAGTTTTGGGACTGAGATTGGGATAGTGACTGGAATTCTCATTTTTGATACCAGTTGCGGTATTCCGGGTGACGGTTCGTTACTTGTTTTGCTATGCATTATTTTCTGTCACAGGTCTTCTTTGGAAGATATGCTACTGTAGAAAACGAATGAGATGTGAGATGAAGGTCAAGAAACATGATCATCTGACGGGTTTAGATAGCTGGCATCTCTTTTCGGCCTGGTCGGGATCGTGAAGATTACGAGTACGAATGGGACAAGTATGAGGACGGGCAACTTTTTGCACAAGAGGCAAGGCTGAGTGGCACCCGATCCCCAGACAAAGTGTTTCTAACCAGGGAGAATGGCTTATTCACAGTATTTGGGGTTTTCCACTAGAGTCTGGGTTTCGTTTATGCAAGTCACAGGTTGGATTCTTTTAGTCGCTGAAATTTTTATCAGATCCGTTAAAGTAATGAAATCCTCATGATCAAAACTATTTGTAATTTACCTATCCAGATCTTTCGGCATAAGTAATAACACTATAGTCCTTATCGCACTGTATCTGACGCCACTCAGCTTTTTTCACGACTTCAACAACAAACATCTTAGTGAAATCTAAAACTAATAATCGGCTCACATCGGCCGGACCACCCAAATTGTAACTCATCTCCAGACCAGATATACTATACCAGGCAGTCAATGCATGCGCAAGTTTCATAAAATACGCCAATTTGTGGTGAGTCCGATCGGTCACATATCCGATGTCACGTGGATCTAGTACCAACCTCCTTTGAGCGATCGAAATTCTCGCAGCCCTCGATGCATGGTCTCTTTGATAAATGACAATTGGTCGATGGAGCCGTCGTCGGGCCGGTTCAGATAAGACCCAAACTACTAACACATCTGGATTCGTGCATGAGCCAACCGTCCCGTTCGGCTACCCAATGTGTTCGCTCGACAGGCAAGCCGGAAATAAGCAAGCCCACAAATTCAGGTTTATTGAGGCTTGCCTACCGGTTGTCCACGGGACACGTTTGTTTGTCTCGGTCACCGGACACGCAGTCCGTAAAAAAATTGCTGTTCCGACGCCCATCCCTGTGACAATATGTATATATTTTTAACTTTCTTGTTTCATCACTAGGCCAAATGCTACCCCACAACTGGTCCTTTGGGCACGGCGATGGTACAGCGAGTACCGGTGGTCCAGGTTGCCCTTGTTGCCGCAATCACACAGGTGATCGAGACTCAGATTGAATGGAAGCTAGTCCAGCCCTGGGACGGATCGTCTGAACACGGATGAGAGAAGGAAAAAGGCGGCGATGCCCCGGATACAGGACAAAATGGCGAGCTGACTAGTTGGCATGTAACACAAAGGGATTTAACAATGACCCATGGCACGAAGCGCGACGACTGCAGGAGAGGAAGTGTGGTGTGTAACAGTAACTCTGCCCCTACTTGAAGAGTACCAATTGCAAAACCTTCCGGAGAAAAAAGTGTCCAATCGCCTAGGCTAACACAATTTATGAATCAAAGCCCCCCTGTCTAAAACAACAACGCTTTCAGCAGTTTGAAAGCAGCATCTTTGGATGGATGAGCTTGTACGGTGCTCTCTAAGATGCCTTTACCGAATGGGAAAGGTGGGAAGATTTGAATGAATTCCTGCCCCTCAGGCAAAGAAACAAATCGGAGATCAGAGCTAATGTATAGATTGCATACTCAAAAGTATCTAAAGCAAATGGAAATTAGAATGCAGTCACATTGCCCATGTTAACATCTAAACCCACAGGAACGCTCACGGTAAGATTGTTTTATCTGGCCTGGCATAGGTTATCCGATGTTGTGAAGTTCGTGGAACCTCAATGTTTGCGTGGGTATTAAATCAGATCAGGATAAAATGATCAAGATCAGTGCTGAAGATATCGAACGACTGATTCCCTCAGTGAACGATATTCTCCGACATCCGTAGTGACTGAAAGATGTGTCGACTCATTCTGTTCATGATACGATAAAGCCAGTTGAAGCAACTTAAGTGGTGAACTAGGCTGAGTAGGTCGAATTAAGCTTCTTGGGATGGGACTTCATCATCCCACTGGATGACTGCAAACATTAGGTGTTTCAAAACACGGAAAAGCGGATAAAGATGAACGCTTTAGCTTCAATTCGTCAATTGACGGGCCGTCCTATTTTCGTTCCCGCTAGCTCTAGAAAGAACAGCCAGATAGATTAGACACAAGCATTCCTATATAAGAACAAAATAACTCACATATTAGATTTTTCTGCTCATCACTGAGTGAACGATCAGTCCTCTGGACAATTCGACCCACTGCCATTGGCTGACCCTATCATAGGGCACTTTCAATCAGTTTATCGACCGACATAAACAGTGCGATGTAGCCACAGTTATGATGATCTTTGACCAGGATAATGGATGTGACAATTCACTAACTGCTTTTACATGGAATAATAGGAATGGGCTCACAACTCGCAAAAGACTTTCGTTCGAACACTTCATTTATCTAGAATTTTGTAATTATTAACATTTTAGAACCAGTTCGTTAACTAATTCTCGCGCTTGGTTACCCGGACAGGTATTGTTCTATGTCTATTTATTTTTTTCCTTTGGTATTCTTCCGTTCATTTCGGACCCTGCAGGGAGTTACTGTAAGATGGTAGCCAAACTGGAGTAAACTCGTGGCAGTTTGATTGCCATAGATACTAAACTAACAGTGAGCTGGTTAAATTCATAGAGTTTGTTTGCGAGTTAATTTTCAAAGCCGTGATGAGCAGGTTGTTCGGGTCCTTCGTGATTCGGACTACGTGAATGCTGTCTGGTGTTAGTTGGTGCTAGCTGATCTTGCACGTTCAGAAGTGTTCCTTCCACTTTTCGCACTTTACAATAATAAGATCTTTGGAACACTTTTGTCCCGTTTATGCTATGCAACATGAACGAGTTAGTTTGGATAGCCGAATGGTAACTTGTTATTCGCACAATCGGGTTTGGTAGACTTAGGCCACAGGCGGTGACTAATAATAAGTTAGATGGAGTAGACGTACCATTACTTCGCAGCGTCACTAACTTAAGATTGAAGTTTTCCGAAAGCGGTAATATAAAATAATGAACACTGGCAGAGTAGTACATAAAATCGCCTGGATCGTTTTTGTGAATAAGATTACCTTCGGATCGAAATTCACATGTAACATGTTGGTCGTTGGATCCCGGACAAGCAGCGGTTGGGATAGGTTGAATGAACAAACCGATTCCACTCCTTTTGCCCACTCTTTGAAAACGACACCTTGATAACTATTTTCCAAGTATTTCAAAAGAGGGGAAGGATGGGACGTTTAAGGGCCAACATAGACAAACCATGGTGATTGATAGGGTTAATATTACGTCTATCAATACCCTAAAAAAGCTAACTCAGTCCACATCAGTCTAGTTTTTACGACAATTAACTTCTCACCAAAGTGATTTGGTTTTGATTACCACCTTACAGCACCGTCTAATCAAAACAGGGATAGATAACGTGAAATAGTAAAAGACTGACTATAATAGAATACGTTGAAGAACTATTTAGAAAGAGAAATATTTCTAATGCAAGAACCCCACTGACAGCGGCATTGAACCGTATCACCTACTGTCGCCAATCATCGCTCGGGGAGATCTCGTGGACTTCAACTCGGTCGTATCACTCGGCAAGTTCGCTGGTTGAAGTCTTCATACCATGTAGTCGACTGACCAACTCGACGCAATTTTCCACTAATGAATTAGACTTCTCGATGTCGTTCACGGAAAGTAGTTGTTTTGGCTCTGATTCCCGTAAATGTCTTCCGTAATCCATGTGATTAGTTGATTTTGAACATCGTGACTGACCTTGGCATAATTAGTAGCATGACGTGAAATTAGCCGATTTACGGTGAAGGTCGAATTTGTTTGTCACGATAAAGCATGACCGTTGTGACCTCACGGTATTCTTGCACTCTCGTTTCGGCAACCTTCGTCTTGTTTGGTTGACCTCTAATCGCAACGGCATACTTGTGTTTAGTCTGTATTGTATTTATCTCAATATCGTTAACTATTCATGGGTCACAATTGCTGATGACTAAGTCTCAGTAGCTTGGTGAACACTAATTAATAAAACGTTCATATTAATCTCACGGAGCTAGATGCCTTTTATATAGTCTAACCGTACAGGTGAAGGGACATTAAGCGTGTTGAAAGCAAATTGGCTATTGAATTGCCCGATGAAAACTATAGTGCTCGTCCACGGTTCAAACGTGAACACAGGTACAGTTCAGTGCATAAGGCTAGTGCAAGTTTTTCTAACCTGATTGGAAAGGTACCTCATACGGCTCAGTGCAGTTAGGGTAACATGGTGCCTTTAGGTGAAAACAATGCCCATTGTTAAATTTTCACGGCTTCAAAGGAACCACTGAAAGTCGAGTATCGACGGCAGCAGTAAGGTCGTTATTATCTTACGGTCCCGAAATATGCCCGTTGACAGCAGATGATATGCCAGGACTTTCGGTATTCGAACACGGTTGTCTTCGTAATGTTGATAGAATATGGTGGGAGAAATTTTTGACTAATTCAGACGTTAGCTCTAAGGTACTGAATCCTAGGGTTTAGTACACAAAACAAGGACCCTTGCCTTGTTGTACGCTGTTCCGTGACATAGATAATTGCTATAAGATAGTTCGAGTTGGCGGGTCAATGACATGGGAAAAGTATGAAAACTAATCAATGGACTGGCTCGTGTAAGTGCATTTAGACTACTGGGTTGTGGTCCAGGGGATCCTTCGACCCGACTGTTGGAGACAAGGGATCATATTGGCTTAGTGCTGCAGTCAGTTTGGTTCTTGTATTCGAAACCTTCCTTCTTTTGTAAATTTCCTTAACTTACCATTCTGCAATCGATCTTTCATTATTTCTCGCCCTGTTTTCGTTTGAGCAGATGTTATGAAGCAGCAACCGAAAGCAGAACATGTTGATGCAAGGTTAAATAATTGCCGAAACTTTACTCAGCTGCACTGCGTTCCTTCTCGTTGTTCATCACACGATGATTCACACGTGCACGCATTCATGCACCTTTTCGCACACAAACACACACACTCATGGACGCACGCGCACACTCATGCACACACACACCTCCCCACATATACTCACACCTCCCCATACACTCACACACACACATACACACACCCACATACACACACCCACATACACACACCCACATACACACCCACACACTCACGCACGCACTCACGCGCACACAGTCGTGCACATACACTCATGCACACGCACACACAATCAAACACACTTCCACGCACACTCGCATGCACACGCAACTCGCACGCACACGCACACGCACACACACACGCACACGCACACGCACACGCACACACACACACACACGCACACACACACACACACACACGCACACGCACACGCACACGCACACGCACACGCACACGCACACGCACACGCACACGCACACGCACACGCACACGCACACGCACACGCACACGCACACGCACACGCACACGCACAGCACACGCACACGCACACGCACGCATCACGCACACGCACCACGACACGCACACGCACACGCACACGCACACGCACCACGCACACGCACACGCACACGCACACGCACACGCACACGCACACGCACACGCACACGCACACGCACACGCACACGCACACGCACACGTATGTCAAGCTGCGGCTATTCTTTTTGTCCCTATGCCGTCTGAATATTGATCTGCAGTGCACGGTAGCGTTTCCCAAATCAGGCTGTTTATTATATTGACGTTTGTCTGTCCTGTTCACCATGACGTCTTGTCCACCAATCATCTGCTAGCCGTACTGTGCGTCAGCTTGATCTTCGGCTTGATTGGTTGCAGCGTTGTCATCTAGTTGGACTGTATAGCGGACCGACCAGTCGCCTTCATGCTTGTGCGTTATGATCTGACTGTGCTGAACTTGTCATTCGTGCAGTAACTGTTGTCTTTGCTGGTGTTGATGAATTGTTACTAGCCTGCTGATCTTCCCTTTGGTCCGTTAACTGCTGCCCCCGCATGTCTCATTGTTGATTCTGTCTAGTTTTTATTTTTACTAGTCTGTCGTGTCTTCAGAATCAATTTCAGTCAACCCCGATATTGCTGTCCGTTCAGCAAACTTCCACATTCACTACTGCTTCTTTTGTTCTGCTGTTCTGAACCGGTGCTATGGACCCGACGTTGCGCAAAATGTGAGGTCACGTAAATTTTAAAATTCGCGATTTCTATATTCAACAAGACTTTTAGGTAATCTCTTCATGTCAGTAGGCCATTGTGGTTGATCCATTCAAACAGTCAGGAAAATGTAGTGTTTGATGGGGCTACATACACGGGAACAAGTATTACTGGTTGCCTAATTTTCTCCCTGGTCGTCGGAGTACAAACTTCTTGAGGCTCATTGCTTTAATGTCTAAGATTGATTCGGGTATCACAACAACCGATTATGTAAAACTGCTCAGTAAATCTTAACATCTCATGAGGTGAAGCCATATGCTTTCCAGGTACGTAGGAAATAAATGGACAGGTTTTCGATAAGCGATAAACTAGAATGTTAAAGCTGCAACGTTCGGTAGCTGCAATCACCAAACTCGATCATAAATCCTGGAGCCACAATCAGATTGGAAATTCAGATAGGAGAGTGAATTAGTCACTTACGACTTTAGCAACTCGATGAGTTGCTGGTACTTTTTCAGCACAACATTTCCTTCCTTTGTGGAGAATATTCTAGGGGGATGCAACGAAGATGTGTTTTAAAAGATAAGGGCAATAAAAGTCAGTTTGACCAAACTTTTGCATAATATACAAACTGATTCAGTACAAGAATGAAAAAGATATTCGATTAATCTTTGCGAGCCTGCCTGGCCAACTTGATAGCTGGGATGTCTGGCTCACAACCCGTCATCCCGGATTGTCGTCTCAGCCCCGGCCTGGTGGATGTTAGCACAGACAATTTCTAACTAGGACTAAAACGCTCTGCGGTTGCCAACGGGGAGATGGGCGATGATATCACAAAATGCCTTTAAGGGCAGTCTAGTGATGTGGTAAAATTTACTTCAGTACCTATGACACCGTTTAGTTGAAATTATTGACGTGAAGAGCTCTACCACACCTATGGCCAGAGATTCCCGAATTTACATTGCATTGTTCGGATACGACAAGTCTAAGATTTCAGCAGTAGGAAAGTTTGCATTATCAGTGCTTGGGTATCAACGATAGCGAACGAATCTCAGAAACCAATACAATGTGTGACAGAAATGATTAGCTTCTGATTTGAGAGCAACCAGGTGTTTGTTTCCCAGTATGCGACCGAGGTAAAGCACTGGAGTGTTTGTAATGAATCTGTCTGCACAGAACAATACCTGAAAAAAGGATCGAATTCTATAGTCCGATTGACATTTGGAGGCTCTTCGCGGGTTTTCGGAACAACGGATGCTCCTAAGACTTTTTGGACGAATTTGAGTTTACATGGCTTAGCCCCAGGATACATTAAGAGGCTATCAAATGTGACATGGTCAGTGGGTTTCAAAAGGGTTGAGGTGACTGTAAGAGTAGTGAATTTTGATTCGGTTTGTCGATTACTCCGGTCAATGGTCAAAACCTCTGCGGCGACATCGCACCGGTTACGTCAATCGACAATGTGAGCGAAAGAGCCGCACGAGAAAGTCAACGAGTAACGCTCGATCAAATTAGCCAGCAGAAGAATCAACCAGTGAGTATTGAGCATCGAGGACCGATATAGGTGCTTCATTTTGATTAACAAATTAATTTATTATCTACCTGACTTGGTTTTCCTCAGTAGAGTTAGTGAGAACTGTAGACGGAGATCGTGAGATAGATTGAACTAAGGATTTACGGCCGAAATGGAACAGACGTTTTCTTCCTTTTTTCTTGTTACGAAATAGTACCGGAAATGGGACAAAACCATTTGGAAAGAACGGGAAATGTGATCTTCTTTGGAATCGGAGTAGTCGTTGTTGCTTTCCATCAAACCGGAATGGGACATGAATTCAGCGAGCCGCTGGTGGTAGTGGTTGTGACTTCAGACAAAGCACGGACACGTTGGTAACTATAGCCAACTGGCAAATGTCGCGCTTTTCCATGCAGATGACATCAGTAAGGTTGGTAATGGTATGCAATAATGAAGTAAATGTGATCAGTTTACGACATCGATGTGGACTGATCGAGTGGACGATCATTCCTTCCGGCTGCAAAGTATTCGAATCTCTTCCCATAAAATGTTTGCACTTTAACGGCTCAGAAGATAGGCAGAAAAAGGATGGAAGTGACACACCGCATTTTTAATTAAAAGACACAGATCCTTCACAGTTCGGTGGTCACCAACTTAGCATGCCTGTTGGTTCGGTCGGCGAATTCGTCCCATGTTAGAGCGAGGAGTGTTACCCTCTCAGTATGAATGAAAAGGCATCTTCGAACGCGGCGTATAGATCATTAAGTTTCTACAGAATGACGGCAAAAGTTCTGTTAATTTACAAAGTAGGGAAATAAATAGAAATCAGGTGGGAACTATATCAAGAGAATTTCCGAAAAGTGGGGAGTTTACCGAGGGCTAGGTGGGTAGTTGTGACTCTATCTTCGCAAACCGAACCGAAACGTCCTGGTCAAGATGTTTGGTTTCACAACGATGGCACAGTGATTACTAGTGAAGATGACAGCATGGGACTTGATGGAAAATTTTGGGTTAGTCAGTGTTAAATGTTAGGATGGTGTAAATTCTTCAGACCAAATGGAATCGGTGGTTCTAAAGAGGCATGGTTAAAATCTACAATCGGATAGGTGATAATTGTCACTAAGAATAATGATGAATAAATGAATTTGAGAAAATCCAATTTAAATTTAAGCCAAACGGTTGAAGGAGAGTTATAAATATTGCAGGTCAAAAGACTGATAAGATGACAAAACCTAGGATGATAACGGACAAGCAAGTAGTCCAAGCCGTTAAGAGAGACCACCTTGGACTTGTAATATCATGAAGAATTAATATATAATTACACTTCCGCCGGTGGATGTTTCTCACTGTTCACTAGCCTGTCGAAAGTAATCGAACCCATCAGTAAACACGACGGAGTCCTTCATAACGGTATTCAGACAGGATTCTAGTATGCATATGACATACTTGCTACGATAAAAGTATCAGTCCAGTATGTACTACAAGTCGGTCAATTGCTTCAATATAGGTATATTAGAGCAAATTAGCGATGGAAGAATCATCGCGTTGCGTAACACGCCATTGAAGTCAGCCTTTCGGCATTCCCGACAGCGTATCCTCTGGGGCCCAATCTTCGGGTGTGAGAACTCAATGAAGTATGAAGACATAACTCCCAGATCCGTCGTTTATACTGAAGGATAAAACCGTCTGAGCAGAAATTGCTAGATGATATTTTGAAAGTTTAGAAATGTTCAGAAACAGTGACAGCAAACAACTATACTATTGGTATTTAAAATAATCATACGGAATGCGGCCGGTGGCAATAAAACAGACGGATTGCCTACATACACTGAAGTGACTGCGCACCAAACTGCGCGATTGGAAACAACAAGAATACCACATCCGCTGGGAAGAACTTAGTCGAGTTTATTTATGGACCGTGTTTACATATGAATTATGAAGATTTCACATTGGGAGAGTATTTACAGGCCAGTGACAAGCGGGGCACATCCACACTTCTCGTTCATGTATCCCCACACTTCTGATTGGTTGGTTCTGTGCGTAGGCTACGGCGAAGCTGCCCCGAGTAGTGTCATGTGACTTGCACGTAGACAAATTAACAAGACCAACTGGGGTGCAGTCCGTCAGTGCACGTGCGTTTTTAATTTAATTTATTCATCAGCACTGATTTTTCACAGGATAAAGTATTTGTGATCGTCATTTACGGTCCTCGTCATAATTCAGTAACCACTTTCTGTTAGCCTACCAGAAAGCGGCATGGTGGCAGATATGTCACAGCATGATGAGGCCATTTCCATAGTTTTGTGAGCGCTGAGCTTGGCGTCTAGACCGCAAATGCTTTATCACCAGCCCAGGTGATGTCACCTCACAAGCTAACCCAACGTGGAATGTTCAGCATACCACCAAAACGGAACCGAGGATGCTCAGCTAGTCATTGATCCGGCATGAGAGTGATGCTGAAAAGAACGATATACACGGGCGAGTAAGACCGGGGAAACTGAGATTGTTTCACGGTGAAATAAACGTATATTATCCTCTTACCTTCGTACTACAAAGCGATGAACTTATCAGACCATTCAGACTTCCGATGTTGAGCTATTCACATTCCTCAGTTTTATTTTCTTCCAGGAACCAACTCTTCACTTGGTATCAGGCTCAATGAATTCTATGACGAATCCCAATGAAATTGACTCAACATTTCTTAGGTGAAGAACTCATCTCTCAGTTAATCGGCAAAAATTGACCAGTCAAGTTGCAGACCTTGAGGCAATGTTGATATCGTAGAATCATACTGAAGGTTTTGATATTTTTGTCAACACTTCTAGCATGGTATCCTCATAGGACTGTTAAACAAATATTTGACCGAAATAACAATAGTTATCACATAAAAATAGTTTCTCAATCTAAATTGGAACGGATTTCTATTGTGCTTCACTCACTTAAAGTGTGCAAAATATCCTCCGGCACATTTTTGGATGATTCTCACAACCAAATGCACAAAGATCCCAGTACTTGTGATTTGTCCTTCTTTTGCTAGCAGCGGGTACACAATAATTCAGGGGAGCGTACTTCTGCTTCGTGGTGCTCTATTGTTCCTCTCCTTGACCATTTTCAATGTAATTCGAATAATAGTCTGGGAAAACTCAAATTGTTTAACAAGTCTGGACCGAACGAGGTTCGGAGTGTATTGAAAAGTCGACGTGCCATTTGATGAATTTATCTATGCAACTGTTCAGAGTCATTAACACAGCGTTGTCGGTAGAATGTGTAGTTGACCGACTTTTCTGCTACCTTGGGTAACCTTTCTCAAGACATGGTTTACAATCAAATGACCTGGGGTAGTAGTTATATGTCAAGTGGTATCACAAAGTTGTTTGTGTGTATATGCGTGTGTGTGTAATGTTTTTTGTTCCCATATAGTTGAGTTGGTATGCGTGCGTTTGTGCGTCGTTTTGTATGAGAGTGAGTGGATGGATAGATATCCGTTTTTAAGCTATGCTGTAAGGGGTGGTTAGGAGTCCGGGCCTATGTTCTCATTGTCATTGTCAACCGGGGTCAGCAGCTTCGTAGAAGAAATTCCCCGCAGTCCATTTTTTGAAAACAATGTACTGCTTGCCGCGCTTGGCCATATATATAAGGCTGATCATTCACTTCATAGGGCAACCGAACCAAATGCCTGATCTGACTAAATTAGTACAGTGCAATAAGTGTAACTTCACTCTTTTCGCAGTGCATAGGCCTATGCGACTGACAAGATCGAAGAATGGGTTTTGGTATTTTTTGCTACCCACGTTAAACATTTTATTTTTAGGGCGATGTCACATCTGTTATCCTTTAGCATCCCATCAGCATGAAATCATCATCTAAAACAAATTTACCGCTTCCCAGGTCATGAGATCAACAATGATCAACGAAAATTCACTCACGGCAAATCCAACTGGTCCACCAGATCAACCGGGATTGTTATACGTTCAGTCAGTTCACTAGCCCATTTCAAATTCCCGGCCATTCGGGGCATATTTTTGTGCACGTGACCGTATATGGATACCTTCATGTGATTCTCATCAGTTGCACTTTTCCTGGACTCAGAGGTGTTCTCATCACTATCCCTTCCGGAGTCATCAGACTTCCTGGATCCGTCCGATTTTGTAACTTTAAGTGTGAAAACAAACATTATTATGTAATCAGAATGTAACTGAGTAACCTAACACTTGGAAATAGTAGTACGAGGACCAAACAGAAAGAAACAAAACCAGTTACCAAAACCAACTTATTCTTACCGTGTGCGATTGAGAATATCCTTAAGACCTTTGGAATAAAGAATGAAATTTCAGTTGTCAATCGTGCCTGATATTTCCCGACTTTGTGACAACTTCTTTTTACGGTTTAATTCAGTCTCACATAAAGTAAAATTATTGAAAATTCGAAAAATCTATTAATGAATTTAGAACAGGGGGAAGGCATTGAAATTCTGGAGGGGGATGCATTTGATATGGGAGAGAAATCAAGTTAGCATGCCAGACAATAACAAAAGAGAATTTCATGAAATAATTCACCATGTGATATCATCACTCAACTCACCGTAAAGAAACCATGGAAGCACTGTACAGCTGTTTCATCCTTGTTAGGAATCATGAGCAGTGCATATCGACCGTGCCCGAACTGGGACGCGAACCCGGGACGAACGAATTTGAGTCGAACGCCTTAGCCATTACGCTACCGGGCAGGCTCTGAACGGTTTGTTGAACTTCACCACATGATGATAGGTGCAACATCATCACCTGTTCAGTGCTCCCATGGTTTCTTTATGGTGAGTTGAGCGATGGTATCATATGGTGAATTATTTCATGAAAACATTCAATCTCCTGCTACTATCATGTATAAAAGAGAATTTATTAAAAAAGTCAGTCCTACGGAGGCACACAATTTGAATATCTGACCACATTGACCCATTTATCTGATTTCCACTATCAAACGCATTGCCTGATCAGTTCGTCAGATCAAATCCACTTGATCACGCATTCCGTTGCTCATTCATCCCCTGTTTCCAAGCCAATTGGGCTTGTTCTGATGGTCGGTAAAGAAGCTCGAATCGGGAACTATGAGGGGAATAAAATCAGTCACATGTTTGCGCATGAATGTAGTGGAACCAGCCCATCCGATAGTCTCAGAGAAGCGCCGAAATGTTAGAGACAGCAGGGAGATTCGAAGAGACTAATCGCATGAATTCCCGAGATATCAGTAGGGGCAAGCAATCTGGAACTAACACCTCGCCCAAACTACTTGTCAGTGGGGAATTTGGGTCACGGACGTCAGAAGTCACAAAAGTTGCTGACGCTGCACTTGTATCAATTTCGATCCCGCTTGAATTTATCCACGCCATAAAAATACGAGTACGATAAATGCCGCAAGATGCAAAGATTACGGTCACTCTTTTCGACCGCGAATGCAAAACGTGACAATTCGTAAACGGCAAAGTAAAAGGTGAGGGGAATGACAAAGACCGGAGTTCTTACTGTTTCCTTGTTCAGAGGCTTGGCTGAGGCTTGATTAAAATACACATCATCGCTAGGCAGATCTGAGATCTTTGATTTATTGCTGTTAAAGTGTAAATGGAACATATAGACCGAGGGCGACTCTCGTCTAGTTTAGTGACGCGTGCAACAAGGCAACTCCAGTCCAAGAGAGAGACAAGTCCAAAATAAACCATGGTACAAATCTTGCTAAACTAAGTTGGATTTAATAAAGGCATGAATTTCAACAGCAAACAGTGAGACCTAGCCAAACGGTCTGACAAACATTCAAGTTTAAAACACGTGACACAAAAAGTGTTTCAGACCAAATCTGGGGACCATAGTTACGTTGGTGCGGTAAAACAAGTCGATGTGAGATGGTGTTCGATAGCGGGAATTAGACGCGCAGATTGATACTGGGGGAATCGAACACGAATCCGGGAGCGAGAATTGAGAAATAACAACAACGATGGTCGTACCACCACCTGTGGTCCTCGAATTGGAGCTAAAAGAATGTTGGAATTCGAATCAAACGTCGAAGCTCATTGGATCACGAGGCTTCAAAGGGGTTCAACATGCCTTTATAAATAGTTTCTTAATAGTACGTGGCTGTTAAAACCGATACACAATAAACATGAACAACAATCGTACAGCTTAATTGAGAAGAAACGGGAACTTTGACAATTGGTTTTCAACGTAAAACCTATGTTGGGCTTATGTGGAATGTTAGAGCTCTGTCTTGAAAACGACTGACAATATTCAGTGGTCACGAAAGCTTTCAGACAGAAAGAGGTCTTGAAAGAAGAAGAAAGCTTCTTCGGGCAGCACTTGTTTGTAGTGATTACCCACAGCAATTCGTCGACGTCCTTGGTTGATAAGGTTCTTAAATAAATGAGGAAAGTCGCATACGTCAGACTGGCCTTTAATGAAGATCACATTCTCAATGATGTGCGGCACATTCTTAGTTCTGCCATACACCGCACATTTCCAACCACAGATCTTCACATCCTGCCAACAGCCAAGAGAATTGTTCTGAACCTACAGGAATCTAGTCGGATGTCAATTTCTGCTTCAAATCCAGGTATATCAGTACACTCAGAACTGCACTGAAATTTACATTGACAGAACAGACAGAAGATATTTACAACGGATGTCAGAACGTATTTCCAATTTGCTGAATGAACCGATGTCGCGAAACAAAACGGACAGTTATCTCCATCGTAACCCGGAGTGATCGGTTACGAAACACATGACAATAACCAGACACAATACCGATGGGAGGACTTTAGATTTCAACAAACCGAAACTAAACCAGCTGCACAACCCGGTCCTTTTGCGCACAAAGACCATCATTTAGATGATATCACTTTTTTGATGCAAAGAATTTAATCCTAATATATCCACTGAAATTGATCACTGGTTATATAACGTCATATAATACACGGAATAATAATATTGTACTATCATTATATAATTCTCATACTGTTCTGCGTCAGCGGTTGAGGACAGTAATATGAAATGTTAAAACCTTGTAGCTTTGGACTTATCCCGAGTAGTGAATGAGCATGGAATATATTTCAATTCGATGCCACCGAGAGCGTGCAAGTTTCCTTTAGGTGAAGTGGTTTTATCGCTTGCTTTCGCACATAGGGTGTAACAGCTAAATTTCTGGACATTGGGAAAACAAAGTCTGAGGCAGGAGATTGACAGGAAAATCCCTATTTTGGTAGTACCTCCGATCGAGGAAGCCTCTGCATTACACCGACAGGAGACTTCAAATTGTTTCATTTATCATGTACATCGGCGGTCACACTGTAAGAGTCTACGTCGGGGTTATAGACAACCATAGAAGACCAAGGTATTTAGAGGTTAGACGTCGATGCTTTGTCAACCTAGCCGGATTACGTGGTATTTTCAACTTCGCTGGTGATAAAACTGTTGAACTCGCAAGTGAAACTATTATTTCGGAGATACTGATGCTTTTTTTCGCTAAAGATCTTTCTTCCCACCATGGAGCCGACGTTCTCGAGACTTATGGAGTAACTAGCCATAGCAACTTAGTGCACACAGGATTCGAAATGTAAATACCAAAATGCAGGACATTTTGCCATTGCTGGTTGGGTAAGATGATGAAACAAATGTCCAGGCTTTCATCAGGACTCGATCAATTGTTGTAGACAAGGATTCTACAACACTCACTCAGAAGTCAGTCGGGGGTTTAGCGGTGCAAATTTAGGATGCTGATATCATTAACCAATCATAGAGAATGTGAAAAAATTGTCAATTACATTGAATCGTACCTGGAGTTTTTTGTCCCAGAATGTGAGTCGCAGCCACGTGATGATCGTAAATTCGTTTGGCTGCGTCCATTTCCGCGTCAATCATCTGAGTCAATAATTTGTATTTGGGCTCGCAAACGTCTTTGATGATCGGACGTTCCATAAAACTACTGAGAAGAGCGAGCATCTGAACAGAAGCGCAAAATGAGATAGTGAATGAAAGCAACTACTATTACTATACATCTAAAGCGGGCATGGCATCGTTTTGATGAAGATGATGAGACTATCCAGATGAAATGTTCCGATCTTTCAAACGCCTTATCCACACTCAAATAAAGAAGAATCTTCGACACTGACAAAAGTAATCCATAGTTCAATAGCTTCGCTTTCGCGTTTAGACTGCGTTTTTCAACGTCTGTCTAGACGACAAATTTTAAGGGGGAAATATACACCTAATGTCAGGGGTTATTCAGTTTGAAGTTCAGTATTCCGCCATAACTTGATGAAAAGTGACTTCCTAAGTGTTTATTTTGCTCAGCTCTCGCGGTTTAGGCTCTAACTGTGAATTCGACTACTGAAAATAAACCTAGTAGCTAACTATTTTATGGTCCGACTATCGCGATCGCTAGTTCTATCGTTTTCAGTCGAAAGACTCGGTTCTGGTTCAAAGTTCCCCTACTAGGTCAAGCAAAAACGATAAAATTGACCCCAACCGGTCAACGTGGCTATCGTTTATTTGCCATAATCAAATAATTTCTACCAGTCTATTCAGGGTAGAGCTTATTGGCCGACTGCCCAGATCTCTCAATTTCATTGTCTCTTGTTTGGTCTTCAGTTTTAACGACGTCCCTGTTCGCCCCTCAACGTGTCACGAAAACCAAACAAGTTTTTCTGTTCCAAAACTAGGATGAATGGCTGGCCTCCCCGTGCCCTGGTTTCCGTTATGGAGCCAATCAGATCCTTGGCTAGTGGACCATTTACCTGAGGCCAAATGGTTTTGTCGGCCAGTCCTGTTTCCCTGACATAACGCGGCCTCACAGTCGAATGGCTCATCTTACAGAAACATAGCGGTTTTGCATTTTTGGGACCATTTAGTAGCCTCACCATAAACCGACCTCTACATATTCACTCAAGTGATCGAAGATGCATTCCTTCGCTTCTCTATCAAATGTTCAAGCAGTCACTGATAATTCCGCTTTTGGTTCCAGGGTTTATTATTCAACCTAACTGTAAGTAAACAAAATTACTGTCATTTTGCAGTCGTTCGTTTGTGGAATATGGTACTTATACACTGACCATTGGAGTGGGTTTTCCATGACACTTCCCACGTTGTTTCGAAACTGCATCAAACCTATTTGGAATTATGTCAGAACTATCGTGAACTGATATCCAATTGGGTTATTCAGATTCTGTTCATTGGTAGGTTTGTCCAAACGTGATTTCCTTCGGTCTACTATCTGCGAGCGGAAGTACGCTTGCCATGCCTTTTGAAAAATAGACACGTTTTTAACCATTCCGGAATATTTTCTGGCATAGCTCCGAATGATGTTGCTATAATTCCGAAATAATCTTGGGAGCTGATAGGGTTTGAAAAATAGGTACCATAGGAATGAGGCGATGTTCTAGTGATTTGAGACAAGTATGATGACACTCTATCGAGACATCTGCGCATTGAGAGAAACCTAATTTCATTCGTCAACCAAGGATTGCCAAGTTTCCAAGAAATTATTTTTCATTTTTCTTTTAACATTCCAAAGAAATTAGAAACACTAGAAGTTTGTTTATTACCGTATTTTTCAGGGGAGCGGCCATTAACCGGACAGCAGTGTTTTATAAAATGGTGTAAAGTAAAAGCAAAAATGTTGAGTGGTCTGAATTAAATTTCGTGTGCCTAATGGGTTACCTTCAAAAAGTGCTCCGAGGAGGGGCATTCTTCCATTGCTTGGCAGATAACACTAGCCAATCGATAGTCGAGATCTTTCACATGGGACTCAAAATTTTTAAAATCTTTGAAAAATTCGTCATTTATTGGATCCAGCACATCATATGTCCTTTCACTGAACATCTGTCAACGTAATGGAGTGTCAGAGAAAAATTCGTTAAACATTTTAATCGCAAGTGCAGAAGAGCTAGATTATTTAATTATCTTCAATCACTTTCAATAAACCACGGTTTGCATGATTTACTCTCTATTGTAAGTAATCTGACTAGATAGCAAATCAATTTGTTTAGTTAGTTAAACATAAGATGATGTCCAGTATACTTGCGAGCAATTCATGAGGAACATGAATGAAAAAGTCTTGCAAGATATAGGGACCAAACTGGGATTTGAGAACAGTAAGACGGGACTACCCAGTTAGGAATGGGAAGGCCTGAATTCTGTTCATGGCTGTCAGGTCAATCGGGTTGACGGTGCAGAAGACCGACGACTGGCTTGAGGCATCGAACACCCATAGTTAGAGGTTAGCTACTTGGCGTTTTGGAAGTAACCAAAGTAGAAATTCAAATCTCGGACAATAAAATACACGACGAAAATCGGGGTTATTGTCGATGATCAAATGTACTGGTTTAGATGATAAATGTGCATACCCCAGGTGTAAATAGAGCTTGAAATAAACAGCTAGCAGATATTTACACACCCAAGACAAGTTCAATTCAGGTGTCATACCTACTAAACATTCAGTGATGGGCTCTGGATCTGGTTGCTTCTTCTTAAAGGTGTGTATTCAAAAAAGCCAGATGAACGGTACAAAAGTGAGGAAAAATATGAATTAATCGCTGGAAGATTGTGTAGACGAACGGAATGTTCGAACACAGGAATACGATTAACTGCAGCAAGTAAATATATCTCATTCTATTCCCAATGATCCTGTAGGAAGACCCAGCCTAACAGTCTAATACGCCGTATTCAGGCCAGCCTACTGGTACTGGTTTTCAATTGTGAATGATATAATGTTAATAACACAGCGTTGTTGGTAGATATAATGCGCCAACGTTTCGAATACCGTGGGTAGTTTTTCTCAAGGCAAGTTTTACAATCAAATGACTGTGACAACGTTCACATGCCAACTGATGTTAAGTTGTCTGTGTTTGCGAGTGTGCTTTGAACTGTGGGTTGGGTGACGGAATAGTTGTCCTTCACGTCATGCCCATCGATTCTATCCATATTGCAGCTTTGGTGTGCCTTAGAAAACGATGTACACCGAAGAGGACTATCTATAGGGTATGCAGACGGTGTATTCTAATCTCGTCCACCTGTGCTAATTCGCCATTGAACCCTGATTTTCATCGTCTCGTGCTGAAGCATGACAAACTGTCTCATCGTTTGAGTCACATTACCGATTGTCCTTTATGGTGGAGCGCTATCCACGTTACTATCGGTACGGGTAATTCTATTATAGGAAATAACCTCACGTAAGTAAAACTGAATAATTATTGTTATAGATCTGCCAGTTCTCGATCACGGAATCTTTGCATTTGCAAAGGTCACATTTTTGAGCTTGGCTGCAGAACCGTTCTGGTTGTATACGACATTTATGTTGAGTCGTCAAATGAAACTGAGCTCAATAAGTATTAGAACCTACAGACCAAACGAGAGATGCATTGCTGCATCAGAAGCAGTCATCTGTATGCACCGAAAGAACTCAACATTATAGTTTGCATTTATGATGTACGACTGTTTTGTTCAGGAGAAGTAAACGAGATGCCTCGATTTATTTTATCCTTGAAATTTGCGCAGAACTGAGAAGGGATGCAGAACGATCACAAATATTAAAACTGAGCTGAATCGGAAGTTTGATAAGTGGATTTAATAAATGCATTATAATTAACCCAACTGTGAAAAGTCAAATCTGAAGTGAATCTTCCCATACCAACAGAAATAGATTGATTCAGATCACTTGTTCCTCTGGTGTCATTTTCGCTACACACATTCACACAAACGCACGTACACACATGTACGCGTTTGGATTTTCAATTGTCCTTAGGTAGATGGAATAAATAATCGATTACACTTTGTTGTGCTGCCTTATCAACTGGATGAGGATTTACTCGTAGACGAATACCTTGGAAACCATTCAGTGTTATGGTTGCACAATTGAAAAGCGTTCAATGTAGTCAGGGCAACCGTGATCTCCAAGCGGCTGAACAAAGTCACGTTTGGGCAGCCAAATCGTAAACTCTTGACAACATATTGTTTGGTTAAATATTGAATTTAAACAGTTCGGCGGGAAAACACCATGAGCAAAAGTCAGTTTGTCCATTTTTTCGCAGTTCAAGCTTCCCAGAAACTCAGATAACTTGGGATGTGCCAACCATTCGGTTCTTCAGACTACCTCGACCAAACGGCTAGCAGATATGTACAACACTTAAAAATCAAGTGGAATTGCAACACGAGAAGGAAACATTTTCGTAATTGCGACAGAATTTTGTCGTTAGACAATTATAAACCCTAAAATGAATGAAGTCTGTGATTGCTCTGCATTACCAAATGCCGACCGAAATTCAAATGTTTGAACAAAGATGGATTTCGAATTCTGGTTTGGCATATGTGACAAACCTGGAAGTGATCGAGATGTAAGAAGTCTCCTATCTCTGGGATTCAAACCCACACGTGGACGCGACTGCCTCGTTTGCACCGCTCGTGCCCCACCAGGTTAGCTAAAAAGCCTCACGCATAGGTGTTCGGATATTTTATATAGGGATAATTCGTTATCTGCCAAAAAATGTGCAAGACAGGTTTGGAGTTTTGAACAAAGTAGTCCTCTCACTGCTGAATAAAGAAATGGCGGGAATATGCGAATGCTATTTCCCTGTCAGCGAGCGCCGTTGGCCTCTCACAATTTTGTGAGTAGTTTAAATTTCGCGTTAAGTGCCTGTCGGTAAACCGAGTCGGGTCTTTGGTTCGATATTGTTCATGCTTTGAAGATATTTCACCTTTGAGGAACCGATAACAATCAAATTTTCAGCATAAAGACATTTTAGATTGAAGAATGCGAGTTGAAATCTTACCACTACCGGCCAACTTTTCTACTTTGCAGCCTGCTGTTGACCTTGGCCCTCATTCTGAAAACGATGCTTTTCATGGTTTTATCCATAAAGGAGTCAAGAAATAAGGGATGAAACGATTCCTGTTCATGCGACCAATCGTCCTGATTTATGTGTATCCAAAAAAAACCAGAGTGGTAAAATGTTTGCTTGAACGTCATCGATCTGGTGGACAAGTCGAAAAATATGTGGACTGGCAGTTGATAAGCTACTTGCTACACTGTAGTTGCAGCGAAAGAAGAACAGAAAACCCCCGAGCAAGATAATTCGTAAGAGGTTGGACCGTATTCACCAAAATGATAGTTTTTTAGCTTGAAAATAGTGACTGATACAAACAACATCTCGAACTCCGTAAATCTGTCGAGTCGGAACTAAACATCAAGTCAGACAAAAACGGTCGATGCACAAAATCGATTCGATTCAGTTTTAGAATCATTAACCTTGCTCTAATATTCTCTGGTTTTGGGTGCTACGTCAAGGCTTAGATCATTAAAAGAATAAATGAGCGGAAAATAACGGAAGGTCAGCGGCAAGGCAATGGTTCTGAGTACCTGACAGAAGAGGGAAGCTAAAATTCAGTTTAATTTGGATAACCATTAACTTTATATGAAAGTGCCCTGATTTTGACTGTCTCCATCACAATTAGATTGCATCCTGACGTGATGTGACTGCTGTGTGCCTCCATGACCCAGCGAGCAGTACAGAATGGCTTATGTCAACTCGAGGAGTCATTCATGCCTGGAAGAACAATGGGTAGGGGTGTGGCAAAGTAATCTACCGGTCCTCCAGTTTGGGATTGATTTGGGCTGGCAACTCAACTAGAAAATGAGTGGAAGAATGGCAGATTCAAGCAGATGGGCTTCCACTCATCCAATCCCTGATGCTCTGCTGACTAAAGGCCTGGACTGAGAAGCCCAATCGCTCTACTGCTTAGCGGGTTGGCTTATTAACGGTGCATCGTTTCAAATGAAGTACACAAATACGATGAATTCCATACCGTTTCGGTCATCGTTTAGTATATCCAGGACCGCACTGCTTATTGCATCGAGCAGGATGGCAGGGGCTAAATGTGACACCACTCAGAGTTTCCGTGCTGCTTCAATCTCCCACAATCTCTTGTAGGTCAGAATTTCGAGTTGAAGGCCTGCGTTAGGGTTCCAAAAAAGAACAACCTACTGAGATATGAGAAACCGATAGGTATAGCTCACCAAAACACATGTAGCCTCCTTTCACTAAAGACTGTTACTAAATACCGGTGCTCAGTTAGATTTGTTGTTACCACAAGTGTTTGTCAACATCTCAGTGGTAATATTACAAGTCAAAACAACTGGAGATTTTAACCGACTGAAAAGCTGCCTTAAGGAAATTTAGCCTTGTTAACCGATCCCTTGGTTTATAATAGCCTTTTCTACCGACAGCGCCGTTTTGTTAGCAAATATGCATAATCAACTACACGAGGATAATCCGTGTTTGAAAGTCAGTGATTTCCACAAAATTAGTGAGACAAATTGTATACTACCGGCCAGTGACTGACAGATGTTGCGAGATACATAATGCAGAAGATAGAGTAGCTTACGTCCCTCGGTCAACATTCTCTTTTTCATCGTGGATCACGACCTGCGATTTTTCATATTTTACTCTTTTGTTGTTGTCAGTTTTTGAAGATTGTGCGATTCTCGTCCCCAATTCCAACTCGGCTATTTGAGACCAGAGTTAGTTTTTCATTGTTCTCAAAAGTTTTCGTTCAGAATCTCTAAATGTGAGAAAATGTAAGTCCAATTTGAGAACAAGCGACTGTCTCACTCGCCCCTGGTGCGTTTCATTGATCAGTTGGACACATTAATCGCCATTCCTTGATTGGTCAGTTCTTTTCACAATTACAGTAAAAAGAACTTCCGTCAGCTCGCTAGTAGACGGGCTACGTCTGCCTTTGTACAAGAATTGTGAGAAGACACGTGACCAATCATGGACTGGTGACTAATGTGCCCAAATGATCAACGAAACGCACCATGGGCAAGTGAGACTTACCACAGTTACTTGCTCTCAAATTAGGCCTACTTTTTCTCACATTCAGTTTACAGCTCCCCATTTCGATGTTATTTTTTCTGAGTTTGATCTTGGAATGATACAGACAACTGGCAGTGGACTGATGAGATAAATTGACAAATCCACTATCAAAGCCTGTCAGAAGGAGATTGGGGTGATTAGAAACCAATCAGAACAGAAGATTCACACACCAGATTGAGTCAATAAGTCTGGATAACCATCACATTTGAACCGTTTTTGTCTTATTGAAGTGAGATTGGTTACCGACAAACATATTTTCCTGCTAGAGCTATTGAAGCTAATTAGATCAGTTGCAGCAAGCTAACACACTCCGATTAGAATGAAATCGCCCAATGTTATTTCGCATATAATACGGATATTACACAACAATACAATAAAAGTAAAAGAAAAATCCACTTAGGAAAACTGACCTTGTACTTTTCTACATACAGATCGTTGATTTCTTTCAGACGGATATTCAAGGAATTTCCCCTGAGGCCACCAAAAACCACTTTTTCCAATTTCATAAATTCCAGCGAGGTGTTCATGAGATGCTATACGTGGATGGGGATAGTTTTGACGACCAAGAAGAGTAAAATTATTTTTTTGAAATCAGGCATCTATCTATTTCGTAAAATGATGGAGGGCTCATTTTTAAAAAATGTAAACATTTCTATTGATCAGTACAAAATGCGAAGAACATTTTGCCACCAATGCCTGTCCAGCGTTGCCAAATCTTTCAGAATAGTCTCACTAAACATCCGTCCGCTTCACATTTCAAATAAACTGACACCTAAATTATTTGTATACATATTCATATATATGGAAACACATATGCCCGATCTGAGGGCCATCTGAGAACTAAGGTAGAGCTGTACTTTTCTGCGTCCTTGGTTCGCAGATAAAGGAATGGTTAGCATTCAGGTGTGATTCGTGAGTAAGGGTAATCGGAGATGACCGAATAAACGACGGCGAACAAGCAACGACAGTGTCCAGGGCGTGAACGAATTTCGCCTGGCAATCGTTCTTCCTAAAAAAACACCACAGTGGTCCGCTGGCGGCAATGTGATGCTGAGAGTACGGCCCACTATCCTAGTAAGGCTACTGACTCTTGTTGTGTTTCACTGGTCCGGCAAGGTTTTCCAGAAGAGGCACATGACTCGACCAAAGGATCACGGGAGCTTTTGGAATGACTCTTCTGCGTTGTAATTCGCCCTTGGTTGCGTAGAGGCAATAGCTCCATTCTCAAGTAAAAGTCCAGGCTAGACAGGGCAACCGAGATGTACAGCAGCCTACAGAGTAAAAAACCTTGGATCACTCGGGATCTATAACAAAGGTTTCTTACTCATCACTCATTTACAAAAATGCCCACCGTACATAAATCTTCGTTTCCCCAAGGAACTATTTTATCCCCCTTCTTGTCCCATATTCTTACATTCGTCGAAAATTTTATTGGACCCTATAAGTGGCATTGTATCTAGAAGTTGTGTGACTGCTCTGTCGCATTCCCCCTCAACCAACATCCAAATCTCACTGATTCCGTTCCCGCCTGGCGGACATCCTTTCAACTAAGTCACACGCAATGTGCAAATACTGGAGCCTATAGGACAACAAGCCACGAAATCCCGCCAGATGATGATTGGAGGCGATAGGTGATATGGCTTGGTGCCGCAGTCAGAGGATCTCTTGGATTCTAAATCTTCCTTCTTCGGCATAACCTTCAGCTTTCTATCTCGCATTTGATCTTTCCGTAGTTCTCGTTCTGTTTTTCTCTTCGAGTAGATGGTGCTGTGGTGTAGCTACGAAAGCTGAAACACGGTGCAAGGTTAGTGGTTTCACAAACTGAACTGAACTGAACAGTGAGCAGAAGAGACAAAGGGTAATGGGCCAGTGAGTTTTGACGTGAATATAACGGCATGAATTATTTGAGTAGGACACATAAACCGGAATCTTGTTGATCGGACAGAGGCCGTTCGTTCTTGTTTGATTAATCAGGGTGGGACTGAACTGGACTCAAGACAACCACTAGAACTAGCGACTATGACTCCGATTTTAAAACAAAAAAGAACAGCATGCATGCTTCGTTGCGTCGCCCTCACAGTAAAATCTAATAACGGGAGCAAAGTGAGTTTTCACCGAGTATCACTACGCTGACTAAGTAGTTATTCATCCAGCATTCAGTGCAAATAGATTGGTGAAGGGATGAGAGTAAGGTACCTGCGACATCGAGCTAACAGTTTCAGAGAGAAGAAAAGCATTATAATTCAAACACTTTCCTTCAAACACTGGTGATACAGTAGGCAGAAGAATGTGGATAAGTGGTCTCTGGCTTACCTGAACAAGTCGAACACGTTCTGTGAAGGCGTCGTATCTCCCGAACGCGAGTTCCGTCTTGAATTCCCACAATACAGGTTCAGTTGGTTGTCCGTGCTCATCTTTAACCTTGTCAAAATATTCCGGAAGTCTTGCACGATGATCTTCGTAGCACGCTTTGAAAGCAAGTAACACATCCAGCGTCAAATTCACTTTACAAATAGCCTCCTCTGGTTCCGCTTTCAGTAGTTCCGTAGGATCCAAATAGGTACGACACTGAAATGCATAGAAAGGGTTTTGATAATACTAAGTGCTGTACAAATCATGCATCTAACAGCAGAGCCACATTGAGATTTCAGAGCAACAAAGATTTACAAGTGGTTGAACTAAGCGGCATACTTAAATTATTGGCAACTATATAGATACAATATATATATATATATACATATATATATACATATATATATATATATAATAAACCTGCTTGAAAGCATGCAAATAGAACTGCATTAGGGGGATAAACAAGAGGTGGGAAAATAAACCATAACAAACCAACTGTTTTATTTTGCGTTTTCACTAAACACAATATGTGATGTTCTGGTTGTTTTCGGATTATTTTTTAAGAGGATGAGTTCTACAAATGGGCCACACAGCATTCGCGCCACTGACATCGGTTCTGAGATATATCTGTCACCGTGTCTAAGGCTTAATTGATGGATAACGGTAAATTCGTGGATAATTCTTATTACGACAGGCCAAATTAGAAGAGTCCAAATGATTAACTGTCACCTGTTTACTTAGTTTTTTAACTGAGGAATTAAAACAATGACCTAAACGATTAACAAACGGTGTATTCTTGTTGGCTCGTTCTCTTACCCTTGTTTCACACTAGCCTTATGATGAACGATCGATGTTAATCGGCACTGTCTTTGGATTGGTCCTTTGTTGACCAGTCATTTATCCTCACCATGCAACCAGTCGCGTACTTGAATTGAATGTGTGATCAGTCGATTCCTAGTGTTGTTATTGTTCTGACGTAACAGACCTGATCTCGAACACTAAAAGAGTGAAGGGACAAATTATGGGATCCTCCGATTATCCGAACATCTTCGTTTCCATATTACATAACCGAACCGCAGCTGATCAGAACTACTTAGTGCGCGATGAACCTTGCCGAAAACAAATTTCAGAGTGGAACCTTGTGGTATTTAGGCAGAAATCCTGAGCTAGGGGTATGATAGAAGGATGAGGGACCTCCATCAGCTTTAATCCTGTATTTGCTTGTTAATACCGTGTAGAACAGACATTCAGCTTTAGAATCACAATGCAACATAACCGAGTATTTCATATTACGTTTGCAATTGTCCGTTGTTTAGTATTTGGTGATCTTTAGTCGAGCCTGACTAGTAAAGTAAACTTTGACTAGCGGGCCAACTAATCCTTTTACTCGTATGACGGGTAGGTTAATCAGTCAAGTTCACATGGTGACAGAATGCTGGCTACTGTTATTACAAGTACTGAAAACACCGACGAACGGTTCATCTAATCTTCAATATCGCATGTTGCACGTTGAAACTGAAGTCTTTGCACACAGTCCGTGGTTTTTGAGTGAGCGTTACCAGAATGAACGCCGATCATGACCGTGACACACGAACCGTGGACAAGCCAGTGAGAAAACGCTAGGGTTCAGGCTGACAGGACCGGATGTTTGTGATGACTAATTAATGTGAACGGAAAATAGAAGTTTTGCCAAAGCGATTCAACCGGCTTATGATCGAAGCTCGTCTGGTATCACAAGGACACAGGCATACTGTCGTGATTTTCATATCCCATTTCAATGCCAGGGGTAATTTGCCCAGGTAATACACCAGTTTACTACTTATACTCAAACTCCTCTTTCTGACTCTATCAGCTTGGATATTGAGAAAGAGCAGCCACAAATTGGAGATTCCAAGTTGACATCCACGCGCTACATTTGCACACTGAAACGACCGATAAGTGAACATTACATCGCTTAACGGCTTGACACCTCAAACGCAGTTGGACCATTTTTCGTACGGGCTTGCCAGAAAGGTTTCATTATTTTACCCTTGATCTTAAATGCAATATTACTAAATACCCCGCAAATGGTACTGAATATCGGAAAATCATTGATCATAACCTAACGCGATTAACTTCTAAAGAGGTAGATTTCCCCGTTGTGTTGTCTAAGTTGTTTATCATAATCGCAACTAGGCAAAATGTCCGGAAAATGGACAATTACATTTGAAGATTTTTAACTCCATTCTATGAATCAATACTACAAACGACCTATTAGTTGAAGATAAACGTACTTGTTTTTTTACAAGAACTGACAGCGATCTATGAGTTTATATCACTGAAATAACAAACAGTATACGGTTCATTTGTTTTTTTTACCGCTAGGTGCGAGCACCTTATTTTATTATGTTGTACCGTCAACATTACATCCAGATACCCTTACTTTGATCCCCATGCAAGGAAATGGTTACAATGAGGAAAGAACTTTGTACTAAAATCTCATTTGGATCAATGGGAAAGCGCATGACTGATGGGTTTATTTGAGAATCACATGGTGACCAATCAGCGGGTGATTCTTAAGCAGGACGCATCATCGGTACAGGTTCTTAGTTATTCAAATGAGATTTTAGTACCAATCAAACAACGAGAGTGAAAAAACACAAAAAGGATTAGATAGAAGAGATAAACATTCACGCAGTTTCATTCATCATTCATTTTATCATCGGTATCTGTTACACTTCTTGCATAATTATTCAGATTCATCATCAGAAGACTTAGATAGCTATTGTGTCCCACCTGGGACCCGAATCTGGGTCACCAATTTGCCTAAAAATCATGTTACGGGACCTGGATCTAGAAAAATAGCTTTATTCTAATTTTGCATTAAATAAATCTTTTTCTTGATTGAATTCTTAGATGTCAGGCGGTGAACCGCATACTGAAAGAACTTATTTGGGCGCCACAAAAGAGGCTGTTTGGTGTTACGCGTACTATAGCTATTTTACTTGAGAGTGTACAGATGTAAGCGACTCTATCAGTGTGATCAGTATAGAAATTCAAATTATTCTAACCCCATATTGAAACTCATGTCCCGCAATATTTTTAATGCTTACCAAATCTCGGTGCCTGAGTAAGTCAATTTTTACGCTTCAAATACGCCAAAACGTTTGGCAGATATGTCGCACTAGCATTACTGTCATCGTGGATGAAACTAATCACAGGGACTTGATTTATTTTTATTGTCCGCACTATGGAAGAGCATTTTAATTTTTCTTTATGTACATTTTACAGGCGTAGGTAAGATCAACTTTTGTTATAGTATCAACGTGTTCTGAAGAACAGACATTAAATCAGGCAGGCCCAAACTACACGGAACCGGGATCATTTTCAGGTTTCACATTATTTTTTCATCTTCAAATTTCTTGAAGTTTCCAAGCAAAATGTAATGCTTTTTGTTCAAAAGACCCGAGAGAACACTTCTGAAAGACACTTTGGAGAACAAGATCGTTTTCAAGGATTAATATCGGTGCCAATAATGTATGAATAGTATGAGTAAAATGTAGTATGAAGTAAGGGAAAAAGGCATAGGAGACTGGAGAGTTCACATCTATTATGAGATAGTGATTTATTCGGAAATCGGACATGAATGGATTACCACACAGTAAGATTGCCTAATACTTGGGCTGATGGACCAGAAGTGAGCGTGGATGTATGCACACCTTCTCCTGGGACAGATAAAAGGGTTGAGGATACGAATACCTGCCGTCTGTATTGTATTCAAGATAGGACATTTCCCGGGTCTGGATGGGTAGCCTCAGACTTTCTGGATAGAGTTGAAAGCTTCAATTGTACTTGACGTGTGATTTGTCTCGGTTAAATGTGAAAAGACTGGTCTAGTGATATACTTGGTTATCCCAGTCGTAAACCGCGCTGGACGATGCTCGCGGATGTATTCTGACAGAGATGTGGTCATGCGGGCAGTTTGCCTTGTCTTATGAGAATGAATAAAGGCAAAACGGAACTGCAGATTCAAGCACGCCTTCCTGTAAACATGGAGGTGATATATTTGCAAGCAGAATATGTAGTATGATGGCGTAGAATATTCTACCACGTTGGGCAATCATCACTGCATTACCGGTGTTAGTGCGTCGTCTTTAAAAGGAAAAGGAGTATAGACTGATT
The DNA here is from genome assembly GCA_008360955.1 of Fasciolopsis buskii. Lineage (NCBI taxonomy): Eukaryota > Metazoa > Platyhelminthes > Trematoda > Plagiorchiida > Fasciolidae > Fasciolopsis > Fasciolopsis buskii. Next base: position 99,389 of record LUCM01000769.1, on the reverse strand, counting down.
TATTCTTCGGTATCCCTAGGTTTTGCCCCTTCCCCTTCATCCACTGATCAATATATATTTTAGGGTATCCGGTTCAGGATAAAAAGATTCATCATCAAAAATTCTTCTTGTGCCTAAAAGAATAAGACTGTAGTTTCAGTTACGGATTTTTAACCTGTGCCAAGGCGTCACTTTTAAACCTAATGTCGGTTCAGGATTGGGTAGGCACTTAGACCAACAGTATATGTGGCAAGGATTTTCGAAACGATATCTTACTAGGCAAACCAGTCTGGTCCAAAATGCAGACTGATTATAAATTGCCATTCGCGCTTCAAAGAATGTGTTAACTAAGTGCGAAGTAAAACTATCCACGCACTGTATACGAACAGTCTAATTTGATCATGCTAGTGTCCCGATCAACATTGCAAAGGAAACGGTGTGCAGAGACTATTCTAAAAACATGAAGATTTCCCGACAGTCACTAACGGAGTTCAAGTGGCAACTGGGTATGCACTCTCGTACTCCCGCTTTAAGTAACCCATTTAATGGTATTATCGGGTAACGGTGTTCACCAAATTACCTGTTCAATGATGGCATTGCACAATTCTTGCAGAAGAATCAGTATCCGACTTGGTTGGCGATAGCCGGATGAACTGGCCCAGACAAGACACAACAAATGCATGACTGGTTCGAAATGGGAACTTAACTGTTCCAGCTCCGCTTGTTCCATATCCTCCAAATACGGACGTAGAATACTTAAATGGCTGTGAATATCTTGAGCCTCGCGTAGAGCTAAAAAAGTGCAAAGGGTTTTGCATTAGTGATAGTTCATCACGGAGTTGTGAGTTTAGAAATCCAGGGGCAAAATGATTGGATATTAAAAGATGTCTTCTTCATGTGCAAGTAGAAAAAGTAGGCCTATGGAAGCCTTTGTTTCACCGCGACACCAATTGTGATATCGCATATTCTCTCGAGTAAGTTAAAGAAGGAAAGTGAAGAGAATTGTTAGTGTCATCACTAATTTGAAATTTCAAGTGGAAGCGCACATACTGTAAAACATATTTATGCAAAAGCAACGAGTTTTAACGACAGATCTGGGATGAATAGTTTACTATGTTTCAACTGCCGGCAGGAAACTGTTAAACGTAACTGACACTCCGTGAAACTGTAGGTGTGTCTATCCAAGATAATCTACAAAATTAACACAGCTGAATGGAGCACGTTTAATTTTGTTAACACGCTAACCAGGTGTGCCCTAAATAGCCTGTCTCACACTCTTTCCTTATTGGTGTATACTGAACCGCAGACTACTCATCATAAATATGTATGTATAGTGTCACATTGCAATATTGTATGTCAGAAAAGTGTATACACACTTTAGATGACCGTAACGACAGCATGCTTTGCAAGACGCCATACCATAAACAACAAAGGGGGTTAGTTTTATGTCGGAATTGTATACTTTGTTGGTCGTTGTGATAGGGCGAAGGGATATAACGTTTGCCATGAAAACCCAGATTTATTTGATTGAATGAATCGCTCACAAATCACGCGATACCATAGCGGCTGATGAATTTACATGGCATTTTGCTGTGACACAAGAATTTAATTACAAGCCGTGTAGACTGTGAAGAAAAAATAAATCATTAGGTTCAGATAGTACCACGCACATCCATACAAAACTCCACAACAGTGATTATCGTTCAGATATTTTACTTGGTACCCAAAATGGTCTATTCAGTATTGTCTATTGGACGAGGATGGAGTCGGTGGGCATATATACGGATGACAGATGTACACGCATGCCCCCTCCCATATGATCATTATTGACGGGTTGTTTTCCCTCCAGTGTTCCCGACTTTGGTTGGGTGAGCAGAGTAACTTCTTTCTGCTTGTGATTCATTTCGCTGACCTTTCGTTCGCCATGGTTGCTACTTTTGCATATGATTTGATTGTCCACATGTGAGATTTGATAGTTACTGTCAGAAACCGTAATACATTACCACACAAATTGCACGCGCAACAATTCCGAATATAATAAAAGAGAGACTGTCAAAGGAGATAACGCCTAAACAAACTGAGCTTATTAGTTCTAACTGACGTGGACGGAGGCTGGAGGCTCGTTCTACCAGATAAATGACCCGGATTTAAACCATGAACGTGTTGGTACATGTACAACTTCATGTTCAGCTGGATTCTGGTGCTTCTCTAGTGTAAGGCTGACCTGACGGCCTCAGGTTTATGCGTGAATTGAATAGTCCGAACAGGAATCAGTGAAGCATAGAAGCAAGGAATGCTTCAGAAACGAGATAGAAGCTCTGGTTATGAAATTCTGTCAGAAAACTGAAAGCACTTTATCGGATGTCTACCGGATTTAGTTTTTCCAAGAAAGACGCAAATATGCAAGCTCCTTTGTGATGTCTAGGGATACCTGACTGATGGCAGAAAGAAACTTAGATATCCGTAACAATTTGAGTTTTGTGTCTCAGCGAAAGCACACTCAAATATGCCTTGTACACGACAAAAAACACTGGCTAACAGATGTCCCATGTATATAATGTCTTTTTCATCTCTGATTGCGAACGGTGTAAGCCGAATTCGTCATTTTGGCAAAATAATAGACCTTTTCTTCAACACACTTCCTAGAAAATAAATCCATACAGAAAATTTTATTTATCAACGCTAATCAAAATTAAGAAATATTATTAGCCTCAGACATATTTTGCATGATGCTGCGAGGGGATTCGTGGAGCAACGTACCAACAACGACTGATTTGAACATTTCTTTGAAAGGTATGAAATAACTGCTGTTTGCTCCTTCCAAAATTTGGGCCATTTGTCTTGCTTTCGGTGCATTAAGTTGATCAAAAATGTTTTCCAAATTGATTGATTTTGCTTTCCAATAGTCCAATTCAGTCAACGGGTTTGGATTGAGACCGTCCAGGAGCGGCTGAGCGGAATCTCTGAGTAAAGCTTTGTGAATTTGATGAGACCACGCGATGACCAGCGATTCAATCGCATAGACCAATGAACGGGCTATTTTCCTGATTTATGTAATTAGATAAAGTGGCGGTGCTGTCTGTATTGTTTACAGGTTCATGTGAGTGACAAAATTTGCGACCGAACGAATTAACACTTTCTGAGAGTTAATCCAACAGACAATATTTCTGACATGCTACAAGGTAAAACAAATTACCAGAAAAGTACAATTGGTAAAAAATGTGTAAAACTCTCATTTTTTTCATTCTTTTTAATTGCCTACCTTGTTTTCGATTATGTTCTCTGGTTACCTGCTATCGGTGCATCAAATTTCACAATGCAGTTGATGAAATATCCTGCTTTTTTATGGAATCCTAATTATTACGACCACCCGTTCTAAGAATATTTATTACTGGGAAATTTTCATGGTATCATTGATTTGTCCCCAGAGATGCATATTAATTGCATTACTTCCATTTCAAAAGAGTTCACATTTTCAAACCTGGTAAAGGTTTTACCCCAACCTACTCTCGAACTTTATCCAACCTTATCTAATTTCTCTTTTTCTTTATTCCTGTAATCAATCTTTATAAATTGTCTTAATACTTCCACTTAAACAATAAACCACTATAAAATCCCTCATTTCCACTTAATTATGTGTAATGGCGGACGTTCTGTAAGATAACTCTGTCAGTCTTTGTTCATACTGCCTAAAAAAGCTGTGGTATGGATTCACAGAGAGCTAGAGTTGTAAAATGCGCGGGTAAACTCCTAGTGCCATTTACCTCCTTCTCTTTGGGTGAAAAAAATGAAAAAGAGGGTACTTTGTTGATTACGAATAGTGGTAGTCTTTGCACATTAGTAAAGCCAAAATATCCCGATTCGTGGCATCGCACTGGAGGAATCAGGAATGATGGGAGTGGTTGTTTGGGTTTGTAATACAGGCGATCGTTGTTCTAATCAAAGAGCCACCAGATATCAATAAATGGTCAGATTTATATGCGGCAACACAATTTAAAGGTGATTAGGACATTTATTTCTCAAGACACGGCTGTTATGGACAGATATGTGAAAACCGCAGATGTTTTAAAATGAAGTCCTCCTAGCCTCGTTCGAATATGACGGGAGAACTTTTGTGGTAACTCTTAAGTAGGACTCGGGGTATGATCTCACAAAACTCAGCCATTCAGGCCGATAGTGAGGAAAACTAAATTAAAGTGAGGAAAATATTGCCTGCACCTACGTGCAAGTTGGTTCCATTGGACTGGTTTGTTCCCTGAGGCAGGGAACAGTTGAAATTGGGGTCAAAATAATCGGCCCACAATGTGACTAGAATAGATAAAGGTTGATTGCTAAGCTGTACTGATTAAGTATAGTTAGAATACTTTGTTTTGTTCCACAAGATCTCCCAATGCGACGACTGAAGAATTTGAACAATAGGTATAAATAATAAACGAAGAGGTTTTCTTCATAGGAAATGTTGCTGATTCTCTTCAGTTATTTGATTTTGAGGTACTTTCTTCATTAGCATTGGTTGATGCGGGGTAACATTGAAAACTGGAGCAACTTAGTGCAAAGTTAATAGTTGGAAAAGTTGAAATGAGATAACTTACCTACCCTGTACGCCAAAACTAAGCCCATCACCATCCCACAATTTTAATTGCTCCAAAAGCCACTAACAAGCTGGATCTCAGGACCAAATTTTGTAACTGGCCAAGCCCACCCGTGCAGCCCAACATGTCAATCTAAACCCACTCAAATATTAAACATCTATGCAGTCTACATAACTGTTGACCTTGGGGCGTGATTTTCAAAAACTGGAGAACGAATCACCTAACGTAATATTCTGCTCATGAACTTGTATTCTCGTGCAACGATAGACATATTTTGGGCACTGGCATTTTATTAGCTACGTTTGAACTGGAAGATCCTCCTCCAGCAGCTTTCGCCACTAGGTTTTTAAAGTTCTTTTCGCGTCATCCACCTCGTACCTCGACTTGAAAGGTGCTTTTGACTCCGTGGATCGACCGGCACCATTCAGTGCTCTCCACCGGACGGGTATGCCAACGAAGTTTGTGAACCTGTTGCCAGCATTGTACTAGCATACCTATGGTCGCGTTAGGGTATACGGTGAACTGTCACGTTCATGCAAAACGACTGGTGGCGTTCGACAAGGGTGTCCGATCTCGCCATTCTTGTTCAACTTCGTCATGGACGAGGTAATGGAAGATGCTTTAGGAGGTCTCCGGGATGTAGGAGTCAAACTGGGAAATGGAGGGAAGCTATGCGACCTAGATTACGCAGACGACGTCGTGTGCCTTTCCGAGTTTACGGACCATGCACAACGGGCAATAGATAGACTCTTGAGATCGGTCACTCGGTTTGGCATGTGCTTTGCACCTTCAAAGTGCAAAGTACTGTTACAGGATTGGATGACAGCAGCCGAACTTGATACTGGATGGAGAGGAAATAACGACTGTGGACCGTTTCACCTACCTTGGTAGCTGCGTGTCTAACGATGGTAGCTCGGCAGTTGAGGTAAACATGCGTACATCAAAGGCTCGGACAGCTTACGCTGGATTGAAGCACTTGTGGCGTCGGCCTGATGTTTCACTGAAGTTGGAAGGTCGTGTGTACTGTGCTGCAGTGCGTTCAGTTCTGTTGTACGGTTGCGAGACGTGGAGTGTGCGTGTAGGCGATGTTCGTCGGTTGGAGGTTTTCGACAACCGATGTTTACGTAGTATGGCTAGGATTGGACGGAGTGACCGGGCGAGTAATATTGAGGTTAGGAATCTGGTATTGGGTGCCACTTCTTAGAATAGCCTGTTTCGGCGTATGAAACTTAGTAGACTACGCTGGTTGGGTCACGTGTTGCGTATGTCGAACACTGGTCTACTATACCGTGCCTTATTTTTTGTTCCTCCCACGGAATGGAAGAAGCCATGTGGAGGCCAACAGATGAGGTGGCAACGTGGGATGAGAAAATGTACAGTGAGCTTAGGTAAAGTAGGTGTCTCACGCCTTCGTGGTTGGGGTCCGAAAGACTTGTCGATTTGCTGGCTGGAGACACTGAATGATATGGCAGTGAACCGTGAACAGTGGCGATCGTACTGTCATCTTCTATCGAATCAGAATGATTGAAAACAGGTGCTTCTGTACAGTCAGGCTGTGTTCCTTGAGTTGGCTGCGGCAGCATCTTGTCTTTTCCCGCCTGTGTAGGTCCACTCCCTGTTCCCATTGAATATTCACTCTTTTTATATAAACGTGTAACTCTGGGGAACGGCAGCGGTCAGTGAGGCTTGTCTTGCTGTTTAACGCTGAACGATGATGATGATTTTGGTTTTAATCTGTTATCGATTTTGAATTTTATATATACCTTTTCAGATTCAGACAGCTTAATTACACTAAGATTGAAGCACAATATCCGGTTGTGGAAAGTCGGGATCTCGAGAACAGCTTGAACTTCAAGGAACTAAAAAAATGGTTCTCGGGTTCTGTCAGCTTTCTAATTTCAAACTCTCTAAGGAAGACTTTGTATACCTCATAGGGTCAGACTTTTGAACAAGATCTACCGTAAAGTTATGAATGCTTTGTTTTTCTAGAGACCAAACCAAAGGTCACTGGTATTTAAATCTTCTTTTTCTTAAAGAGTAAAAACTACGTAGTCGTTTATCAAGTCGAGGCCATTTCACACATGCATGTATATTGCACAAACTTTTAAATTGTAAGGCTAACTGAATGAACTGAGGTTTTTGTCTAAAACACAGAGCCCGAGGGGCAGTTGAAAGCATAAAAGGCATCAAACTCATACCTCACCAAAAAGTAAAGGTGAACTGTTCATAGAAGTGAAACGCAAAGCAAGATAGTTCTGTGATGCGCCCACTCATCCAAGAATTATAAACAAGTAAGCGTTAGTCCAATACGGAAAAGCTAACCGTCTTCAAACGGTGGTCTGGTTTCTAATCCAAAATTCCTTCATCTTCACTCGGATGTTTTTGAAATTGTGAAGACAAAAATCAATCCTGAGCAGCATTTTTCCAGAAACGTTTGTTACATGTCTTTTAAATCAGTATCGGACTCCAAGCCAACGGGTGTAGGAACAGAGAAAATTTCAGTGAGGAATTATTGGGAAATAACTGGCCTTATCTTGCGAGCCTATTTTTGCGTTTCTTTTACCCGACCAAGTATGAGTTTTTAGTATTGGGTTTTGATGCATATCAAGAATATTTACAAGTTTTGAGATGCTTTATAGATTTTTGCATATATACCTAAACAGGTACCTTGCCAGCAAAAGTTTGTCACAAAAAATGTCAAAAAGGGTCTTAACGACTATAATTTATCAATAGTAAAAAATAATTTGATTGATGGACAGAAGAATATGGTACTCATCCGCTGTTGAAGTGGCCAGTGGCAGTTGTCATTTGTTTTGACGCACTCGCTCTTTGTCATAAACCTTCTATCCCTTGCGCACCTATGCAATGATTCGTTTTAGGATGAACATCTACCAGTGAAGTTTGCTCTCTGGTCCTTAACAAGGCTTATGCACAAATATATCGGAGACTAACCTGAACCCTCTATGATATTCTGCATAATTACGACGGGAACGAATCCCCGAAGAAATGCAGAGAGTCAAACCCCATTTGCCGTTTGTTAATTATGAAAAATTGGCATCAAAAACAGACTACTTGCGAATATTATAGTTGTCAGTAGGAAGTGAGGAATCTACAGATCATCAATTAAGCCATGGAACATATTTTGTTAAGGAAACCGAGTGTGCTGTAAATTAGGGAATACAAAATGGCCTAGTGAAGCGTGCAGGCTTGCATGTATGTAAATATGTACGTATGCTTTTACGTATACATGTGTTCCTTATAGACATTTCGGACTAATGCTTGAAAGTGCAAATATGTGATTATTATATTTTGCTATGGAACTGATCATAGATGAACACCAGAAAACATGAGTCAAAATAACCTGTGCGACAACAGACACACAACAGTGTTTTTATATTTTGGCTTTTTAAATCTCAGAGGCCAAATCAAGAAATCTGAACTGATCAACAGGAATCAGTAGGCAGGTATATGTGTAGAATGGACATGACTTTTGCATTCAGGGATATTAATTTAGTTATTTAGCCGTACCGCTTTATCTGAAATTTGTATAAATGTTTTCGATGCCAGCCAGTAACACAAATTAAAGCTTATATCCGGTTATGCGTCGATAATTTTGGGTGCAAATACATGTGTACATGGAAGTTCAAAGTTGCATACGCGTATAGATTTAGTCACTAACGCCGCCTGTAACCACCTTCTGCTTACAGATAGAGCAATACAGTGTTTTATTAAAAGTTTGCAGTATGTCACCAATCCGGTTGACGCAACATTTAAACGAAACTTTATAGAAGAGAAAAAACAAGATATAGCAAGCCGACAGTTTTTTGTTTTCAACGTACACAGTTAATGCTTTTTATTGGTTGATTTTTGATTATATTTAGAGATGAGTTCACCGGACAGGTCAAACAGCATTCCTGCCACTGACTTCGGTTCCGAACCTTACTCCCACTGTCGCCAGTCAACAATGTTTTCACCTCTCCGGCCTCAACTACGAACTGATGAGCCACCAAACGAGGCCAAAGCCGAAGCTAACATCTTTATGCTCTTATGTAAAGTCAAAGTCTCTTCTAGCCTTTCGCAGCACGTGTAAGAACAGCAGAAGAAGAAGGAAGATGGCAGATATATGCAATGCATGCCCGAGTCACGGAGGGCAATGTAGAGAGAGGACGACTGTCTGCACCCAACGCACTACGACACGCTTAGTCATTGCCAACCCGATGTTCCCACTAGGCATTGGCAGTGTTTCAAAGACGTTAGTTGTCGAACACAGAAAGTCGCCGGTCACCCTCAGCGAGGTTTTTTATTACGGTGGATGAATGCGACTTCTCAGTGATAAGGTGTTCGTAGGAAGTCTAAGAATATTATTGCCCCCCTATTACCAAATAATTTCTTACGCAGTTTTTTCAGTCTGACTACGTTTCTGTGAACAGGGGGACAATCATAGTTCGTTTGCACGATACATTTGCCTGAAGTCGACTAACCTTAACTTTGTGACGCCACTCCATTGTGTTTAGGGTGGGTTGGTGAACTGTCATTGGAAGCGTTGTAGAACTTCGATTAATTGTGTACGTGTAGATTGCTAGCATTGCCAAAAATTGGAAAGGGAATAGGACGAGGTCAGCTGCGATGAAAATGACTCTGTGTGGTATTAACTGCCTTTTGAATGGCACGGTTGCAATAACAATTGAGCTTGACGCAGTCACTTTTGGTCCTACAATGACCCTTACGATACTCATGATTTCCGCTCAGTTGACAGTATCTGACTGTGCAAACACAAAAAAGACTGCAAAACGTCAGAACAAAATAGCCGATTATAGAAAAGAAAATTAAGAACCTTTGACGCTGCTGACATCAGCAAAACAAGCAAATAATTGTTAGATGACCGCTTTCTAGCTTTGGGTAGGTTCCGATCACTAATGTGAGCTCCGTGAAAATTTTCAAGCAATGGGGTTACATTATACAAGTTAGCTCTATGTTACCAAAGAGCCCACACAAATATTTATTAAAAATTGTTCCTTGTAGCGAAATAGGTGATTGTATAAATTTCATTCAAGTTCAGTACATCAACTGGCCCTTGAATGAACAGAAAAATGTAAAGCCCAATCACACATGTTTTTCTGGACTTATCTGAGCTAATCTTGAAATTACGTGGCATTTTAAACAACTAACACCAACAGAACACAATTAAATATGCAAATGCATAAAGCATGCACCCTTGATTTTCACTATTTTGGTTGTTCGCAAACGGATATGGACCCTAATAATTTCTAGCCAACGTAGATAATTTTTAAACCTGAGGTTGTTTGAGAGGTACCGTTAAATAATGAGTTACTTAGCCCCTGTATTAGCCCAAAAACGAAGGATTTTAGCAATTGTAGACAGCTTTGAATTTCGAAGTGTTTTGTGAAGTTTCTTTACGTAACGTATCTAACACCCAGCCGCTCTGATCTTGCACGGTTTAGTTAAGCAGTTTAGCTAACGGGCAACCTTTTTGCTGCTGCTTCGATGACTGGGACGGGTCGTTGAAGCGAGACAACTAAACAGCATTTAAGCTAATAATAGTATTCCGTTAATAAATCAAAATATGGTATGCAGTACTTTGTGCTGACCATAACGCAGCGCAAATGACATAATGCAGAAGCGACAAACGTTTGCTCCGCAGCAATAATACACATGATAGTTGACCATGCATGGAAGCTTTTCTTTTTAGAAAGTAGAAACTGTAAAAATGCGCCGTTTTAAACTCGAACTGCTACCTAAAGATTTCCGATGCTGACATACCCGATGTTTTTAATGACAACACTTCATTTGCTACGGGGCTTCAGAGATTTTACCGTAGCTGCGATTTTTCAACTAGTTAATCGGTCAGTTAGATCTATGAAAATTCGCAATCTGTTTTGCAGATGATAGTGACAAATTAGCCAAGGGCTCTGTTTCTGAGAATTTTATCAGCGGAATTCTCATTCATTTTTCATTCAAAATAACTGTAATTGAATAGCTGTTATTTCATGGAATACAAACTATGAGAACCGTCTGATTCTGTCATGATTTGTGATGCATATGTATATACATCGCTGCTCCAGTAATTACTTAAATTTTCAGTACTGTTCTGAGTTTCATAGCACAGAAGGAAAAGTAGACATATGGAAAATGTAAAACCGTCTGGTAGCTGAGCGTTTTGCTTGTAGGGGTTGGTTTATCTAATAAAATCCAAACGGGACAATTAAAGTGAATGTTAAGACCGTACAGTTTTGATGCAGAAACGTGCAAACTTACCCCTCTTTTACCTGGTCCTTTGTTTTCTCTGACTCGACCAAAAGCGGAAGAAGAGTTCTCCCCTTAGCTTGTCCGACAATAATGTCGGTTTGCCGCTTTAGTCCATGGGCATGCCTTACAACATCTTCGTAAACAACATCAGGCCACGATATGTAGTTCTTTTTATTAGAAACTAAGGGAAGAAGGACCTAGTGTGTATTAAAAATAACAAATGCAGTTTTACTTCATCAACAAAGGCTGAAAAATGTTCAAGGGGGTTTTGCGGAAGGTCGCCATATATTAAAAGTCTGTTAACTGGAGACTCCTTTTTAATGACACCTTTTTCTTTTTTCATAAAGAAGCAAGATTTTGTTTTGATTCCAGAGGGAAAATCAGTTTGAACTTGTAGAAAACCAGCCGAAGTCATTGAAATAAATAGTTGGAGGACTTCTGGTTTATCGAAAAAGCCCAAAATCATCTGTTTAGACTCATCCGTATTCCAAAGCTTCATCCATTTGTCCCCCTTGATTTTATTGGACTTTAGCACATAATCCGCCATAAATTCTAGGCGCTTGTCGTTTAATTCCAGGTCTGAAGCCATTTAGGTGTTTTTGAGAAGCATAAACAGTTGTCCTGCCGATTGAAATATCGCTCGTACGATTACTATGACAGGGAAGGTCTTCGTACACTAAAACAACAGTTACCCTTCACTAAAGTACGCAAGTGCAAAGACGTGAAAGAAGGGTCCCTAAGGCATGACAAGCTGCTAAAAAGCTTGGTCTTTTTTGGTCTTGAGATCGACAAGCAGAACCATTTCCCGCAGCTAGACATGATAATTACCGCTGAAGTTTATCACTGGTTGGAGGCCAAAACAAGAGATGCATGTTTTATTGACCATAATTACCCTAGTAATCCGATATTCCAATAAGAAACGTTTCAAGCTAGTGCCTCCTAGAAACCTAGTCCTTGTTCCCGTCCGTTCTATGGCGGTTGGCATAAATACATCACTATCTCTAGTTCAGACCTAAGAAGGCGTTCTCAGGCGATGCAATTTTCAAATTTATCTAGCTGTATTAGTGTAATTGCTAGGAAATTGTTAGTGGCGACTGTCGACCCAGAGAAACTGGCAGGTCCTCTTTTTTCGCCTAGGTTTGCTCCCTCTCCTGTTCCACATGCAACCGTCGAGCTAACCGGAAACCGGTTTGGGACCAACTCTTGCGATATCCCCCGGTAAGTACAGCTCAAGACAGAAAAAATCCTGCGTTTGGGCCAAATAGTTATATTTTTCTGTGGCCCGACCCCTGATTCTGCAAAAGCGACCCCGAAACTAATAAGCACTTAAATGATACTCCGTTACCATTCCGCGCCCTCTCATTCGATTCTGGCTTCGGCCATGCCATAGGCCTGTCTCCTGTAAGGCCCGCTGTTTCGAGTCATCTCCACAAAGAAGTACCGCAGCTCTGGAATAGTGGTCTGGGAGTGCATCTAGTAAATGTTGCCCTTTGGCCTCCAACTTCCTGTCTTTGAATCACCCACTTACTGGTATAAACGGTGTATCATCGCTTTATTAGCCCTTTTAAGCACCCTAGAATCTTCATCTTCCATTTATAACACCCATTTGTTTTCTTCAGTAGATTTCACAACCTACTATTCTATTTTTCGAACGATCCACTTCCCCAGTAAGAATGGTGATAACCCAAATAAGGCTCAAAATCAGGATTGTCTGCTTAGGATTTAAAAGACATGACAACATTTTCACATTTGTTCGGAGTTGCGGGAAGCGCGTGCTCGCATTTGAGTGCACTTCATGGACACTAGCAGGTGAAACTCGTTATCAATGGGGAGTAGCGGGCGGGTGAACACTTTGGACAGAGCAGATATCTAGCGTGGACGGCCTGCATTTTTTTAGAAAAATGATCAGAGGTCCAAATGGCGGAACCCTAAGGAATAAGAGGTTTATCAAAAGCAAACAAATGCAAGGAGTTGCGCCCCAACCAGAAGGTGTTATATAATGGGTGTAAATATGCTAACAATTGGTGGGAGTGAAAGAACTGCATGGTTGATGATGTATTGATAATGTATGACAATTTATCATGATAAGAGGGGACTGAGGATTAATGAACGGAGTAGGGAATCTCAGTAAAAGCAGGAAACCTATTTGCTCGAGATGAGATATAAGAGAAATATATGGAGAATAGGCCATGACAGGCTCAATGTACAACGGCAAACTGTTACTCTGGCTGCAAAATGGTGATGGCAACTTCAAACACCCAAGGCGAAGCCGTGAATTAGGTTCGCGAAATGCAGAGGGGTTAAGTGAGAGATGACCAATGGATGGCGTGACAAAAACTAAAGCAACAATTTTGGTGCAGAGAGAGTTGGCTGCAAATGCGGTGGATAAGCCAAGTGTGAGGTTGATCTGTGGTAGCTTTCCTGATTTTTTACTCTTAAGACCAAACGCACCAGTCGTGGTCAGGGTGAATTCGATCGATGGGTCAGCCTTACCCTCGCCCAATAAGATGTTTCAAACCTTTCGAATAGGTCCTGGTAACCCCAAAGCAAAGCTTCGTAGTAGCTACCGCCAAAATGTTTGGCGGTGTTGCACAAACCGTAATTTTCCACCACGGAGTTCTTCGCATCAAACGGATATACAACCATTAGACACTCGTGCGGCTTCATCGACGGGTCCCAATGTGGCCCCCGTAGTAATCGGAGCGCTTTCCTATTATCACCAGGCGTTTTTACGCTCATGAACCCTTATTCCAAGTCGACGATTCGTTCCTTCCGAAACTGCAGTAATAGCTCTATTGTTTCGCCGCTGTTTTACACTGGTATGCATATCCATTAGAGAGCGCCCACAGTGCTTGGTGACGAATTGCAAGACTCTCTGGGGTTAGGAACTGAATGGTACAATGGATACCCAGAGGATGATGGCCCCACCCTAACTGATGCATCAGAACTGTTGCAGAATAATCTTTCTGAGAGTCGTTTTTATGGTTTGCCTGTACCTCTTCCGAAAATTATCAGCTTTTGGCAACCTACGCTGTAGAAGGCGTAGCCTCGTAAGCGCAGACGCGTAGATGTCAAGCTGAATGCATGAATCAACCACGGAATCGGCCTTTGTGTCCTTCATTCGAAGCCGCTTTTCTGTTTCGTGTGCAACTGCCAGTTGTTTTGCTAACCCAACAGTCCCTGCAGCTACGCAATTGATCGAATCGACGTTGGAAGCCACCCAGCTAGACGGTCAAAATACCACGCAGGTCGAAATTGCGCAAGACCCAGCGGTTCCTCCCGCCACCCACCCTCGGTTCCAGCACCCATTGTGCTCACGAGTCACTTCACTCAGTCGAACCTACCACATGAACTTCAATTTAATAAATTGGAATTCAGGTAACTGAGGTTGGACTTCTATTTTTTAGGATAGGTTTCTGACTGCCCTGATGATCGGAAGTTTCCTGACATCAGCGATATTTTTGTGTTCGCCGGTCCCGTCTCATCTATAATTAGATGAGGCGCACCGATCACCGGGATGATGTTTCCCTTATGGCTCATTCTTTTTATTTTAACCGGCTTGCTTCGCTGTCTTAACCCCAAACGTGCCAGCACGTCCGATCTGATGAGGCTCGTGATAAACGCGTCATTCAAAATTGACTAGCCTTTTTACCGCGGATCTCAGCCTGACGAGAAGTATACTAGGTGAGACGAGATCCCTGCTTGATTCGGTAACTTTGCAAATGGGGTCCTGTGACAGCCACGTTTAGTAACTGATGTCTGCCACCATATCCAAAGAGTCGCACGCAGATTTGTTGTTATAGTCTACCTTCCGGTGGCTACAGCTTAGCCATGCAAAGCGTAAATCGATCCTTCGGGTGCCTTACCACCAAGCTGGTGTTGTCATTCTTATGAATATAGTGCATGGTTCCACTTGGTGCTTTTATTTCACGATAAGCATCTCAGCGCTCGCTTTTTGGTGTCCTGGATCTCCAGGTTTAGGCTGTGGCTAGGATCGGAGTAATGGAGGTTTCCCCACTGCGAATTCCCACCAGACATGATGTACCTCTTTCCCCTGTTGCCAGTTAACCAAAGCCACTCCAGGTCTTCTCGCCGTCCGTGACAAAGCCTCGATCAGCTCTTTTAGGTTGGTCGACTTGGGTTCTCGGCCGACTTCGTTTTAAAGAGACACAACGGGGGTTGATTCACTGTCTATACCAGCGTTGCACAAAAATTGAGACCAGCGGGGAGCAGATTTTCGGCTTTTAATGCCTGCTGCTGAACCAGATTGTGCACCCGCATATAACCGACCCTTGTCGATGCTATCAAGCAGGTTATGTAGCGGCGACCGAGCCAATTCATGCAGATCCCTAAAATTGCCATTCTAAATCCCACACGCTTTTTTGAACCCCGTTTCGAGTGGGCACACAAAACGCTCTTCTGTTGCCTCTCTCACCCTCCCTGAATTTGCCGCTGCGAGTAAGATAACAGGGGACTATCGTCACAAGTTTTTCTACCAGAAACATTTGAAATGGTCTTGTAAAATTCTAGTACACAGCCGGAAGCCAGTTGAATGTAAGTTGCTCCTTTTTGGGCAGAACGACGCCAAACGAGGTTCCGCGGGTATTAGAAATCAGCAACGTTTCTTTACCGTCACTAACGTTTCGCCCCGTCAGCAGAGTTAGATTGGAGCATTCTGTTCTACCAGCGTTGGTTAACGAATTGCGTGGCTGTTTTTCTACGCTCAGCGACCTCTACCGAGCGAACAGATGAATAACCTTCCAGCTTATCTGCAAACTTAAATGTATCGAGCTCTTGAGAAAAAGCTGACAACTATCTCATTTTTCATTCTTTTGACCCCTTCATTTCCCAGGTTAACCTCCTACAACAGTAACGCTCTTTTAGTTCAATCACAGAAATGCCCATCTTTGATTTAATACTACTACTACTAAGCCAATTAGCTCAAGCGACATGAACAGAAACTGTTGTTGGTACCTCGTCGACTGCCCAAAGCTTTTGCAGAGGCTCACCTCCCATTTTCGTCTGTGCCGCCTTTTGGTGTCTTCAAGCTGCGAGCAATTAGCGCGCCAGACTACTGTTGCGGCCAAATGCATGGATAGTGGCCAGATGGGTTTGATCAGTGATTCGACTCTAGACTCTCCCAGCAACGAATTACACACCTTCTGCACAGTTCTTCGAAACCTCCGCTCATTGCCCACGATTTCTGCGGAAATCCAACCTACGGCAAGTGCACAAGCCCACTGGCGTGATGGCATGGCTTCTTCTCACTGCGTCAACCACAGACCTCTCGAAATTTCTGAGTATCTCTGTGGACGGGAGCCTGTATTGGAAAAATCATGATTCATTTGGCTCAGCGAGTAACGCGGTGTAATGATATGCCAGATATTACCCAGCTGCCGCATAGCGTGTCGGCCAGATTAACATCACAAATTGCTTTACCAAGCAGAGGTAGTGGCCACCTACGATAAACCAAAGAACAGTGGGTTTAGCTAGATATAGAAGATCATCCATGAAGCACTTTGTTTGATTGCAACCGCTGCAGTCACTCACCGGGTTGGTAAGGGCTCTTGCCTTTGTGGATGGTGGGTGGGATGAATCCAGTGAATAAGTGGGTTTTAAAGAAACACCAGCCCACAAAACTTTGGCAGCTTTAGCAATGAGAAGGGTTAGCGGAACTCAGGTCGTGAATGCTGTTCGATTGTACTCCATTTGAGGGACAATAAAAATTAGATCGAGCTGAACAGATGCATACACGTTGGATGACTTGCCGGTGTGACTCCCAGATCATTTGATGGAACTCCGTCCAGGTGGCGGTGACTACGCGACTAGGGGTAGGTAACTGCCAGGGTGTGGACTTTCCACTCTGCTGTAGCGTGACAGAGGCATATATGATTACAAAAAGGGTGGGGTTCACCAGACGCGGCAAGTGGTACTCGCGGCCCAAGGATTGATAGTGTATGCTAAATTGGGTAAAAATATTTATTAAACGATATCACGGAGTTACCGGAAAGCATAGAGCAGCGATCAAACCGACCATAAAATAAAGATTTCCGCGAAGTCAGAGGTCATCATACAAATGCGTCGCTTTGGATGCAATGTAGAAGGCGCAAAATTTTGCCGAGTGTTTCTAAGGCACCGCTCTAGCATTTGGATTGCAAAGCTGATAGAATTTTACGTAACTTTCAAGTTGCTTAACTTGCATTATTATTTTGCATAGGAGAAATTTTCCTGCAGGCGATTGTCCCAGAGGAATTCAGGGATGTGCCACGTGAATAAAAACACATCATTACCGGAGTACAGGATGACTGCCCATCCATGCGTTGCCTTATGCCTTTTGGGCGAATTAAGTGGCGCAAGTAACAGCCTCAGAACACGGATCGTCGACTAGCCTAGTGATAACGACTACTCTCTTCGCCTTTCCGTGTGGTGGACATGGCTTGAGATCATTTATTGCGGCCTTTTGGGCCATTGAGATGGTCTGCTCCCACCTTATTAGGCGGATGTTCACAGATCCTTGCCTTAGAAGTCGTCCCAGCAGGAGGACCGACAAAGAAAATCCATGGGTTAAGTGGATCGCCCATGCACACTGGGTGCACGTTCCGGATAAAAGGAAAGGTATAGACAGATTTGTTAGTTTTCCGAATGGATATTTCCGATCGCCAAGCCGCATGGGAACGACTTCTGTCGTTGGCTTCCAGTTTCCATCATCTTAGATTCGTTTCCCGTAGTCGTTAGAATATTGATTACCGACGCTGCTGCCATTTCCACTCAGTCAGTGTCGCCCCTTTGGCTGCAGCTTAGTGCAAAAGTTTTGGCAGCGACTTTGGTGCATAAAAAGAAACGCCGCTCCAAATCGGTCGAAGGGACTACAGTGTTTTGAACGGACCGAAAATTCGTGCAACAATATGTCTATAATTTTAAGGGCCATTGTGGGACAGTATTCGCGGAAAAGCTCGGCAGTATACAAGAGACAAATTTTGGACAATGGATTTATTTTAAACTGATAAAAATTCCGGCTGACCTGTGACTCTCAAAGGTGCCAAACATGCCGCCCCTGGATGCCTGGACCAAAGGCAACAATTTTTTCAGCTTGACCGGAAATACCAGTGAGACATCGAAGGTGGAGACGAGCCTGAGCCGCCGAAGTTTAACAAAGAAAACTACCTTCGTTATATTTGCAAACTTTCTATCTAAGGATCTCAAGTACCCGCAGTTCATAGACAGTTCAGAGTGCTTATTGGGCTGGCTACATGGAAGGGCATCTGCCAATAAAAATGAGGTCCTGACGCCTAAGGTTATAAACATAGACGCTGCGACACGAAAACAGCTGGAGTTGTGAGTTTACTGGAAATTCAGAAGGCTTGAACTTTGACGTAAAATGGTGAACAGTCATAGTGCGTATATTTCTCGAAATCCGAAGGGCGTGCGCAAGGGAAGATCAAACTCGTACAAAGATGGCACAGTGGAAACGCGGAAAACAAAATCCAGACATGAAGATGCAATGTGTCTGTGCCTTTATGGCCAGAACTTGCAACTTGACAGGCTAGGCACGAATTTCCGATTTTAACTTAAAGTTAGCCGATCCTTCGCCGGGGCCTTCTGTGGCTGATTATCATTCGTGCACCGCGAGTCAATCCATGTTTAAATGCACCCAAGATGCGTGTCGCGGGAGCAAAATTTGGCTGGAAAGCAATGTTGGACTTTGCCATTTGTCCGAGTTCCTCCAAAGTTAGGAGGTTTATATGGTGAAGATGAACATAAATATGGATATGATAACGGGATGGAGGTGAGTCAAAAACAGATCGGACGTCCTACGAGATGGATAGGAGAGTGGAAATTAACAACAGCAAAGAGTCGATATAATGCTGAATATCAAGCGGAGGAAAAAATTCATGGTTGCACTAAGCAGTTTGATGGATGGAAGCATATGAAGACCTTTGGACGGGGAGAAAATGGAACGCAAAAGGATGTTCACTGGGCGCATGCGGCTGGGAGCGGACTGTGATATGTGGCAAACGGAATACGTGTACATTTAAGAATTACAATAATTCCTTAAATACGCCTGCCATGGATGACCTGTTTTCTGTATTTTTCGGTATTGGAGGTTTTGCTGTTATTTGGCGGTGGCGGTCTGAATGTTGGGGGATCGAGCGACATTTCAGTAGTCTTAGAGACTGTGTTTCGGCTGATTGCAATGGTTCATCTGTGATCAGTTAGCCCGGGGCGGTTACTGGCGTGGCTTGATTTGACTTAGGGTTACGCGACCCCATAACAAGGCGTCAGATCCGGACAGCAGCTTCTAGGCAAAAATAGGCAGCCAACGCATAAGATGGGGTGAATCTTTTGGCTTAAGTCTGTGTTGCATCCTCGGTATTTGGCAAGCCTGAAGAAGAGCCGAAGTTTGGACTTTACTCCAGCTGATGTTAAGGTGAGCAAACGAAAAATGTCAGTTTCTCACAAATGTTACAGTGTCCAGACGACTGCCTTGAAATGCGCAGGACGGGGTATGTCGGTGACGAGGCGTGCATGGTTCTTGTTCATAGCGTGTTCCTCTTTCATCTTTTGACATCTTAGCAGATGCAGATTGCAGCAGTCTGATAGGATGTCTAGCACAAGGGTTACGGGATAAAGGTTACTATTTTTCCGTTTGTGGAGCTTGTCTGGCCTACGAGCCCGGTGTACATGCTAAAGGAAGTCAGTTATAACTGATAATGTGTGATCTACCGCCGATTTTTACTACTTCGAATTCTCAGGAAAGGGTGCCACTGAAATGGGTCACGGACTGCTGGACGGTGGTAGATGCGAGCGACAGTTATTGTCCGATCTTCCATTGTTATAGATGACCGCAAAAACTCGTAACCATTGCGGAGCGGAGTTGTTAAATGGTGTGTGCAGAAGTCGGGGCATTTTGATTGCGAAGCTTCCAGCACCAGCTCCGGAACAACGCAGTCTAAGAGGGCTTATCACACGGGTTGAGGATCAAAGACAGAAAACTCCGACGTCCATGTTTTGATTATTAAAACAACGTCTTGACTGAGGGATAGCGCGGTAGATTTCACAGATCTGGCGCTGATGATTAAAGGGGGGTACGTTCTCACTTATGCATTCCGGGTTGAGAAACCAAGTTCATCTAGGTGAGTTTCTGTTGCAGAACGAGAGCACGAAGTGGTGTGCATGCTTGTCCAGCGAGTAGAGGGCGACGGAGAAGATAT
This sequence comes from Fasciolopsis buskii, assembly GCA_008360955.1. Lineage (NCBI taxonomy): Eukaryota > Metazoa > Platyhelminthes > Trematoda > Plagiorchiida > Fasciolidae > Fasciolopsis > Fasciolopsis buskii. The sequence goes on along the minus strand of LUCM01000769.1, from coordinate 79,339 downwards.
CAGATCTGTCCGGGGTAAATCGAATGACCGGCAGTTGCGACAAAGTGACACGTGAATGGGGCAAAGAAGGGTCATGAATGATCAACGGTGTTTTCAGGAAGTATTGCCAAATCTGAAGACAGGTTGTAGAGATTATAGCCTCTGCGATCCCCGAGATGATGTGGTTGGGGCAGAAATTTTCAGAAAAAATACTGGCTGGCTTCCGCCAAGTGGATTTTATAGACAAAGAAATAGCCTGGATTTTTGTGCGACCAGTAAACAACGCCGAAACAGAAGACGTCAGCAGTAAGCGTCACGGAATAGCACATAAATATAGCCTGCGGCCTAGCAGGAGGCTAACGCAGACTGAGGATGGAGAAAAACATTCGTGCTTGAGGTCTCAATTCCGGTGGTCGCACAATAAAATTGGACAGGCGGGATGTATCCTAGATTGGAAATTCGCATAGAAAAAGAGAGCGGAATTCAAACGGCCAGCTCAACATAATAGCGAAGGAGGGTAGGCAAAGACAGAACACAGCCGCGAGTTTATCGGTGACCCATTAATGCGGATCAGAGGTCAAATCAGCTTTATCGCTTTTATAGATTTTTGGGTTAACCATGGTGGATAGATGAAGCAGCCACTCAAACGGCGAGGTATGCTGGATCAATTTGCGCAATTTTAAAACAACGCCAATTTCAAAATGCTTCAAAAATCATGGGTTCCTGACACAAAACAACAACAAAATTAAAATCTGCGACACCAGAAACACAAGAATGGTCGCCGTTCATGATACTGAGGGACGGCAATGATACATGGTTCCGTAATGCAGAGGTACGGCTGTTAAGGGAACTGACAGTTAACGGCAAACTGGCAAACCATAGGTGGCTAAAAGCTCGTGCGAGGTGGCAGCATTCCAGTCACAGGGACGGGGTGGAAGTGCCTATCGACAGAAAAGCAGAGTTCCTAGCTGCATCAGTTACGGTGGTTCAAGTATATCGATTGTGGAGTGGTGTGTTGGTAACCAACAGCAGGGACGCGAATTAAGTAAAGAGATTAAAAATGGATCGGTTGAAACCAGTGGTTAGAGGTTTTCTGAATTGCCTTCTCATAGATTTTCTATAGTAGATGTCTGGCGATGAAGGCCCGTCTTAGTAGGAGTTAACCTTGAGTTGGCAAATGGTGCTGGTACAGGGAGCTGAGATGGTGGGTGTAATGAGCACATATGGGTGACGGTGAATGTAGCATTCCTCGGTGAGACGATTGCTTTTATGCTTTTCACTTCAGTTCATAGCCATACACCTGTTGTTTGACTGCCCCATCCCTTGATCAAACGTACATATAACCCTTCCGCATTATTGGCCTACAAGGATTGAAGTACTATTAAATGCCCAAGGTCGGCGTTTTTTGGGTATTCGGCTTCAACCCTTGGTCCCAACGTAATAGTTCATAGTTAACTCCAACAAAGTTTAAGACTCTATTACAGTATAGGTTGGAGGGCGCGCTTCAGCTCTCCGTGAAGCGCCACATCGACCATAACAAGGAATCCGCGATTGTTCAGCTGGAACTAAGAGTATGCAATTTGAGATTTTGCGCACATGATTATAAATTCGCACGTCCAATTCCCGAACCTTATCCATTGGGGATCAAGGTAGCCTATTCCGAAGTAGCCGAACGGCCATAAGCCAGGAATCAGCATGCATTCCGACAGCAGGTCTATAAGTCATCCTCCGATCGTAGCCATACACCACCGACATTGTACAAGGCCGCTGGTCACTCGCATTACTGTTGCCCTTTCACACACCGCCCAAAACCGTGGTCGCATGGCGCTCGGCACGGTACTTCCCCGGAAATGCCTCGGCACTGCGGAGCATAAGCATATCAACCACTTGGTTCCAGGCTAGCAGAATAACTGAATGTTATCCCTCGAGGGGTGGACGGGAAAAAAGCAGCGGGCCACCTGCTCGCAACACACCGCAAGCGAATTCAGGCCTCAGCCCTATTCTCCAGCCAATCGCCTTTGCTGCCCATTAGTGTAAGCAAGCTGTTATTCAGATCTGGCCCTCTAGTACCTGTCCGCTTGGCTCAAAGACAAACCAAGTCACACCGCAGACCGCCCTTGGAAACTCATCTCAGATTTACCCACACGACCGGCCAAAACACCGTTAATAATAATACTGTAATGTCGTGCAGCCCCCCGAATTCCGGACTCATTCTGCAACAGGACACATCAAAAAGGACAACAGGCAAGTAAGTCACGGCAACCCCATTAAAATATGAATGTAACTATTGCACAAACGTAGACTATCTATCTATTCGCAATTAATGAAATCAGCCGTTATCTCCTTTCCCTTTACATCCGACAGCCCGTTTTTTTAATCTCGCTAACTGTTCTGATCCCTCTTCCTTACTATTTGTGCCCTTCATGAATAGTAATAATATTAATAATAAATATTTCTTTATTTGCTAGAAGCACGAGGATGGCAAAATCAAATTTCTTTTGGGGTGAAACAGAATAATCTTGATTCACAGAAATAATCAGGTGGAAGATTGCAGCTTTGCGTTATTCGGGAAGTACACTGGAAAGTAGAAGCAGATGCTGCAAAGCAATGGGAAAAGCACGAGTGTACCAGACAGAAATAGTATTTGGGAAACGTGTTTCAAAAGACTGCACAGGGTTTCCCGGAAGCGTTTGCGGGCAGCATGCTACGAGTCATTTCGCGTTTAAATTCACTAACTGTGGAGATCGCGGGCGCAAAACACAACAGAAACTCACAGGTGAATGTCTAAATATGACCGATGCCCGTGGGCGACAAGTGCATTACGTAATGGACGGAAAAGTTGAGCTGAATAGATAAGGATAAGTGGGAATATGGTAACTGGATGGAAGCAGTAAAAACCAAACCGAACGTCCTGAAAAGATTTTGTTGTTGTTTCTGGCCGGTTTCCTTTGAAACACATCTCTCATTGCCAAGCTTTTTCAAGTGATTTACAGCAAAGTTTGGAGCAAATTACAGCTCTAAATTCGCCCTTCGGACCATTTATCCAAGGTCTAGTGGGAAATTAATAAGATGTTCAGTGCTCACAAACCCACTGAGTTGGGCGTTTTCTTCTCTCCGTAGATAGCATTTTCAAAGCAGCTCCCGCTTCCAGATTTCCCTTTATAGGGCTACGCACTTCATGGCCTAAATTGTACTCGTTATTGGTGCACGTTAGCGTTTCGGCCGTCTGCTGCTGGCAGTTTGCTATATGAAACAGTCAGCTAGCTGCTTCGTCGAAGTCATTTGTTTTGGACCATTTCGGTGTCGATAATATATCTTCAAATGAACAACTCACAAAATGACCCTCTACGCTTCAATACACCTGAAAGGGAAGCAGACCGATAAAAGCCAATCGATCCACGTTTAGCAGCTGAGGATCGTGAAGATTCTCATTGTCACGTCATCCAAAACATATATGCAAGCAAACCTGGCATAAAAATCTGCATTCAGATTGATAGCACCTACCTGGTCACGTCATTCAGGGGCCCCGTCACACACTGGCCTCCTCCTACTTCTTCACGAATTCACATCTACTCCATTTCACAGAAGGACCTGAGGTCTGAATTCTGCGGACATCCTGCAAACAACTCATTATTTTTCTCTCACTTTGAGTGTAGGCCTGACGTATTTTCTGAATGGCCTTTATTACCTGTCAATTTGAAGACAAGCTGCTGCTCGAGTACCAAACACCTCCTGTGCGCCGTCTCTCCACCGTCAGCAAACAGACTTTTTACTTTCAGATCCTCTTCCAGCGTTGTGCTCAGACGAAATTTGCAAATTCAAACCTGCTCGCAGCAAAGTCATTTGCACCCGGTACCTCGGACTATTGTAAAATCCTTATCCACTGCCGTTTCCCCTATCTGTCGCACCCAAATGGCCACCCAATCTATTACATTCTTTGTGCCCTCATACCATAGGGGCCAGCTCAGTATATTGCTCGTCAGACTGTAAACGCAATGTCCCCAAAGATGCTTTTTTCTATTTATAATGGTTTCCTTTTATCACTTGATTCACTGGGTAGTGTCTACTTAGTATATGTTTCTATCTTCTTTCAGCTTTACGGCGAGAAAGTTCCTCTCTTTGCTCCAGACCTGTTCACTATGTTCATTTGTCATCTTGATATTCTTCATATCTAGGTTTACATTCCGGAATTTTCGGGAGGGGCGAAACGTTTTTCCAGGTCAAGAAACCTGTCTTAATTTTTCTGAACACCAACATTGACTTGCTCTCTAATTGACCACTTTGCCGATACTTTGTCTGAGCGTATACTGCCTAATATCCACCTTCGAAATAAAATGTTTAAAAGGCGTTATACTATGCAACGAAAATTTGGTCGGTCAGTTTGTTTGGTTTTAAGACCGGATAAACCTTTTGGTTTGTTTACTCATTTTTCTATTCGCACTTTTCCATATCTCTTGCTACCGTCTTTCTAATAAAACGCATCGTTTGACTCAGGCTGTTTCACTTTTGCTCCGGTGCTGCATTTATGTCGTTGCAGCCTTTTTAACAGACGTAAACACCAAAAGGCGACCCTATTTTCAAGCCGTTTTTGTGAACTAAATGTCTACCGAATTAGGCCCAAAGCGCCACGTTGTGATCGCTTTCAGCTAATCGCGATGATTTCTAAATATTGTTCTCTGATGTCTTTGGTCCCAGGACCTCTGGTTTATCCCAGTTTTAGAAGTATCTTCCAACGCAATCCCTGAATTTCACTTAAAACTATTTGCGCAATAGAACTCGTGCATTGCCAAGGGGTTTGGCAACTTACTTTTCTCTCTATACATGACCAATTTACCGCCCATTAACTATTTACACTCTCCACCCTTCCAGACTACTTCCATTTGTTTTACACTGTCCGCATCGCAATCATAAATTAATTACTCAGCAGCTGAAAATGCAAGGGCCTATCAGCGTGTTCCCTGGGACCCGGACGGAGAAACGGACTTCCCGTAAGGTTGCAAAAACGGAGATTTCCAGGAATAAGGCCCACCGCGGACTTACGCTCTGCTTTTGGCTCCCATCGGTGTGCGAAACAGTCAGAAAAATTGCCACCGCCCTTGAAAGAAAGATCATCATCCCAAGGCACAATTACTGAAAAATACCGTGATAGGATGATCTCTACTTCACAACATCTTGGAAACTGGAAATAAGTGCATGCCCCGGAATCTTGATATAAATGTTTGGTATTTAGGTTTCATTGCCGCGGAACTTTGCAGACAACTTGCTGCTGATAAAAGCACAATATTGTCTGACGCTCTAGGCAGCCCGCTGCTCCAATCGGTTAAGAGAAGCATACCAGATGCGTGTAACGTCCCATTGCCAGTGTTCATATCCCAGGCCGCAAAAGATAATTCATCAACCCGGCTTCCCTTTGCTCCGTTCGCTTCCTGGCTGGCTAGCGCATGATTGGTTTATCAGACTGTTGAAAATAGTTTCCAAAGCTACACCGTTCATGAGTACTGAAACTTTTGCCAACGAATCACTAATCCGAAGGAGAGCAGCTCAAAATGCCGGAGCGTCTCCGGCCAAAACTGTTTATGGGGACTAAAATATACTACTACGAAGGCCCCTGGATAAGTTACCTCACAAGAGGTCAAGACGCCAGCAACACGTGAATCAACGGTCGATCTTGATGGGCCCGGCTCACCCTACCCTACCCTTCCCAGCCAGCCAGCCAGCAAATGGTCCCCTCCGGTTGCCTGCTGTTCTGAAAGAAGTCGAGACGATGGAAAAAGTGGTGACATCCAGCGGTATTACGTGAATGGCCCTATCGAACCCAACAACTGAACCAATGAATGAGACTCCCAACATGGTACCACATCTTGCAGCAAGAACTTCACGGAACAGAGTCACTAACTTTCTAACGCAGGCCACTTCACGTCTATCTACTACTCTGGTCTCTTTTCCTGCCTCTTTAATAGCAACCCCTACCGGACTTAAAGAAAAGGCCTCATTCATGACTCCCACGTTTACTCGCCCATAATTGTGGAAGGCCCACATCTCGAACCCGAAAACACGGTATCCATTTTGTTCCCAAGCAAGCGTTCACCTAAATCTACTCTAGCTTCAAGCAACAGAGTTGCAGCTTATTCGTCTAAAGGAAGTTGGACGTTGACAAAAGCCGAACAACATTTGAAAAGCCACCTAAATTCTTTCCATCCTGGGGCCTACTAAAGCCGTAATGACCTCTGTTTCTGAAAGTGGCATCGCCCGCCTCTCAAAAAAACGGGTTAATCAATTCAGCACTGAATTGCCTAAGGAGATCGTTCCAACAGCTCTCCTTCAGCCAATCCCAGCTGATGGATTACCTACTGATTTTGTCAGCTAAGTATCCACTGATCCAACCCCTTCTCAATGCCGCGCCTAACAGTTTTCCAACAGTACTATCCACCTTCAACTCAGGCCGTGCTCTCCGTACTTTAATTACCGGGCCAAAGAGGGCACGTGCTACCCTCTTCGGTTTTTTGAAACGTTCTCCTAGACCCACCAAACCGAAAGTTGCCGTCCTTTATGAGCCTTTAGTTGTCTCTGTTACCTCAAGCCGCCCTTAATCCACCCTATCCACACAAATTCTGCAGAAGGCACAACAAAATTCCACCGGTCCGCGTAACTCACCGTGCTTCACTTGAGAACTCCGTCATCCAGCAATCATCTTCACCTTTCAGTAGCCTCGTATTTTCCTGAGAAATTCCCTCAACAGCCAGATCATTTTGTGAACTGTTACCCACAGCGGCCGTAGTAAGAACGGCATGGTCTCGTGTACCGTAGGAACATACCTACCCGGATCCGTTTTTCCTTGAAAAAGACCTTGGCGGTCCGGTGAGTTCTCTCCCATGTTGCAAAAAGGAGGTGACTCTCCGGACGCACCTATGGTAGAAGTAATATAGTACCACAAATTTCCAACGCCGCCACAGAAAAATCGCCATTGCCTCCAACTTTTACTTCAGCTGTAACGGTCAGAACATCTCCAAAGACAACCTGTCGTTTCTTGATGATTGCAGCCCCTGCCCTTTGAAGTTGCTACTGTTTAGCGGTGGCTCAGTTATAGGTAACATAAGTTACCTACGCCCTTCGGGATACATCTCTTTGCCTCAATGTTAATCCAGAATTGTCGGGACCTATTGCATCCATGGTTGTAGCGACCTGTCTAATCATCCGGTTTTATTTCTCAGTAGTGCTTTCCACTTCTATTCCGAAATCCATTTCGTTTCCCTCGTTAATCACTCCAAATTGGTTGCCAGCTACTCTCTATGCTGTTACACAAATGATCACACTTCAACAATTCTAAGCGTCTGTTATGATGTTCCTTCTAGACTTACTTCGTCAGCCCCACATACGACGCAACCTTCTTGCTGTATTTCTATTCGGTGTATCATTACCGACTATGAACCTCTCCGCTAAACCACTTGGCCTTGATCACTTGTCTAAGTATTCTCTGGTTCCATTTAGGTACTGTTTTTTCTAGATAAGGTTGCGCTCTGGGACGCTTTGTAAAAATGCCTCAATGACATCATTTTCCTCGCTGAAATGTCACCGACGGAACGCGCACTATCCAACCAAATTATATTGCGTGGCTACAGATCATTTCTAACGCACGGAACTAACCGCGTGAAGGAGGTTGCTTGGCTTGTAGTGAGCGTAAGATCCCCGCTTCCGCTCTCCGTCGTCCAGTGCTAGAATTGTTTCCCGAGGCCTTGTGGCCTTCCAACAAGATCCGTAATTCGTTAGCGCACCTAGGATGATTTCGCCGACCGCTTTTGCTAAGTACTTTTAAGCTCCCTTTGCTCATCATGGCTTTTGAGTTCGCGACCACTTCACGGGGAAGTGAAGCCTATAGAAGGACATTCTAATTTTCCAAAGCTCTGCTTGTACACCAAGATTGTTCCACATGAAAGCAAAAAACGACTCACGCATTTGCGTAATTTCAAGCATTTTTCTTCGCTGTTTATTTATCTCAGCCGCCAGCCAAAACTCTTTTCTGACTTTCCGTCTTCCTCTCCCATTTTCATTCGTGCTATCCGGTCGTTGCTGTGAATGTGGGTTTCTTCCAATCTCTTGGCTCTTGCAGCTGCGACCCTGGCACCTGAAAATGTCGTTATCGTTCCATCTACTGTGCTCTAGTGAAATCAAGTTGTCTGGCCATCCACAAGCAGCCGTTTCTGTATCAACCCTACAGAATATCGCACGCCATCAATTCCAACCTAAATTCGTCTAATCGTCACTCCCGGAACCCAAGCGTACACTTAGACTCTGTCAAACACCTAACGCCCTCCGAATGGACATCTAGGAAACATAAGGCAACGAGGGTCGTCGGTGGACCGTTAACTCAGAAAATCCGTCTTTGATATTCTGTCGTGTACGGCTCCTGTTGTTCATCCGTCAAATTGGACACGTCCACAATCACGTTAATACCTTGGACATGGCCTAAATTGCTGATCTACACAATTATACCCATAAATTAGCGACACCATTCGTGTATTCGCTAGATATGCCTCTTTACTGTCCGTGCTCATAAAATCCAAATTCCTTTTTTCAGGTTGTCTGTGTCCATATTTATTTTGAGAATTTTCTTCTTCCTCCGTGTCCCTAACCAGACTTATTGGCTTCCCGAGTTTAGGCATCATGATATTTGTTTAATCATCGACCCATAAAGCGACTAGAGGGATAACAAAAAATCTGCCGAGTTTAGATGTCAAAACATTTAAACTGGAGGCAAGTGGCTTATTAACAGACGCTGCGCTTTGGGCAACTGACCACAGGTTATATAATTCCGTCTTCTTGATGGCCGATTATCATCCAAAAATAGCTCAACCCTCAGGGACTAGAGAGAATGCGGACGGGCCAAATCGAAGAATAATATTCTGACTAATGGATAAGCTGCTGTTCGAACCTGCGGGACCACCGCGATTCGGAGTGGAAGCAAGGCACCTGCAGAAAGACCCAGGTGACGGTGGCCAGCGGCTGACCTTTAGAATTCAAGAATAGTGGACTGGTATTAAAACCTTAGTGCCGGAAAAAGCAGCCTGTCACTGGGACATCATTCAAGTGGAAAAACATTTGAAGGCACTGTTTGGCTGCATCTAAGCCACAGGGGCTATGCGCATGCCCGTAGGAAGGAGAGAAGCAGACAAACGTAAACCGGAGAAGAACAAGACACGGAAAATGCAAGTCCTTCGGGAACCTTTTGGACGAGTCCACGGAGAGCCGTGGGGACCTTTCGGCTGTCAGAGACGGGCCTAGGATTCCTGAAGTGTAGAAGATGGGAGGTCCGTCGGGCTAAGCCTTGAGGATTCCAAATATTCTGGATGGGAAAACGTCAGTTTTAAGCGCCGCTCAGATAGTCATTACAGCGCTGGCCAAACTGCTGACTAAGAGTTAGAACAAACTCCAAAGGGCGAAACTATTACAGGTAGAATTGAGAAAAGCGGGCGTAATTTTACTTCACGTGGATGGTGTGAGGATCAATTTTTTAAGCGATCCACGGGATATCCTAATAACAGTGATGTTGCTTCCACGAAAAGGATTATTCAAACTGTCCCTTTAAGATAGTTGTGAACTAGCTGGTGATGAACTACTCGGTTGTGTGGGCTGAAGGTCTTGTCTTAGTTAACTTCTTGGCTGGTTGGAGGATGAAACTCGATGACGAGGAAGAATACGGAAGTTCTCTACCTGGGTTTTAATACAAACGTAGAACGGTAAACCACAAGTTGCTGCTTCACAAACCAGACGAGGCCAGCGTGACTACCGGTTTCGTGGTGTGCCTAAAATCCCGGCACTGAGACCAAAATTATACGTCTAGGTAGAATAGAACCTACCAACGACTTCAAAGGCCGGAGGAGTGTCCGAAATTTCGGCGCTGAAACAAGTGCCGTTTCTCGTCTGCTCGAATGATCTATGCCCGGTTCTAGACCATGGCGCGCAACATAAAACTGGACACTCGTGCGGGACTTACCATAGAACGCAGCTGAATATTCAGGTTTGAATAGAGGAGGGAAGTTTAGTGCCAGCCAACCTCGAGGCTTAGGGACCTGGAGGTGGCAGCAGCGGTCAACGAAAGAACCATCGGAGAGTGCCTGTCGGCTGCAAGCAAAACAAGCAGAGCCTTTTGTTAGCTACGCAAAGCAGTGATGTCGATATACATGGTGCCTCTTCCGCTGTCGCAGATCCGCATCTATAATAAGCAATTAAAACTTTGGTTCCTCGAATAGCCATGGAAGCCATATCTTGGAGAAGATACAAAAAAGAATTACTAGGATGGCTGTTGATCAGAGGTATCTTTAACATCACGACAGGTTGTTAGGGAAACGGTCGTTCTGGATAAGATACAGAAGGGCAGCAGAATACTCGAGTGATGCAATGAATGAGCTAAATAGGCTGTTTTTCTTGAATAATATCCCTTTTACAGCTAGAGAAACTGAGCGCTCCGAGGTAAATAATCAAACCGGCAAAAATGGGAGCAACTAAAATAATCCCAATCCACATTCGCGCATTCACTGTCATAAACCGCTGCAACAGGACTCCCCGCGGAAACGATAGAAGCCGACGTAGTCAGTCTTCGAAACGAAATTGGATATTGTTCTTGCACATGTGTTTCTGGATTGCTCGTTAGGCACTGCAGGGCGAATAGTGTTTGTCCCTTTAAAATATTTCCCTTCATCTACTTCTAGAGTTCTTTGGCTTTTCCGTTTGTTACCATTTCCCGAGGGATAATATCACCTGAGTGAACTGCAACATGACGAGTTAACCCACTGAATAACAGACCCACAGAAATAGTTTCAGTGGTTGCCCTAAGGCAATTCCAACATGTATCAAGTTGTTCTTCATCTGCAAATAAGATAGGTGAAAAACTACAATAAAATGGAAAGGATAACAAGAAGTAGGATAGTAAGACCGGGGTGCTTGCTTTCTAATGTGGACATCCTTAGAAAGCATCCTAGAAAGTTTTTAAACTTCATACTGGAATAGATGTGTTCAAATACTGTCCCTCTATGTAGCACGTCATAACACGAAGTTGCTGATGAAAAAAGCAGAGCAAATTTTGCAATGTGGTTTAATGAATTTCCACGTCCTTTCACTTGCGGTAGCGATGCGTTACGGCTCTTGCTGTCTGGGAAAAGCATCTCTTGGTATCCTCTACTCCCTGGTGCCTTGTCCAGAACTTCCGTTTTGAGGCGGTGCGACTTGATGCAAAAAACAGCATAGGACAATAACATTGATATTTGCATCCACTTGCAATCCACTACTTTTTGTCATCAAAAGACAGAAAAGAAAACAGAAATAAGAAAAAAGTAAGTGGAAATGTGCATATGTATCCATTGACTGCAGTCCTATGAGTTCATCTTTTTTGCACATGCGTTGAAGTCAAATTTAGACTTGATCAGGCCCATGTTCTTTGCTAACTAAGTCAAAGTTTTACACGGTAATGAGTGTAATTTTTTCCCTCATTTTTATTTTTTATTCTCACGTTTTTTGACCGAAGTGCGACAATTTTTGTACGCAAAAGTCTATACATTACAAAACAAATCAGGAAGCGTCGGCGCTCCAAGGTGAAACAAAGCACCGTCTACCGTCTTGTATGCCAATGTGTTTTTCTAATCCTTCTTTACTGTCCCCTTGTTATATCTCCAGGTTTACTTAGAAAAGACTTTAAAATTCTTCACCAGGGGTCCCAAATTTTTAGCCGCGTGTCTTTCATACCATTAAGTGAGTTGTCCTCCAACCTACTTGATTAGCACTTACCAGCATGTGCGAAATTCGCTCACAAAAATCTTTCAGATCCCACATATTCTCTGCACAACGATTTTTCAAAGTGCCGCTGTCATATTTCAACAAGATCCGCTTTTCGTTCCATTTCCTCTAGAAAAATATTTATGGGAACTCCACTGTCTGATATTTAGCATGCAGCTTGACAAACCGTGACCGTGTTTTAGCCGAATTCCTGTGCATCTTATCGTAATTTGCTTTGATTATTGCCCGATAAGTTTGTAGTGGAACATGGATTTGTTCCTCCGGATAGCTTGTTTAACCGAACGTTGACCGCCATGCGCGATCGCCATTTGTGCGTTGCTCACGCACGCCCGGCTCTCACGCTCCTGTCAAAATATTCTCAACCTGCTACCGCTTCCGACTGTCTTTTTCTTGTAACAGTCAAGTGTCAGGGTTGCCAGTATTGCAACCGTGCGGAGTCGAGTAAGAGTGACGCACAAGTGGTCACAAAGGTTAAGGGCAGGCAAACGTAATACGAGATTCGCGTTAGGACTATCGGTCCTACAAGTTTTGTTTCTCACATTTTTACATGGTGATGAATGTAAATCTTTTCCTATTATTTTCCCCCCCACGGTTTTTGAATGAAATACGAAATTATTTTTTGAACCCAAAGTCTATACAGTACAATACAATACAATAAAATAAAAGATAAACGGAATCTCAGATTGAGCGCTTTGCCGCTGTATCTTCCAAGCGAGACAGGATAATAAGTCAAAATCTTACTTTTGTTACTGACATAAAAGTCCTTAGTTCGAATTTGGTCGAAATCGCTAACTTAATTCCTGGATTCACCTCAACTCATTGAAGTGCAGACGCACACATTAGCCGGTGAGATTTTCCGGTGAATGAAGGCAATGCAAATGGTACACAATTGGACTATCTTAACCAAACCAAACGTGCAAGTTATTAACCCAAGGACTGTTTTTGGGGCAGCGTGCTATTATGCCATTCCGTCAGTTATTAACACAAGAGCTCGGCTTATGTTGTGATGTGTGCGCTAACCGCAACGTAAAGGTAACGCAGGGACGTAGGGTAGTAATTTGAGATTAACAGTTCAGCCACATACAATCACAGACATGCCTTCTGGGTCCACTTTACTTTTGAGTATCTTGGTTGCAGCTGAATCACGTAGGCATCTAAAAAGTGACTGACAAAAATCAAATGATGAGAAAATAGGCCTTAGCTCTTTTATCCAAATGTTCGTGTGTCTACTACTACGCTTTGTACAGAGCCATTGTGCTCAAAGGGGACGTTACAGTGCAAATATCTTTTTCTGCTAGTGTTACACGATGAGACCAGCGAACTAGGGTGTTGCGTGGCAAATCAGGGGGAATCCACAGGACGGTCTCAGGGAAGGTTTCACATTTGAAATCCCAACGAGTCCTTAGAGAAAAAAAACCGTCTAGTTTTGCATCATCTACAGCTTCACCTTCTTGATCATGGTTTTAGGTGAACATTTCTGAAAGCAATGCATTTTGGTTTCAACTCACAATAGAACTTGTGATAAAAATGTTATGTAGCAAAGAGCCTGTAACGTCCCCAGTTGACAGTGACTTAAATTCTGAAAGTTGACTATCTTCGTTAACGGTCGCTTGTGGCCGCTAGTTACAAAAAGAGTTTATTCCTGTATGTGGAATCTACCCAAGATGTCCTGGGGCGGCACACGTTCATCTAAAGTCTCGGACTGCTTTTTGGGGTCCACTGCAGAAACTGAGGCCATATCCACAGTGTCTCCCAAAACAACACGATTTAATCAGTCTACGCATGCCGTTGAAAGGTCTCTGAAATTCCTTAATGCTGTTCCTGCTCATCAGCAGATAGGAGTAGTAGGACGCTGCACCTGCTCTGTTCTTACGGGGCTAAACGACTGTTCTGGAATATCCTCGTCCTTGTGCGCCATGGACCATCGGCAAAGCATTTTAATTTAGCAAATCCAAGGAACCTTCCGAGAATAGTTTTGCATAAGGAAACATTAGATGTTTAATAAGAAAACAAAATATGATTTTGTGATATGAGCAACAAATTTAATCATTTCATGTTCTTCGCTTGAATGAGGAAAATGTGCCAAGGAAACCACATTGAGCTAGCATAGTCAGGTTGTAAAAAGACTAACAATTAGATAGTAATAAATTTGGTATTACCATGCTGATAAAAATGGACAGTAAATACTGTCTAATATATCCAAAAGGATTATGACGAGGATGACGCGATTTATAAAATTCCTTTAGAGCTTTTATTATCTATAAACTGGGAATCCTAGAAAAGCATCGGAGGCAGAGGAAGCCACATGAAAAACCGATTACCGTAGAAAAGAAAAGTTTTGTTGTTTCGTCATTTAAAAGTGACTATTTGTTTAACAATTTAACAGAAATCTTCAGTCGGTCATCAGATATACGTATCGAGCAACTCAGTTAGTGTACACAAACAACCAAAAGATTAAACTTAAAGAACAGCTCAAGCTGTCTTGCTGATCCGAATGTTTCATGCGTTGTCTATCAGTTCACTTGCAGTTGGGGCGATCCGTACATAGGCAGAATCGACCGATGCTTGATTCAACGAGTGTCATAGCACATATCGAAATAGTAGTCAAAATAGATGACGCACTACTCTGTTACTTCGTATACTGATACAGAATCTCCGGCCTCTTCGATCATGCAGCATCTAGTCGCATCGGGCCACAAAGGTGACATAAGCCGACTTTTCAAAGTACCAGTGCACAGTCCAAACCACAAACTACTGGCATTCAGTGGAGCTGTGGTTATCACCATGTATCAGTCAGTAATTTCGGCACAGAAAGGGTTGATCCTGGGTATTAGCCCACCTTGGGATTGACCTGCTTGTCATCGTCTTCACTTTACCGGAAACCGTATATGTGAAACTTACCACCCAGTTCAATCCATTAAGTTCTTCACAATCTACTGTGTACAAATCGTCATGTTTTTCATTCACAATAGAGAAGAGTAAACTAAATACCTGCATCTCTTGATAGGCGTCTTCTTTCTGTTTTGACAAAGTCATGGAACACTCAGTGAAGCACACCAGCGTCACACCTCTGGTGGACGGAATGTTACATGGAACGATAAATATCTACCATAATTAGTTAAACTCCTTCAAAATTAATGCAATAGGAAGTAAAATTATTTTAACCTAACAATAGTGACAAATTCTAAAATAAGAATTATTTCATCAGGTGGTATTATTATGGTACTAATATAATAATAAAAAAATGAGGATATAAAAAGATTCAGGTAATATAAACATGTACACTGCAGCCATGTTTCATCGGTGGTTAGCAGCTGAGAGGTTCACGTGATCCGCATACACGAACTTGAGCGTCCAATAAAATGCCTGTAAGATTTTATTTCATGATAATTTGGTTAGGAAATGCATCCCAAGCTTTATAACGTCAACCGCGAACTTCATCGACTTGAAATTGTTGATGCCCGAACTCTTGAATGGTAACTACGGTCGATTATTACATTCAAGAAGTAACAAAAGTTAAATTTTTAATCAACGCTAAAAAGTGATCATTTGACGTCTCCTTGTGCTGACGCACCGAACAGATTTCCCATTAGTTAAGTAAAACACTTCTGTTGGAAACATGGTCACATTATATTATGCAAAAGCGCTAAGTTGTTTGGGTGTTGTAGGGAGAGATTTTACTCCATATTAACCAATGGCGTCGACAACTCTTAGACAATTTTCTGTTCTGCCGTACTTGAATAAGTCAAAGTCAGCAACGTGTTACCCGCATTCGCTATAGTTGACCAGTTACAAGGGAAAAGGTGATGAACACACAGAAAAGGATCGAAAGAAGTTAAAAATTACCATGCCACTGTGAATAAACTGTTGCTTACATAAAGGTTATCGTAGTGAAAGGGAGTGTCTTCCTCCAACTGGATACAGCTTTGGTTGAAATGTTGGCTTCTTTGGTCGGCAAAGAGCTGACGCATGGATACCTCCGGTAAAAGTCTGTCGACAAAATCATTTTCGCGTCATCTGTGATAAATGGATTGATTCTACCGTCTATATTGCCCACGAAAGTCACCAAGTTAAAGGAACATCCCAGGAAGAATCTAGCGTCGCGACTGGAGGATTAAGGAAGCATTGGGTTACACGGGCACAAGATCGTTATTGAGGCTTAAGAGAGAGATAGTAAACTTATGTGGTCACACGCAATCCTTACCTCGGATAATCTGTCTAGTGTTTGGGTCATCTGCAATTTGTATGAGAACTGGTGGACCAAATAAGTGGGGAAAAATCAATCATTTTATCGTAGACTGATACGTTTATGGTGCAGCCGAAGGAACCAATGCTATCCATCCCCCCTAGGATAAAACTGTCTAAAATGGACAAAAAAGAATTTATTACCAGTATAACTACTATTATTACTGTTAACCAATCACTGCCTTGTTCACAAAAGTAGCAAGATCATCCAGTGAAATGTATTTTACACATCATAAATAAAATCAAGGGAGTAATCAATAAAAAGTACATATCCACGCCTTACAGATGGTAAAGTGAGTCAAAGAAAAAGCTTTTTTGCTGAGGACAAACTGGAGAACCCAAGTTACCAGGGCAGAGCAAAGCAAATGATTTCTCAAACTCCTCTAATAAAAATCGCTAGTTCCAAAATTTTCCGGAAATTTCTACATAAGAAGACTGCTTATTTTCATACTGGAAGATGTATATATTTCTCAAGTAATTTGATAGTCAGGAACTCCAAGTTCTTCCATAACCCTTCCGAAACACTCTGGAAATACTTTAAATCGATGGTTACTTGATAATATAAGTGAACGAGCATAATCACACGCATGCTCATACACGTATTTTTATATACTTCAGAAAGTGAATACACATCTACGGCCATTACTAAAATAAATCTGTACTTCGCCATTCCCAAATATACGCAAGCTGCATGCAAAAATAATAATGCGCAGGAACAAATATGCGTTCTTCTAAGGTATGAATATGTACATATATTCTTATTAGAATCTTGATTTTATGACAGGAGTGTGAATAGAGCAGGAATCCATTTTTAGTATCACAACTGTGATCCTTGGTTGTTCTACAACGGTTAGGCACTACCAACCTAAAGAACGACGGCTCTGGAAGCACAAAACAGTGTACTTTTGGTCATTAGTGTGTACACCGAATTCGATGATTTGCTTCCGGGACTCTTTTAATTCATGTACATAGAACTGATTAAAAATATTTGCAAGTACTTATATTCATGATGTGCACACATCTGAAATATAGCTTATTTACACATAAACTTGTTTTACCCGATGGATTGCACTCACAGAATACAAGTAGTAATTTATTAGCACATGTAATAGTACTACGCAAAAACAAGCACTCTGACAACTCCGTAAATCACACACAGCTCAATTACACATCAAACGAACATGTCGATCATTCCGCGGGTGAACAGTGAAACTATGGCATCCTATGGCATTCTAAGGGCCAATCAGAGTCAAAGCCAAAGTGGTTTTGATCCCTAAGCGCGGGAGCGCATGCGTGTATTCACCATAGATGCATGTTCTTATGTTAGTCCACTGGATCGACCTCTGATTGCCTAGGCTTACATGAGCACCCATCGATACGACTATTTTGAGCGCACTGAAGGCCAATCACTCATGCTCATCTTCACAGACGCATGACATGCGTATATTAGGTTGTATATAGCTCAGGTCTGTCTACGGATTAACTGCTACAAGAACCATGGAGAATGAGGAAGAAACAAAAAAGAATCATTGTACCGAGTTCACCATACATACACTAGCTGCTTCCCAGCCCACGTTACCGTCATCGTTTGTCAGTAGGGAACCATGGTTGCATCGAGCTATTAGCAACCGAGTACGCCTAGTCGGGTTTTTGGGTGGAACACTCGATAACAAGTTTTCACAGAACTCGAAAAAAACGCTGATCCAGCTTCTTAGAGCTAGTAATCAAAATTAATTCAAACCATAAGCTATTTGTCAGTTTCTCGCAGGTAGAAACAACTGTCCTATTACACGTGTCATTGTTCTCAACCGGAGTTCTGCGGTGCATGAATTGTGTCACTCCATTCTAGTTGTAACATTTAAAAACAGGTCTATTGTTCACTTCTTGAAAACCTTTTGCATTCGTAATGCCTGATTATTTACGCCTTTGAATACATTTTTATTAAGTTAGAAATGTGTGACAGAGCACGAACACAACTCCCTTCAGTTTTCTTCGACCAACCTCTGGATCAATCCGGCCTTTCTACCTCATTCATTTTTCATTGCTGATTTTATGAAAACATTGTTCGGTAAATAGTATTCAATATATATATATATATGCATATATCTACACAAGTGCATAAATAAATATGATACACCCATTGCAAAAATTTGACTATGGACAAGTACACTTCAAAATACCAACAAAGAAATCTTTGGAGGTATTCAAAATGTGCTCATTTCTCCCAATCGCATGTACATATAAACCGATATGTGTATGTAAAACTCAGTGTACGTCTTTAATCTGTACAGTGCGCGTACATGTACACATCTATATACCACTGTTTAACGTTTCAGGATGAAGGCTCATTTTCATAAACAAAAGAACTCAATACTCACATGTTTCTACATCATATAAGTTAGAACGCATACAGTGAGTAATAATGTTTATTGTGACGTTTCTATCTAAACTGGGACTCGTTGTCCAACTTGAGTGAGTCCTAGTTTGAATCGAAACGTCAAAGTAAACGTTATAACTCAGCTTATGCCTTCTGATCTCTAAATTGTGCTACCTGATTTGAAGATATTTTCACTCCTATGTGAATGTATATATATGTATAAGAAAACGTGTACATATCTGCAAATACGAGCATCCCTAGACCTTCTTGCACACTTCACAACGATTGTTCGTTTCTAAAGGATTTCAGATAAACGAGAATTTGTACCTGTGAATATCTGTGCATGCATAAAAATGCCCATAATCATGAGAATGAGTGTTTGCATGCACATGCATGAATGTATAAAGTTAAGTACATAACCGAAGTTGAATATACTCTTACCATCATACGCAGTATAAACTTTTATTTTTTAATCAGGGGTATGCCACGAATAGACGAAGATTCTAGAAAGTACATAGAGAGTTTGATGGTTTTTATCCTCATCACATATACGTACACCGTACTTTTGTCGACTTTATGCATATATAGCCACAAATGCGCACATCGAGGTATTTTGTTAGACTGTTGCCATCTCCCCCCTCTCGGGCAGCAGCAGCCCGCATTCATTGATAATCAACGTCCGATTGACCGAAAGAAGCTGAAAGATATAAATATGAAACATGTATGAGGCTGAACATTGGTCAACCAGTAACGCGCGACTTGATCTCTACCCTTGAGTAAAACACAGACATACACAGTGCATCACAGACTAGGCAGTGGATTAATCAACTCGGTCGTTCACGCACATGCTTGTCCGGAGTATGAACCACTTCCAAGGCTCATTGTAGCAGCCATGCTTAGACTGCCACATCGTACCGGTCTAAGTTGTATCACTGACCACGTGCAGCTTCTGCTATACATCTTGTACATTAACACCATACAGCATCGATCCTTAAGGCTGAGAAATCCCAGGGCTGTCTGTATTGGATCACTGACGTCGCCGGAGAAATGGTGCAGGGCGTAGGAAACAGATCACGGCAGTCTGGAGATGTATTGTTGCTCGTTGGATGCTAACAGTCACTGTAAAAATTACAGAGTGGCTCCGAAGTAGATCGATGATCTACACACTGTAATCTCACAGCCGTCAGTCATCCACCGACAAAAATATAGGCATGCCTTTTCTGCACCTGTGGGTATTTCTAACATACGTCAGCCAGCTGAACTTACGGTCACGACGGGTCAGCAGACTAGTCTTCCCGACCTTCACTGCTGAATGGTCTATACGTTCCATCCTTTCTCATACAGTTCGCGCTGAGCTTACACCCGGGATACGCATTGAGATATACGAAACTTTCTGATGGATCGACAAGTGGGCTGAAAGCGAAATGATAATCGCTAAGACGCAACGTTAGGCTGGCAAGTCGTACACTGTCGTGCTGCTAACATTGTGCAGTTGGCCGTAGGCGGAAATGCAAAAAAACGGGGATGAAACGGCCCGTCGTGCGGCAACGCATCGAGCTACTAGATTCACAGAAAGAAATTGGGCTACATATATCCGGGACATTCGGGCGATACCATGTGAGTCTCAGATAGATAAAAAGTGATTCTCATTGCCCTGATCAAGAATCTGTGATCGCGTTTTAGAAAAAATTGTAACTTTTAAATCGCTCGGCTGAAATGGTTCGATTTTCCTCGTCGAAGTAAATATTTCACATGGCAGTGCTTGTCTGCATTGGAGACAACGATCGGTTAGCTTTCTAAATTAAAAATAACATCAAATTGTGCAGTACGATTAAGCACGGGAACTCTATGTTGCATTGGGACAAAGCTGTTTCATTTTTCTGTTCACTTTGTATGTTGATAGCTGGTGATGAACCGTCAAATCAACTATGCTTGTCAAACGACAGCACAACTGCAGCGAAGTCGCGCTGGTTATTTCAATCGATCAACTGATGAGGTCCTTCAATAACGGTGGACCAAATTAGCTAGCAGTCAGATTGATCGCTGAGTGCCAGGCAGTGAAAACAGATATAAATCATTTTATTTTGACAATAAACGGTTCTCAAGCCCGCTTGACTTGATCTTTCTTCTCATTATGGTTGATGGGAGCTAGGGATAAAATACAAGGGATGTGACGCATCGGTGATTGACAAGTATGTGGCAGAACGGAAACATTCTTCCTTTTTTACGTCATACAACACTTTTGTTGTGTCAGAGCGAGAGCATTTGAACAGATCACAGTGATTTGCAGTATCTTTACCATCTAAACAGACTTATTTTGAACACAAGGAAAGTTCTAAAATGGTTTGTGCGTGGGCTCTATCATCATGCTGAAATAATACTGCGCATCATAAATGCTGAAATGCAGCTTTTAGTTCCACCGACTTGCATACAGGGAAAATCCTAATTTCATCTCGAGGCCATGTTACTCTCACCTCTGTTACTGGCATTGTTCTTCGAGAATCAGAAAGTGTATCATTTTCCGTACTTTTAAAAAATCGTTTCATTCCCCCAAATTCAACGGATGATCTTTCCCCGAAAGTTCCATTGAAATTTGTGCTCTTATCTTCATATGTGATTGATTCGGTTTCTATTGTGAAGACATTTGCTCCAGCAATGATGTCTTTCGGTTTTGCTTGCTACTCTGCAGCACCGGTTACCACGAACCGTAGTGAATGAAAAAACAATGAATGAGAGAGGTCAGTGATTCAACTCAGACCATTTTAATTCAGGTATCTGATTTATGGAAAAAGGCAATGACTACTGAATCATTAGCGATAGGACTGTTTTCAAACTCTAGTTTAGGCCGTGTCCTTCAGAGGCTTTAGACTACCTTGCTATCAACTGGCTCCGACATACATTTGAGCGTCTCGGATTACTGGAGATGGCCACCGATAACAGATATCGTGAAACGTCAGATCCCAAGTTTGTGCGTAAGGCGTAAGGTGAACCAGCAAGATTAGCCATTCTCACCCAGGACCAGCAAATGAGGTATGTATAAAAGAGCAGTTGCTGTTGACGAACGTCTTCTTCCTCAATTCATTACCAAATGGGCATCAATGTACTTGCATTCCGATTGGCCAATGATGAGCAGGTCTGTGATTCAATGAAGTCAAACTACGCACAAACACGCGAATATGCAGGCACATTTACTGTGACCATTTTTCACTTTAGGCCACTCATGCCTTTGAATTCGTCAAGTGATTCTCAAAGATTCAAACCTCGGGAGTTGGATTTTCTGTCGTCTGTTAGATTCTCCTTGGAAAAACAGCAACAGATGAAAGGCTGGTTTACGAAAAATGTCAGAGTCACTCAATCTACCTATCATCTTCCGTATACGGTTTGGCGAACGGTTTTTCTTGCCAGCTGTCACTGGCCTTATTGATTTGAAGCAGTTTCACAGGAAGCTAGAGTGTAGATGAATCTTGGCTTGAATGTTGCATCACGGCAGTGTGTTGTGAATTTTTTCTTGAGGCCCAGCAGCTTTTGAAGATGAAGAAGTTAGCCTCAGTTTGACTTCAGTTGATACTTGGTACTGTTGCTGGTTAACGTAGTACTCGTGCTTAAACTAGCAATGAAGGTTTCGAATTCTAATTACATAGCATGGATACGGACTATCAATATGCACTAGAATGACTCCGGACCAAGCTAAGCAACTGAGGACAACTAGGAGACCTCGGGAACTAGGAGAGACATTTGTTGGAGTTTATTTGCAAATCAAGTATCTATATACAGAATGGGGAAACCCCGATTAGATGGGCTCATTCCGTCCAATGGCATTAGAAGCGTGTTTGAATTTTACTTTCCCCCGTCGCTGGGGTTCTGATTGGCTGGTTGTTTGCACAGGACCAAACAAATCTATAATGAATTGTTTCATGTGGTTTACATGTAGACTCATTACAGATATTAATCATGATCGAAATCAGTGGCTCAAATTCTGTTTGGATTTTCTGTCACAGTAATAACATAATATATATGTATATATAAATGCATAAGTTATGGAACACAAATATTTTTCCACTTATTCGTAATTATTTGTTTCCACTCGTAACTTTTTTCCTACTTGATGTGCATATTTTCAAGTTGGTGTAGAATAACAGTGGTAATCGGCGATGTAATTTCAACCCAGCTGATTCCATTCCACTTTCCGGTGTGATTTGTTACTTCACAACAGGCTCTGGTACTTGGGAACAACTAACACGGTTCATTAACAGAGCGTCGCTTCAAGATTGATAGGGGAGATGGAAATCCGGTTAGTGTGATCCCAAAAAATCGAACTCAAAAAGCTAGATGAAAGAAAACTGAGGTCAGCTGGCAATCGTCTATCGATAAAATGACGGTCATCTCCGAGATAAAAAAGCCCAAAATCAAAAGTTGTTTGACTTTACAAAATCTGCACTTAATCGCATCCAATTTCTTCGGATGATAAGATTTATGTGGTTTAGGCAGAAAGTGATTTCTTTCTCGTCAGTTGCACGTCATGAACCGAACGCTTCTTAACTAAGCAATATTATATGCAAACAGAGACTTGGGTTTACTGTAACAAATGTCCGAAGATTTCGAAATCTAAAACTTTCATCATCATTGGCCACCCTTTTCTCCCAGATACTAACCTTGCACTTCGGTTCTCAATTTGGCCTTATTTGTTTACCATTGCGCAACGTCACAGCAAATCCAAATTGACGCCTTGAAACTGGACTCACCTAAAGATCGATCTGATCATAGTTTTTAATGGTAGATAACCCTGATTTTAATTTGGAAATTTGTCTCCGCACGATTTATTTTATTCATAATTACATTTGGTCGATCACGACTGACTGATCAGAAATCAAGAAAAAAATCTGGGTCGAATTTAAGAACACCATACTTTCCCCTGAGACACGGAGTCCAGGGAGGAGTTGTTTCGCCTGAGTTCAGGTCCTGGATTGTGGTTTGTTCGTTACTGCAGCTCACGTACCAGTGACAGGCTAAAACGAAAAGGAGCACGTATGTCCAATTTAACTGTAGGTGTATTCACTTAAAGGGGATAGGTGATTCTGAATTCCGGCTTATTTCTGACATTTTTCAGCAGTAATGGAATTCAAGGCAATGGAAGATTGGGGCTGTTTGAGGTGCGATGCTCTGAGCTTATCGAAGCAAACTGATGCTCTATCACGAAGTTTTTATCAAAATAATTTGCGCTTGTCATCAAGGGACCTGCTACCGCTTTCATTTCACTTTTAGACGACTCACCCATATATGAATGATTGCAATGTTCCTTAGGAGCCACATTATGTATTCTTTGTCTGGTAATGCAGACCCTATTCATATTTTGCGAGATCCGTGGATTCAGGGACTTGAAGTTTGTTGGTAATAGTCTCAGACAAATTGCCCAATCAAAAGCGCATCACGTGCTCTTCTTTCAGATTTGCCAGTTGGTTGAGCACCCGCCTACTGTTTGAATAACTATAATTATCCAGTATTTGAACGGTCTTTAGATATAGCTCCTCTGTGCGACCACTGATCCATACGAGCTAAACGGAACCATGCGACTTGATGTGTATTTGCCGAATGGTCATGTAATTATTGTCAATGTGGATCCTCAAGGACACGTCAGTCAGATAGACGAGGAACTTGAAAAACAGGTTGGTAGTTTGCCTATCGGTGCATGTTACTACGATAACAATTATCAATTGAACAATTCTAAACGCATAGCGGACTGTCATCTGCAAGAGGGATCAAAGATCTTCCTGCATTGTCCTTTGTTAAATGGAAGTCCATATTTCAATTGTGACAAGAAGTACAACTTGAAATGAATGGAACTGTGCTTACGAATGCCGCTTAGTTGCCTTTCGAACCTCGCCCTTCCTATTCTGTATAATTGTTCTGCTATTATGAACCTGTAAATTTTTGAAACATGTGCCTGAAATTAATAGAACCGAACTCTTTACATCACGTGTAATAAGGATTTTTGTTGTCTAACGAAACCAATTGGTAAGATATTCTTCCGAATGAATCGCACAGTGCATTGTCGTGTGTGTTTTAACTCACAGCAATGAAGTGTCTATTAGGGACCATCCGGTTGCATTAAGAGGTGCAACTTCAATATCCAGATATTCACGTCTCAAAAAGACTTTAAGGCTAAGACAAGTATTTCTCTCGAAAGTCTCGATAAGTGTGAAGAGTTAGAAATTACTATATCTCCTATTCGGCTCAAAAAATCAGTGTAGCGAACGATTTAAACCAAGAGAACTGTTCGTTGCTGCTAGAGAACGTGTGTGGGGGGTAGCGAGTAAAATGTTAATTTCTCTTGTGGAACTGGCTGGCTAAAAGCCAGTTTTGGTCATTTTTCCCAAGTAACACAAAAGATCGTGGATGATGTAATGTTAAGAACAGCGTTTCTACAATTGCAATTCGATTATGAGACTTGCCTTGAGAAAGACTACCCACGGTAGTCGAAACGTTGGCGCATTACATCTACCAACAACGCTGTGTTATTAGCATTATATGATTCACAATTAAAAGCAATACATGGCGCACCAGTTTTTCGATGCACTTCTTACATCCTTTGGTCCTGAAAACAAAAAATACCTAAACACACTTGTTTCTGGAAATACACTGATGAAGATTAAGCAAATTCACCTGGTGCATGCAATATATTTTTGTGAAATTCAGTTTACAACAGAAAAGTTATTCAATACGTCATACAAATCCGCATTTCGCGAACACCTCATTCTATCAAAAAACGAAGAGTTGAGACGAAATCTGGGTCCGGGATTGGAAACAGCACAATAGAAGGGGTGCTTTTATTTCTAGCACGCCACCGGTGAGAACCTATAGTCACACACTGGCCGGGGGTGTCACCTGAAAACGTGAAACCGGCAACACAGTTACAACTGCCAGATATGAACGATCATTTTCTTTATTAAAACTATTTTTACTTGTGATGAATTTGACAATTGGGTCAGAATCACAATAGTGAGCGTGATTTTCCGGGACTACTACTACTCAGTGAGTAATGCAAACCACAGGTGATGCGATGGATGACAAATATTCCGTGAAAAGAATGATTCTTTTGAATATTTTAAATAAGCAATGTGTAATTCACAAAATGCACAAAGTTACCATTTCTTTTAATCCTCACTATGGCACAAGCAAAGTGTATTTGATTCCTTCACAATGAAGCACTTGACAAAAGCATAAAAACGATACCCCTGATCAAAGACCTGATTCTGTGAAACCTGACTGGCATCGGGGCAATCACACATCAACAGTTTCTGGGCTTCTAGTGTAGGTTTTTATCTCAAGATCGGCAGGCATTTACAAAAGTTTGAAATTTTGAGATCATGTGTCATAGAGTCATGAGAAACACTTGACACAAATAAATTTGTTGTGGCAGAACCAGTTTAGTTTAGTTTAGTTTAGTTTAGTTTGGTTTAGTTTAGTTTGGTTTAGTTTAGTTTAGTTTAGTTTAGTTTAGTTTAGTTTAGTTCAGTTTAGTTTAGTTTAGTTTAGTTTAGTTTAGTTTAGTTTAGTTTAGTTTAGTTCAGTTTAGTTTAGTTTAGTTTAGTTTAGTTTGGTTCAGTTCAGTGCCTGAGACTAACGAAATTGGAATAAATGCTTCCATGTCACATTTTATGTATTGTGTCTACTCATAATGACCTGCTGTTTCACGGCTCACCTCAAACCGCTCTACGACTGTGCGTGACTCTCAGTCACTCAACTTCATCCACTGAGTTTAAGCCCGAATCAAATATGGTTAATAAAGTGTGCCGACGATTTCTAACAAGAACTGGTAAATTCATCATTAATTCTGCGGATTAGACCAGTGTGCAATCCTGTTAAACAAATCACCTCAAAAGATAAGAACTTTTAAGTTACGTATAAAAATATCCTGATTAATCGGCCGGTATAAGGAGCGAGTCAAGACAAAACATTCCCCTTCTAGCTAGCGCAGAAAACCATTGCAAATGTGATCAAACGTATGTCTTATCCGTACGGCAGTTGATCGATAATACGTACCAAATTTCACAGTTTCATGTATATCACAGTTACAAAAACTCTATTGTTGGTTTCCGCACAAGTAAGCGCTCATTTGCTTTTGAGACTCCCTGCAGATTAACCGTCACTAGAGGTCACGCTATAGCAGTTAGACAAATCAGCCTTTCGACAAGTTAGATGTCAATTAAATCTTATTGCGTTTTATGTTAGCCTGTTATCAGAGTAAGCAAACTGCGTCCCACAGGCATTACATCATGAATAACGTCAATCTTGGGTGACGATTTCACCTATAGTTATATATCAGAAGCCTGAGAATGTAACTACAGTTACAGGGAGACTCCGAATAGATCTATTAATACAAAAGCAGACAGAAGAGTCAAGCGTGATAGAGGAATTCGAGACAATTTAACTTCAGGTAACCAAGATGATGGAGAGCCGTCGGCTATTACAGAATGAATTAGAAAGCTCGACCCGATAGGACATTTTGTGGGTCCAACTGCATGCCTCAAAGTCTTGACAATCAGTTCTCTTTAACAGTAAAGAACGTTGGGGAAAAATAAGCAATTCGTATGTGTAATGAGAGTTCCTATTTCAGTTTGCGCAATCATGACGTTCATCATCAGGTGTTTCGTGGGGTCCGAAGGTATTCAAAAGATACATGAGCATCTTACAGATTCCAATCAGATACACCACTCGTTTCATCGCAAGATGATCTACGAAGTTAGCAGAATGACAAAACAAAGGTAAGGCGTCGTCGACATAACACGCCTGTCTATATAAAATGCCACAGTGCATTATCATGACCTAGACTATTTGGTAATTCATGCACCCATCTGCCAAAAAGTGAAAGATCACATTATAAATAGCTTGTCGACCATAATATGTCAAAACTGTCAGGAAGACATACAATATTCTGCGGCCCACAAGTCCGCGTGACATCCTGAGTACGTCATGCAGCTGATATCGTTGTCACGTGGGCAGTGATGAAAGTTAGATTATTGTGTTATTGGCCAGTGGCAACGTAATCACAATGTGAACCGACCCCGTTCATTTTGCCTCTAGGCCGAATCTTGTTGTAACTTATAGGCTAAAGCTAAGTTTGGAAAAAAGGTTTTAGATATTAACTTTTCCGGATAGTAGTTTCAAATTCTGGGTGCTAGATAGCTGTTAAATCACAACTAAGGACGACTGTATGAAGTAGAGCTAGAATAGTGGCACGGAAATATGTACTGCCATCACAGCTTGTTCATATTTTTCAGCATCTTAGCGTCCAAAATGTATTGAATTTTAGGACGGAATTACTGCAAAGCATTAAAAAGTTATCAGTGAGTCTACAGGGATAGATGATGAGTACTGACCAGTACTAAGAACATATCTAGATGCATCTTGTTTTATGCAGTCATACTTTAATTTCTCAAAGCAAACGCTTATATTGACTGAAATCTTTAGCAAACAGAAATTAAATTATAATAGGAGCGCTATATTCTGTAGTGATAATGTCACACAAACCGCTGAGAATCAGCCCTTTCAGCCTAATGTTCACGGAGTTCGACTCACAATCGTTCGTCCCGTGCTCGCATCCCAGTTCGGGAGTGATGGATATGCGTTAATAACGATTTCAAACAAGAATGAAGCAGTTTTACAGTGCATCCATGGCTCTCAGAGGCAAGATTTGTGTTGTCATTGAACGAAGAATTGTTCCGCAAAAATCAAACTCCATGGGTTCAGTTGAGTTCGTTCCTCTTGAATGTGACAGTCATAATTTTCTGTTTAATCGGGAGGTGCATCTCGTTTGATGTAACAGAATACTTCACATTTTTGTAGTTTTAGCTTCCTTAATCAATGTCTCAGAAGAAACATGGAGCCGGCCACAGTTAACAGGTCAGAAAGCTATGGCAATTTATATGTAATAAATCTGCCAGACACAAACTCACCAAGTTTCACAAATAGTCCTTGCTTACCTGTGATCACCAAGTCGGTGAGCCTGATCTCATCTTATTCACTGCCAGCTGCCTGATTTTTGTTCCAAACCGCATCTGGTATCATACAACTCAATCGCTAGTATGCTGGAGAGTTTGAGAATTCTATTCACTACGCAACAAAGTCAGAGTCGGCCGTCTGTGTCATATTTGAACCGGGAGTCAGCATACAGAATTCGGTCAGTTTCAGTAAAGAACGGTTCGAAGTAGTACAAGGCAATTGACTGTCTTCAACACAAGCTGCGCAAATTAACAGCCGAGAAACAAGTTCGAGTTTTATTTACAACTGATGCATTTATATGGAAAGCTGAAGGTATCCCGACTGCTGGAGTACGTTCCAATGGCTCTCGAGGATTTCTTGAACTTCACAACAGTCTTTCGCCAGGATTCCCATAGGCTGATTGTCTACGCATGTTGGGGCGAAGCTGTACCGGGGTGTATCACGTGGCTTGTGCGTGGACCCATCATATTATATCGAGAAGTTAGGATGCAAACAGTGGCTTACTCATTCTTCTTCAATGAGGAAACTTGTAGTCTCCTATCGAACCAACTGTGAGGGGCCATTTTTTCCATTTCTTGGGTTGAGATGAACTCTAGAAGTGGTGGGATCATGAACAAACAGTGACTGAGGGTAGTGGCTGATCTGCCAAACAGTAAGTCCAATCAATCAATTAACCACTCAGTCAATCAGTCAATCAATAGATCAATCAATCACCCAATCACCCAATCAATCAATCAATCAATCAGTTATCCATCAGTCACTTTTCCAGGCAAACCCTAAAAATACGAAAAATCTGCGTTTTACCAAGTTGGTTTTCATGGGATCACCGAATTATGTAAATGGTTGCAAAAAAGCTGATTGTTAGTCGCTTTCACAAACCGGTGATTGGGAAATATCAGGGTCATGGTTTAAAGATTGCACCTGCCCCGCGGGTTTCAGAACTCGATGGGAGACACGTCCGAGGGGAATAATGTGCCTGGCTGCCAATAACATTAGTCGGGGTAATTTTTCAAATCAAATTATCAATGCAAATTGAGTGACTGTTTCCGGATTTTAAAAGCCGGTAGGGAACTGCGCAGCAGCTTTAGCCTTGTTAAGACTCCCCAGCAGTGAATGCACATCGCGCCCGAGCTAGGGTTCAAATTTTGCCCAATGATCGTCAAAACAAGCAGCATTGGTGAAGTAGATTACATGTTTCTCACCCCACCAATTCCAGAGGTTTAAACCCCAGATCATCCAGTCACTTTGATGGCAGATGTCAAACTGCTGTTTGCCGGCTTGTTACCAAGCCTGACCTAATGAGATCACATGTGATTCTACCTCACGCCAATCTTCAAGGTCATGGTTTTAGGCTATCCCTGCAGCGTGGGTCGTAGTGCCTATGGGGCATGCCTTCCAAATACACTCATGCTTTAAGAAAGTCATAAAAAACGTGTTGTAGCACATGTTTGTCACTAGCTTTGCCCAACCACAACCTGTCGTTCACATTACTTGACTCATCTAAGACTAATTTTTCCGACAGAAGCCCAAACACAACAAGTTTTGAATGACAGAAAAGAGAGGGAAAACGGTTTTCCTTATTTTGTCAAGTAAATCTGCAATGAAAACTATCTCCTGGCTCTTATCGCTCGTTTCCACTAACTCTAATGAGGAAAACCAAGTTGCACAGTCACACCATTATTCGTTTATTGCTCAAAACATTGATCTTTAATGATTGGCACTCATTGATCGGTTATTCTGCTAGCTAATTTGGTCTATCTTTGTAAGCTGTCATTCTGATGCGGTGTTTTCACTGAAATCACCGGCTGGCGTAAACCATGCGATGTCACCACAGCCGATCAAGTTATCCGTGAAGATACAACCGAAATTTAACAGATTTTTGATTAGTTGACTGCGTATTGTTGTTCAGATTGTGGCAACTTTAGCGGCTTCGATTGAACTCATAAGAGGCTCACTTTAATTTGAAAAGATTTTATTGTACTCAAGGAAAAGCGGCAGTCAGCTGTGTGTGATGGTGCTTTGGAATAGTCAGTGGGTGAATTAATGAATGTTGTTGTTGATTCTGCTGAAACGGAGGTGAATTCTGATCAACGGAAAACCGAAAGTTTTGTAAAAACATGTAACAAAAAAGGAAATCAGACTTTTAAAGCCAAATGTTGGCCAAATACATTCGTAACTGGCAACTAAAGAGACTGTGCTCAAGGGGTCACAAAGGAATGAAAATTTTTAATCAGCGTGATTACCAGTAAATAACGGTGCAATTGCAACCATTTTTGTTTTAAAACATAAGTGCCATATTATTGCACTTTAAAAAGGATTTATCTTAGTTTACCGAGTAACTGATCGTTCTGACCATATCTACCCACGTTAAAAATTACATAAAGGGGGAAATGAGGATAAATGTGGGTAGAGTCGTCTAGTTTGTCTCGCCCTGAAAGTTTGCTGTGGAACACTCAAGGATGCCCAGTGAAGATTTTTTCAGACCTGAGCTAGTGTATAAAAAAGACCAGGTATTAAAATGGTTGACATGATTTTTTTTAACAGTAGGTGATTTGGCACTTGGTGAACCATTGTGCAACCGTGCCGCGGCTCACCTTGGATTCCGGATCATGGAATTCAGCTCACAGTGACACCACCAATAGGCCAGACTGTTCAGGATATGTAGTACACATGCCACAGAATAAAACCCTCTTACGTTTATTAGCCAATGTAACAGGCGGTCTTCAGAAAATGCGTGCATGTTTTCAGTTTATGTAAAAGCGGAAGGTTATGCACGCCCTAACCAGAAGGCGGTTTCAAAATGGACGAGTCAGAACACCAGGCTTGGATTCACGAAGTCGTCACAAACAGTAGATGATATGGTTAAATACTGCAGTCAGTAACGCTATTTCCATGTGACCACTTGCTTATGTTACATAACTATCTTGTCCACTACTTTAAATATTTCCATCTACTCTTCTTCCTTTTGCTAGGTTTCTGGGCCGCCAGCCCTTCGAAGTAGCCATCCATACTCACGCATATTTCTACAAAGTAAATAGTTATCAAAACTGGACTGAAATGGACTTAATCACCAAGGGAATCCATGGAATCTGTACGAAGTCAATTTACCCTTGTTAAAAGCATGCACTAAAGATGAAACGGTTCTGCCAAGCTTGTATCTCTTCAGAGATGAACTAAGGATTAAAATCGTGTAATCGATTTAGTTGCGAAGAATGTCAGTGACAAGAAAATGGTTTCATTTCCGCTGAAAACATTTATTTATCAAAAACAGCCTTTTCGGTGGAAGTGGTAATGGGCCGACCTTTCCATCAGAAATGGCAACCTTTGAGGAGGTAGTTTTCATTCCCTTACCCTGTGACCTAAATTTTTCATTGTGTTTTAGATTACAAAAGTGTTTTTACCATGTTCTTAACATACCAGCATTTTGTTGGACACACTCTTTCACAACAAACCGCAGCTCCCTGTCATCCGCTTTTGATGTACGTGCCGCAGACATTTATATGGGAAAGAAATTTCTGCCCTTACCCAGCTGCTTTTATGTTGTAGAAGACTCTTCTGCATAATTTAGCAATAAAATTTTGGATAAGGTTTGCTTGTCTTGGTAGACTGCAAATAAAAAATTAACTATGTTGAGAACAGCAATCTAGAGTTTTCCATTCGAACCACCGATGGCAAATTTAAAATCGATGTGAAGACTGATCGCCTTCACTAATCTCACTCGGTGGCTATAAGTACAATTCTCAAACTAAGTTAATTCTTGTACCCTTCGTGAACCACTCTCAATTGATCAGCCCTGAAAGCAGACATGCGTACGCATGGCAAGTGGGTGAGCGACTAGTGTGACACAGATGAGAACGTGGCGAACACCCTTTAACACGTGATTTTCTGGCCTGGTTCAAATTGAACGCTCCGGATCGATTGATAAATTATGCACACGCATAGTCTACTTAAAGTTAGTCGTTTCAGGCAGAAGGACACGGGCCTTCTGTTTCAACCAAAAACTGCACTTCTTGCTCATCGGCTACTAAGTTGGTTTCTATCATTGTGCTTCTCAAGAAGACTTCCAGCACGTTTTATTTCTTATATTACAAATGTTATCTTTTTTATGAATACATAAGTGTTTCTTGCGGATCTAATACTAATAAGCAGCGTTCATAAAGCTCATGATTTTCTGCAGATATAAATTGCAAAACGTAGGAGATTATCACTTGACCTGAACCGTTTATGCAACAAGGCAAATGCACATAGATTCTACTTATCCATTATACTGTGTTCCCCCGGTTAGCTTGGAGACCCAGGAACGTATGCCTAGAATTACTTGAAGATGTTCACTTAGTGTGTGGAAGCACAAAAAGAATATATATATATATATTTATGCATATATATATATACGTATATCAAAATCACTGAAAGAGTTTCTCTGTGCATCTCTTATGAGGAAGTTTAAAACCATGTTAACTGTATTTGTACCGGGTCCGTTTTGCCACAGGACTGTGACATTCTCAGGTTGAACATTAAGGTTTAATATGTGAATAGTTCTCGGTCAGTGCTGAAAGTAGCACAAAATGAAGATGGAGCTGTGGTGTAGTAGGTTATCATATTTGGTTCAGTGATGCATTTTCCTGCTGAATCATTTCATGAATATAAGATCCATTCCCAGTTTCATCAATTGAATTACAAAATGTGGTTGAATAAAATGTTCCATTTTGTTGATTAGAAAGAGGACAAAACATTGAGCTAAAAAATCAGGAACTAAGGGATTTTGCGAATTAGGAAGAAAGTCAACTTCTAAATTTGACTTGGACAGATTGGTCTGTGATGATGAAAACCCGGATTCCGAATGAGTCAGACTGCCGCACCAGCACTCAATCCGGTAGACCCAGTATCGAACCCAATAGTGACGGGAAATTCTGAGCAGTAGAACGTCGCCCTAAGAATGTGTTGAGGCAGTAGGACGATAATTATTCGATTTGCACAAGTCGCAATAAAATCAATAAGTAAATTTTTCAAATTTCTCCTCCACTCAGTCGAGTTACAGAAGTGATATGCGTGATGACAGTGACGCTTGCGTTTTTACAGTGTGTACCTGGGACCTGCTGAGATGACAACTGCGGTACATTTTATTCAAAGGCATTTGTACGCATCTTAAGCAGACCGGTCACGTATGCCCTTTCGATGAGTTCTGTTCCTCGTAAGGACGCAGAATAATCTCTGTCTGGCTGCCAATAACATTAGTCGGAGTAATTTTTCGAACCAAACTATCAATGCAAATTGAGTGACTGTTTGCGGTCTTTAAAGCCGGTAGGGAACTGCACAACAGCTTTAGCCCGTCAATGTTATGACATAGATAAGGAATCTCGTTCTGAGCCCGTCTAACGAGCAACCATACGATCGACTTGGAGAGGCTCTGCTGCAACACTACTTTCCTTCATGACAGAAACTCTTGCGGCGGTTTTTCATGGTACATCCCTTTGGGGATACGAAACGGACTCCAACTGACCCATCTCTAATCCTTTTAGGGTCTCGCCAACAAGGACTCCGATATCTTTTCGAGGATTGCGGCTGCAGTCTCTTCTAGTTCACCTACGAACTACTCTGATGAGCCTGTTAGAGGACTCCTCTGTAGACGCGAAACGCTCTTGATACTGATAAGGTTGTCGCAGTTGCCGGGAGTGATGATAATCTCCTCATTACCACGCTATTGAACAGTTCCTCGGGTGTCAATAAGGACGAATTGTCGGCGAAGTAGTACACTTCTCCAGCTTTCCATAAGTCCCGAGTACATGTCCCAGTATCCGCTCTTGGTACACGAAAGTCTTGATATGTCGGGCTTCCACACAAGCCCACGTTTGCTATTCAGCAGTCTAATCAGCTCCTAGAAAACCTCAGACGAAGCTCGTTGACCCTTGCGAGTATCGCCTATTCGGGGTTAAAGCACAAAAATGTAGTAGGCCATGTTCATGCGCAGCGGGAAACGCCACTGCCCGGGAGTAAATGCGGTTTTACTGTCCGACGAAAAGTCCCAGGTTGATCGTCTAATTCAAATTCGAGATTCATGAATGATAAAGGATCTCAAGTTTCTGCCTTGTTTGTCGGTCGTACTAGGCCGCAATAACCGCTGGTTCGACTATCGGCTTTGACTGACATGTCCATTTCTAATTACTGAAGGAGAAAGCTAGAAGTTAACCCAAGACCAAGTTGACGGTATCCGTGGTTGCTCGTTCTCTCAGGTATATCAGGAATCGACTATCTGCAGCACTGTGAATTTCTCATTGATTCACGTAGGGTGCAGTTGGCCAATCCTTCGTTGATCATTAAACTAACGGGTTCCGAAAACCGAGCAGTGATTTTCAGTCGTTATTTGTCAAACATCCCTATTAACGAAACTGTTGGAATAGATAGATTCCGTGCTCGATCGTGTGGCGCACCACATAGTTATCAACGGCCCGCTGGTGTCGGGTAGATTTCACAGAATGGCATCGAAGAAACTGGCATTCGCTAAAAGTGAGTTGGGTATTTTAATTGCTAGTAGTGTTGTTCCTCCTTCTCATACTCTTTGGGCCTTGCTGTTGCGCATGATTTTAGAGAAAGATGGCGCCATCTGGCCACCACGTGGTGACTATCATCCACTCACTGTGGTTACCGGTTTCGTTAACTATCCAATATCCAACATACACGACATCCCACAATAACTTCAAGACAAGAATGTTTTCTAAAATTGATTTGGCAGGAGCGTACCATGACAAATGAGTCGCACGAGCAGCGTTTTCGGAGATCAAATCGGCATTGGCTACGACTGTTCTTCTTACGTACCCGACTGCCACGACTAGCATAATAGCAGTTGCACCGGATTGTGTTGGTGGAACGTTCCTACAACATTTTCCAGGATCTGGCAGACACTAAGATTTCCCGTCGGCAGCTAAACCCCGCGGAAATGAAATATAATGCGTTTGGTCGGAAACTGTTGGAAGCTTACAGCGCCATTAACAAGTTTCGCTTTGTAATCGAAGAACGCTATTTCATCCCTCTCACTGACTATAAACCACCTACTTGTGCATTATACTCGAAGTCTGACAATTAGGCCGTATTTATTAATTCACGACTGACCTTCGGTACATCGAAAGTAAGTCTGATTGCACTGCAGACGTATTATCACGTAGGCAACTTAAAATCTTTGCCTTCTCTCTCCTAGATCTTCTTGCTATAGCGGTAGTAACTGGGGCATCATCGCCCCAGTGTCATCAAAAGCCACTGGCTACGAATTCTGGTACGGTAGTGGGCGACATATCTACTAATTTGCTGCAAAAACTAGTGCCTTCTACCCATCGACTTCTCGTGTTTGATGTGCTATATGGAATTTCATATACAGGTATCGCAGCCAGTCCACCATTAGTCACTGCACAATAAATTTGGCTGTTCGTGAACCAAGATGCTCGTATACAGGCTAAACCGTGTTTATAGCATCAACTACCTGAAATTGCCTAAACACGTAGACTTCTCCCTCGGCACTTTTACTGCTTCTGACGCTCGCTATGACCACATCCATATCGATATTCTTTGGCATTTAAAGCCATCACATGGATATGCCTATTTACTAACGTGCATCAGACGATTCGCTAAGTGAACCGAAT
This sequence comes from Fasciolopsis buskii, assembly GCA_008360955.1. Classification (NCBI taxonomy): domain Eukaryota; kingdom Metazoa; phylum Platyhelminthes; class Trematoda; order Plagiorchiida; family Fasciolidae; genus Fasciolopsis; species Fasciolopsis buskii. Next base: position 43,321 of record LUCM01000769.1, on the reverse strand, counting down.
CTATTTCCATCTCTGCTGTCACGGGCGAATCAATGGTTCAGCATTTCGTAGAAAGATGGGCAGGTGTACAACGTTACTATCGTAACATCATGACTGATCGAGGGAAGTGATTGGGATTCGATAAATCCACTTGTTACTAATATGCTGCATATGGAGCTGGTCCAGACGACTACTTACCATGCTGTATAGAACGGTTTAGTCAAACATTTTCATCTCCAACGCGTATTGGTTCCAAGATCACACGAACTGCATTTATGCGAACGCTACTGGCAGTATAACTCGGTTTTTGGTTGTTTAGAGTCAGATAGTGAATGTTCCACCGCGGAACTTATGTTCGATACGACGTTATAACTGTTTGGGGAATTCTTTGAGCCACGGAGTCCTGATCGGCTGGCTGTATAGATATAAACTACTCTGCTGTCTCTGCACATGCAAAATATTTCTCCAGGAGAATTTCGTTCACGGCGACAAAAGTTATTCGTTCTAAAATAACGCGAAGATTGTTCCCATGTATTTATCTGTTTTGATTCTGTACGCAAACCGCTAGAGCAATCTTACTAAGGATCATTTCGCGTGATTTCTCATCCCGATGAGACCTTCAAGGTTGGACGACTGCCGCGTCACTACTGTAGCCATCGATCGTCCAAAGTCGCTTATACTAACAATCCCCTATTGTCTATTGATTCGAAGCTCGATATTAACCATGAACTGCTTTCTCACGACATTTCTGTGTCAGGCAAATATCTGCCTGATCGAGTGCATAAAGTACTACATCACGTTCACTTTAGTGGTATACTATTAAACACCTGTCTGAGAATGAGGTTTCTTTCTCAGCTCATGCATGGAAGATTGTTTGCCCAGCACGATTTTGCGAATTGATCGAACAAGATGCTTTAACTATAAGCCATAATAACTCCGTTTTTTATACTTATGACGAATGATATTAACTCCAAGTTATTACTGTGTTGCGGTTGTTAACCCGGTTCTCACCTGTTTTCTTTTTGGTCCTACGAAGCTCGCCGAGAATTTTCGATGCGTCCATCATTGACTCAGTGTTTTACCAATTAAAGTTTAAACATGACTCACGGAATCTGTGGTGGTTTACCGGTCCTCGACATCTGAGCAGCATCGGGGTGGTACCACTTAAGCAACGATTTTCATGGACATACAGATGGCAGCAAATTTGGATGACACTCGACAGCTTTGTTATGGTTCCTGTAAGCCAACTGTTTTTGCCAGCATCCTGCAAAACGTCTACACAGGATCAAATGAAACATGCGCACTCGCTGAAGTTCAACCGAGTAATCACTGAGTGACTCTCCTCACACAGCGGTACACTGATTTTCATAGAAAACTCTTCCCGGCTCTACTGGGGGAAAATTCTGTCCTGGAATTGGTCTTCCGAATGAAATTAACCATTTTTGGTTGTCATCCATTTCTGATGATTGATTTGCTTTGTCGAATACCGGATCTGTACGGTTCCGATGGTTTTGCGATATCCAAAAAGCAAAGCAAATTTTACAAAGCTCAAGCACCAAGGGGCAGAACGGCCCTTACAAACACCGAGTCAAATGGGGAAGTAAAATACTCTTGGGAAACCTGCATGAAGGACCGGCTGGGACAAGAAAGTACTAACCTGTGAGCAAACTGTTGGCTGTTGTTGGCCTAATAATGCGGAATCGCAATTTTTCCCGAGATATACGATTGTGGTGTGTGGCTAGCACGCTGGTTTGCAAGAAAATGCATTGAAACTGTCTGTGATCGCGTTACTTTACTTGTTACTGTAAAATCAGATTTTTTGATTTACTGTCATGATTGTCAGGATGTGACTGTTACATGAGTTATGTTTGTTTATCGAGCAAGGTTTCAGTCTTACATAGATCCAGAAGAACAAGCCTAATGCTTACATCTCGTGACATATGCGTTAGTTCTGCTTTGACAAATTGGATCAAGAGGACTCAATGCTTTAAATTACAAAGATCTGTCAAACTGAAAACCACCGACCACATCATAAGATTTGAACTATTTCGGCATGCGTTTTCGGCAGGCATACCTATCTGCTGTAAATGTTAACCAACTCAGTGGGTAGTGTATCGCTGGTAGTTGAACATACCACGGGACTCAGGCCATCTTTTTCTTTCTCTGTTGACTTGCAGATTGGAATACGCTAACGAGATCCGAACCAGAGAATTTGTCGAAAGACATTGGCCAAGGTCAAGAATGACTTGTTTGATCGTGTGGTTACTCTCTCTTCCTTTGACTTGTACATGCCCATGAACTTAGCCAGCAATAAACTTCTTTCCTCAATTACGTGTTTTTCCATGGGCTGTTCCCACGGTACGTGCTACGGCTGACTTGGTTCTGTGCTGCTTTAACGTCAGCAGTTCCACTTCCAGATACTCGATTTTCGTCACTGTCTATCTGTTGTCGTGAGTCAACTTTGAACATACTCTGGATTATCCATTGCAAGTGTTGCGGACGTAAACTTTTCATTCTTCTCCATTCTTGCCTTGAAAAATTATGCGCATTTTCGCCCCTTGGCTTTAATGAATGTGAACCTTCATACGTTAGGAAGAGCCTGGAGCGATTTCACCATAGGGAATTGCATTCCGGGCAAAGGTGTCGGGTTCTATGAGCTTTAGTAAAAGTAGCATGGACCACTACTAACTGATGGATGAGACCGGAGCTAATCATCAATCTAAATCAGAAGCAATCTTAGTCCAGTTTTCTATGTAGGTCTGTTCACACATGAACATCTTATTAGCTGTCTGAGGAAACTTACTTGGCTCCAAATGACTCAAGCAGTCGTAGGCCTATTGGTTCTTTTAAATGATCAAGTTACCTATTGCTGACCATTGATGAGTTAATCAAGCCATTTTATTCACCGTCATTTGCGCTATTTTACCGACGGTACTCATGAGTACACACAGACTTTAAGCGGAATTCGCAACTGACGAACTTTGTCCTTTTTTCGTCGGAACTAAATAGGGCGAACAAAATATACGACTTGTTTCTCCATTCCAAATAAGGAAAACTGAACACGCAAAATTCGAAAAGCATCACATGCACTTATCGGTGATAATCATCACAAAGAGTTAGGCGTCAAACAAAATTCATATCAGGACCAAATGACCCAAGGAGTGTATCGAAAAATCGATGCGCCATGTACTGGTTTTAATTGTGGATGATATAATATTAATAACACAGCGTTGTTGTTAGATGTAATGTGCCAACTTTTCAATTATCGTGGATAATCTCTCTCAAGACAAATTTTACAATCAAAACATGTAGAGTGGGAATTCACTTACCCAAAACAGATCCCAAAAGTCCAAGTCACGAACCGGAGACGTTTGGCTCACCGGAATTTTTATTCTTCAAAACAATGTCTATCCATGCCAAACGGAAGCGACCAGGTGTATTTTCTCCTTGGTTTATTTTGGTTAGATGCTAGGATCCAAATGAAAATGCTATTTGTTTTTTTCGTTCGCCGATGAAATCTTTGTTGTTGTGGTCACCTGGGGAGCCTATTGTAATGCTGTGGTTTATCGTTTTTTGTTAATTTCTGTTCTTCCTTTTCAACTTTTGAGCTGTATGTTGAATAAATCATGAATTGTGGAGCTCTTTTTTTCCCAACCTCCCATCGAATCTTGCTTCCAATTGTGGGAATCATATATACTTGACTTCTTTGTCGGAAACGTATCTCCGGGAGTCTGACTGGGAAGAACATCAGATCAGTCGAATTGGAGCGGAAGTTGATACACAGAATGGCAATGATTATCAGGTCAAAGTAGCACCGTGTGATAATTAACGATTCACTGCACTCAAACTGTTCAGGCGAGGAAGACCACCTCGTCTGCCCAATTTTACTTGATCTTTTTTTCGACAGTCTCTACTTCTGGGTTATCTATTTTGGTCTTTATTACATCGATTACAAGGTGTTAGTGCTAATATAGAATATCAAAATCTGTCTAGGCATCTTCAAACGTGAGTTTAGTTTTTTACATATGAGAATAACTTCACCACACTTCTTAGACCACGATGTGTAGAGAAAATGTTTTTGTCGCAATTTCTCCTTTATGCTATCTGGAAACGACTGTGTTTGACTGCGAAAACTTGTTTAACAAAATCTCTAAGTAAATTAGTAAATCATGATCGATTAGTATGAAGACCATCGCTTGTAGTTTATTGCCTTAAGTTTGCGAACATTTTCTGCTCGTTTTCTAGAATGTCAGTTGGCTGACGTCAGCTGAAATTCCAGATTCTGAATGGTTTGTCTGAGACCGATTAAAATCCCAATCCCCTTATATTATTTCAATGTCATCATTTCTCTGGGTCTAAGACGCAACAGTCAAAATAATTCATCGGCGTAGGAAGTTCAAACTTTTGTCAGCTACTGGCTAACCACTTTCGGAAAACTGTTGGTTCCGGTACGAAAAGAAGCTACACCGGACTGGAATCGCATGAAAAGGTGTTGAACAGGTAACAGTTCATTGATAGGTTAATCCTCAACAGATGGTTTGTGTACACACCCTGAGCACAGGTTTTGTCACCAGTATGACCGACGCCTACTTCCCCGACAAAGGGCAGTTCAACGGTCTAGAACCTGACATCCATTTTATATTTCCAATAGATGTGAGCAAAAAAATACGAGCACGTAAGAAACCTTCTCCATTCTCTTGTTAGCTGTTCTGCTGAGGAATGCTTCAAACACGATAGCCGCGGCTGCATCCTACTCGTTCGGCATTGCCCCGTGCGAACAATGCTGACGTGTGTATGTGGGCGCACGAGTGTGCAAACCTATCTGGAGTGTACAGAACAGACCCACTGCTATGGATCAATCAGTTTACAGTCCGCCTGATAATGGCCTACCCGTTATTCAATGACGCTAGACCTATGTGCTCCCAGCTTCCTGAGCACGAGTTGTGATGTGCTGTGTGCGTTCCATTGCCGTCTTATTGATTATCTACATTATGCCTCACCACTGTAGAGTTATCGTTTCAGTCTGAGAGGCAGTTTGGGACTGGGATTTGTGTTCTGAGCAAACTAGGGCTAACAAAACATTTTGAAGAGTGGGAGAAAAAACTTCCTAAATCCATTTTGAGGAAGATTAGCCGTAACAATCCAAACGTTTACATATTGGTAATTTTTTATGAACAATAAAAATCTGTTAGTGGAAACAAGTTTGGTTCGGTATGCCGTAGTCAGTCAGGATCAAGAATATGTCTAGCTGACCTACAAATGTGCAACAGGTTCATTCGGTCAGTTTCCTTTTTCATCATCATCATTACGGTGTCCTGAAAAATCGGTTCGCTTGCAGATTTGGCCGACGTGGAACAATTAGGCGTACGGTTTTAAACTGCTTTATACCAGGGTCAACATATAAATAATACTGTGGGTTAGACTGTGTATTACAATTCGTGCCGTGCCTTATTTGATTTTATAGTTCATTAAGACAGCAAGAAGGCAGATGCGGTGTGATGTTACCGCATACGTCAAACAATCTGACAATCACAGAATAGCGGCACAAAAAATAACCCGAAGAATGAACTTTTTTAGGGAAAATAAAAGGTCGGGGACTTCCAGTCACGAGTTTAGTATTAACGCCATGTCATGGGTTCATCGGGCCAGAATCCTTTACGCCCAAGGCCTGATAAGCAACGTCTCCTTCTATGCCAGTCGGTTCGAGGTGCGATTACGTAAGGGGGGCTTCAAAGACAATATCGGACCGATTTTCTGTTTGCTCTCCTTAATGATCTTGGCCAGTAACGAACGTGGATTCCAATTTTGTTGGCCATCAAAAAGTCTTGCTTTATTATGGTTCTCAGCCGCTTCGGAATGTTTCCTTAACGAATGCCCTTTCATCGGGTTATCATTATTTTCTGTCGGTGATTGGCAAATTTTGGGTTATTTTGCGTGTGCGTGACACGAAATGCTAAAATCTTGCAATATCTACCCTCATTTTGTGCCGATAAGGTTGATAACAGCGACAAATTTCAAACTGGTTTTCAAATTTGTGATTTTGCAAAGTTTCCTTGTCGTTCTCCTACATTTGTTTGTAGCATGGCCAGTCACGCTTCGCGATGGTCAAACACCAGAACTACCTTCAACGGATCTTATCCAATGGGCTGTATGCGATTCCAGTTGGATCTGTCATTTATACCAAAATTCCAGTATTTCGTACAAATTTCACTTGCTTTTTGATGTTCTCTCAATGGGGTTCGAGACCACTTTTCATATATTTTGTCAGGATATTTTTCATGCCTTAATTAACACCCGCTGATAAGAGTAATGGTGTTTAGCTGATTGTGCAAAATTATCCCGTGATTAGTCATCTTAACTTTGAGGCAATAATTAACAATCAGCCTTGTGAATGACGTTGTCTTTGATGGATTGGACAAAAGGAACCCGGAAATGATTGAGCTTTTGAGAATTTCCGATTACCTTCAAACGTGGACGTAGATTTTCAAAGAAAATATAGTTCGTTTCCAAACTCAGCTGGAGACAAATTATGTCCTGTACTATTCCCACGTACAAGACAGTTCCGGGATAAAAACTGCCAAGAAAAGTCACCAAAAACCGTGGAACTCAACAGTGAGTAATTGACAATATTCACTGAAATAACCAATGAAAACCAGGAAATCCGAATCACGGGTCGCGGCCACTTACGGTCCAAGAGTATTACCAGGAAAAGTGATGGGTAAAATGGTCGTTCTGTGAGAAATTCCCTCTCGATCGTCGACAAGAACGAACGGAGAGGGAATTTACACCGACTTATATCACATTAGTGATGCACACCATCAGTGTACTTGTCATGCCCTCTAGTTGATGCATCAGTCTATGAATAGTGGAACAAATCTACAGAATGTTGTCGTTAACGATATCCTTCCTGTGATTTCTAACATACTAGATGGTTTCTATCACAAAACAGAGCTGCTCATTCCAAATGGGCTGAACTTTTGAAAACTGTGTACTCGCCGTTAGTGCTTAGCACTGCAATTTTGTGCATACACTACTTTCTACTACATCTGCAGGCATCATCATTATTATCAAAAATAAGAGGGCGAACTCCACCTACATTTGTGACCTTCCATGATGAGTCTAAGTGCGAGTAAAATGATAAAGTGTGGTACAGATTTGCGCTTTTCTTCCTGGACAACCGGCTTGTGAGAAACTTGGTGACGGACTGTCGTGAATCCCATACAACCCTCGAAGGCTATTGGACGGAATTTATTCCAACAATCAGGATATCTCATACGCTGCCTATAAAAGCACGAGTAGTAAATGAAACCTGAACTTATTCCATATCTGTTGTTGTCACCTCGTCTTCTTCGTTTGCGTACCTTGAGTCGGACCCAATCCAGTTATTACGAATGGCCGAATTCAGCATACTGATTGCACGTCCTAATGATGCACTTTCCCATTGTTGTACGAGTTGAGATAGAAAAAATAGATGAATAAAGTGAGTTTGTACTGGACATAAAGGCGTGTGAAAGGAAAGGCATATCGTCGAAGTTACATTGCAAAATAAGGAATCTGGTCGTAGGAATGCTTATTATTCAATCACTTTGATTCTGCTGAAAGTGATCACAGGATATTCTTCACTTGTGGTTCATCCGAACTTAGTTGAGCGCTATTTGGTGCCCCAATCACGATGACGAGGGACACCAAATTTACCGTAGATCCTTGTGCATTTTCTCACTCCACTCTCCCACTTTCTCCGCTGACCTACACGTGAATTCTTCCATCCCCTAGGGGAAGGAAAAATGGGCAAGATGCGGCAGAAATGCGCTTTCCTTAGGCAACTAATTTCTCAACCAAAAATGTCTGTCGTAAGCAGGCTATCGATTTTTGTAATAACCGATTGGATATTACTGGGAGATATTTATCACTATGTATTAACGCTTGCAATGATAGCAGAAGTCGAATCGTCATATCCTTTCCCGTGACCAAAGATCAAAGCAAATGAGGTGACATTGCACTGATTATTTCAATCGATAAACCAAAAGAAAAAAACGGATTAAAAATCGGCTAATAGTGCTGGACTAAGTGTTAGTCATGAAAACAATATATGTGATTAATTTTGGTCTACTAAAAAATTCTGATGTCCGCTCTACTTGGCTGATCTTCTTAGACGTAACGGAGATAGAAGATAGAACTGGTTATCAATCAGCGATTCGAATTCACAACCAACTTCTTCGAGCCTTTTTGCACTTCAAAACAAAACTATTCCTAACAGTAATAAGGCATGAAAACACTGCACAGTTGTTCCATTCTTGCTAGAGATCATCCTCAGTCGTATCCACCGAGCCTGAACTGGTCGTGAGCACTGGGCCGGAGATTCTTGAGGCGAATATGTTACCCTACATGGCTTTTTTAACGCAGTTTACTACTACTTCCGGAACCAAATTTGGAACCGTACTGTAAGAGTAGTGGATAGTTTTTGCTTTTTACATGTGGAATCGTCCATCATTTCCTGCCAGTGCCCATGGAAACATTGTAAGCCAAAGAAGGACTTCTTATTACAGACTCATTCATAATGAACGCAATCAGTACTGCGTAATAAAGATGCTTCAGCAGTGATCTAAACTTGTGATGGATGGACGTAAGTAGAACAAATAGGCTAAAAAGGTGACTCTCAAGAGTTCATCCAGATTCAGCTAGACGTACTATAGCGTTCTTGCGTCACCGGATGTTCCATGGGCAAATATCTGTTTCCATTTCGGCAATCAAGTCATATGATAAATGTCTTTTCTGTACTAATTCCACCGAGCACAAATACTTTCTGGTTTAGATAAAATACTGTTTGTGAGTGAAAAACTAATTCGGTCTAAGATATCGTTGGTTTCTGGATTAACTGAGAAGGAAAGAGAACACAGGAATAAAGGAGACTAACACTAGATATCACGTGTCACCAGAAGTACACTGATATCCTTGGGTCTTGTAGCACAGGAGCGACAAATGGACTGGGTATCGGTGTTCCTCACACAATACACAGAAATGCATTGCTCCCAGAATCACTACTGATACAAAGCCTGCTATCTAGAGGGACATTTATTCATGGGTCCTAGTTTGAGTCTGTTCCGAGTATGAGACTCGGAATAAGCTGGGAACTCCTGTGGATGGGCAGTCTAGTGAAACCAAGCACAGAGTTCTAAAACCTAATTCATTCGGTTGTGTGTGGGTCTGAGAGAGAGTCAAAAAACAACAACAACGAACATGACCATCCACCTCCATGATGACCAAGCAACAAAAGTTAAAAACCAACTAAAATCGACTACTTGTGTGCCTTCACGAGAACCCCTAAAACCACCAAATCGACTGGTAAGAAGGTTGGAAATTGCACCAGTTTTGCGAATGCATGAAAATTTTTGTTTACATTGTATTTGGCAAACTTAAACCAGCTCAAAAATTAAAAGTTCTAGCAAAAAAACTGTCGACGATGAAATCTGCTTAACCGAAGATGCAGACGTGGTCACCAACCTCCACGGATTTTTATACCCAGCTCAACCTTCGAAAGCTGAAATGGATCGTGCAGTTTTTCGTCTTCGGGTAGAAGCAGTCAGCAGTATATGGGGTGGAAAGAATATTATTTTGGTATGCACACCATTACCGGTGACAATGTCGACTCGAATTCACTGCTTGTGTGCTGAATTGGTTGACAGGGAATGATTTAACGCATTTGCTAAGGGTGTTCTGATTCAGGTGAGACTGGCTTTTCTATGGAACTGGTCAAGAGAACAAAAAACGACCGTGAAAGAAAAACTGAAATGACCGTCGGACGAGAAATGGGAAATATTTTGAACACGGTCAAGAACAAGAATTGTTTTCTAAATGCCTTTTAAACAAGTGTAAATTGCAGGGGGGCACAATCCGAATTCACAAAGCAGAGTACTTTTGGAAAGAGGTTATAAAGCCTGTTGTGTAAGTTTTGTCATAATATGCAAATAACGGCCTTGGATGAATCCCTATGGAATGCCTAAATGGACTCAGAATCCACTCAGCGTGATCCATAGACTATTGTCATAAGTGAAAGTCAGTGAAGAGGTTCGCCTTGCGAAATGATTGCTTCCCCTGTTAACCATTGGGGTAAAATTCAAAAGAAAAATAGGTAGAAATCACCTTCGATGGGACCGATCAGACTCCGTCGCATACAGACGACACAGTAAAATAATTTACCAGACTACTGGGTATAAACGATCGCAGGGCGAATCCTCGGAGGGAGGGGGATGTCAAGGGAATACCCGATGCCATTAGTATGGATAAGGTCGGTAAACAAAATCATCGGCCCCAATAGAAAATGAAACTCAATAAGCGAGCCAGGCCACAAGACCTTTTCGAGAACAAAACCATCCTCGTTGCTTCTTGTGATCTTTGCCCAGAAAATCAATGAATGTGACAAAATGTTATAGCTTTAGCAAACACACAAAGAGCGAGCGATTAAAATATGCTTATCCGTGCGGTCGATCCAAATTCCAAATGAAAAAAGGAGTAGTTGTCTATTGGTCTTTCTATTCAACAGATCACATTGGAGCGATGCAAATTAGTTACTAAAACGGGATCACAATCGACTCTGTCGCAGTAATAGAATGCAACTAGATTGAAGTCTTGTGTGGGATGTCCAAAGCACTGCGCCTCTGAACCGGGATCACATAAAGTTCGCAATGTTGTGGCCTCGCTCGATTTAGGGTGAAGACCAATCTGACGGCATTTGTGATTCACAATAAAAAGCACTTGAGTAACGAACAAAGTCGAATTCGATTAACTTGGTAGATACGGAAACTGTTTGTCGGAATGTGACAGATGTTGCGTAAGATTGTCAGACTCGGCAGAGTTAGTAAGAAATAACGGAACGCATTCCGTCGACCTTGTGCCAGGTGCGTATGTAAATAAAAAACAGGATTAGCATATGTTGACGGGTTGGTATGGCAGTTTTAGTTACAGGGAATAGCAGCGACTCGAGTGTGTGCAAAATCGGACCTCGAACTGCGTACACCGCAAAACAGAGACAAGTTTCCGTCGTCATTATAGACTTGTTCTCTGATGCATCTTCTCAGGAGGACGCAAAGCGATTGTTTGTGAGGTTACTAGTTCGCTTTTAGAGTGCTGTGCTTAGTGGCGAATAAAAGGTTGTTCCGGAATGATGAGCATCCCACACAAATGTAAATTGCACGCGTCTGACAAATGTTTATCAGTGGAAATCATCCCAGATGAAAGAACTTGCTTTCCCGTAAAGCATATAAAAATGACGGGTCCACCCATGTGCTCGCCTGCCGTTGCATGAAAAGTTGTTACTCACAACTACCGAGGACCTCAGGTGAAGGAAGACCCTCTGACTTGAGTGATATATATATATATATCAAAAACTCCACCGTAGCTCAGACCTCTGGCTTCCTTGAAGGTCTGATGTCTGAGTTTGACGCTTAGAGCACAAACTGCTCAAGTTAGAGATCAGTCCTGTGGGATTAGTTGCCAAGTTACCAATAGTCAGTCGGAATAAGAAACAACTAATTACGAGTCCGACATCACTGAAAAGTCCACGGGCAAATCAAACGATAAACTTATAAATACAGAGCCTCACCAACTGCGTACAGGTTTTGCCGATGCAAGCTGGACGAGCGATGAAATGGTTAATAACTAAATGCTAAGCATAACCATCAGAACTTCGGGTGAAGATATATAGCCGGGTGCTACTTAAATCTGCAAAGGGAGCTACGAATGGGTGCCAAATATTGAAAGTCACAAAGCGTGGGTGCCATGAGTCATGGAAGTGTGAAGTCCGATCACATTCAGAAGAATAAAGCTGACTCGCAAATACCATTGGGGTCAGTTGAACAAGGCACGGGCTTGTAATTAGATCGACTGTAAGCCAGAGAAGAAATGCAAAATCGACCCTAGTTTGTGGACGGATTGAAAGTGACCTGATTTTCGTGACAAGCTCAGAGGCCAGTGGGGTATCGCGCAAACGAATACCATAGAAAGAGATAATGACCCCGACAAACGGAGGCGATCGGCAAATCAGCTTTAATCCGAGCAGGCCCATGTAAATTGTCTGATTATCACAATAAAGGAACAGTGGTGTTGATCGGCCGGACGTTGGTCATTCTTGTTTGATTATGTGGGTCGGGATTGAATTTGAGTCGCGGCGCCGACGAAAGACGTTAAAACTGACAATCCTGGTAACAAAATCTTAAAACTAATATCCATTGTAGTGGTAGTCTGTTCTCTTTCCTAAGGTCGGCTTACTTCAACTCGTAAAGAATTACCAAACCATTACAGTGGTGTTTTTTCGGCGGATTCTTTGGTGAACAACTTTCACACACACATCTGACAATAGAAAATGGATTCTGTACAATACAGGAGTTCAGGTGCACTAGTGTTAGTAACGGATACGTAGCCCTCATCAACAGCAGTAACCGCAAAACCAGCAGTGTGATTAAAAGAAAATTGCGTAAACTCATCCGGATATTGCTTACGATTAATTCATATGCATGCACACCCATATATAGTACTGGTCTGAGTTCACTCGGTATGCCAAACAAGCATGTCAAAATCAAGAAGAAATAAATGGATGAAATTGTTGGTAAATAAAAGAATAAACTGTTTATTTTGTTTTTCATGACATAATTCACCATGTGATATCATCGCTCAACTCAACATTAACAAACCATGGAAGAAGCACTGTACAGCTGTTTTATCGTTGTTAGGAATCATGAGCAGTGCACATCCACCGCGCCCGAACCCGGGACGAACGATTTTGATTCGAAAGCCTTAGTCATTACGCTACCTGGCAAGCTACTGGCTGCTAGCGCAAAGTATTCGACCCCTACCGATAGATGACTTATTATTTTCGTTCTTTGCACACTTGTGTCATTGCCGTTTTAGTCATAAAGACGAACAGTTACACACACGGTCATCGTGTTCTGTTCCTGGTTCTATTCCCATGGATTCTGAAGGTTCCGTAATGCCACATCGACCAACCAAAATTAGACAGTTTACTTAAGGGGATCATAAGAGACTAAACTTTTAGGAAAGGAGACGATGCCAATAGCCAAGATAATGCCACTCAAGATGGAAACAAGCACTGCTAAAGGTCGATTTTCATTACGTCGTTGGTTGGTACGATACATCGGTCACCTGGTCGGTGTTAGCCACATGCAAAACTGGCTGGAGACACTGAAGGATATGGCAGTGAACCGTTATCAGTTGCAATCGTGTTGTCTTTTTGTGTCGAATCAGCATGACTGTAAACGTGCATTCTTACAGTTGGATTGTGTTCCGTGTGTTGGCTGCAGAAGCATCTTATCTTTTGCCGCCTGTGTAGGTCCACTCCCTGTTCCCCTTCGATATTCACTCTTTTTATCGAAATGTGCAACCCTGGGGAAAGGCAGCGGTCAGTGAGGCTTGCCTTGCTGTTTAACGCTGAACGATGATGATGATGATTTCTCTCATCGCAGCTCAGGGGATACCTTCCGATGCCGATGGCCATCATCCCATCACCTTTACTTCTGTGCCTCCATAAGTCTTAAAACCGTTGCCTCTATCAAATTACTTCCATTCTTCAAACGTGAAGGTTTACTGAGTGGTTGCAAGTACCAGTTACGCTCACGTCGTTTTATGGGCAGCTTTCTTGCTGTCATTCTCCATAATGTGCCTTGATAATTCATCCATGTTTTCATATTTTTGTGAGGTGATGAGTGTGTTTTCATTTTATTCATTATTTCCTATTTTATTTTTCTTCGTTTGAATTTCACCCAGAATTCCCTTCTTTCCACTGACTCATTTTTGCTACTGGACTTCTTAGTATTTTTTTCTTTGTTGGTCTCCATTTGTGTCAACGGTCACTCATGCTGCACACAAAGCTGGTTTTTTGTTCCGTTTTAGAAGTCTTCATGCGCTGCCATCTTCTTCCTTTGCAAAATTCGTCATCCATGGGGAAGGGCCTCGAACGCTCGTCTTTAACTTCCTAGTTTGGTTCAGTGAAATCCCGCTAGGTTGCCCAATGAGCCCTCCTTGACTTGCAGTCTGCAGTCACTTGCCCACCACTGGCCAGCTGATACACTACTAATTTTTTGTTATTATTTTGATTTCTGTTTTTCAGAATTTACTTTCGTACTTCCTGTTTGCATGATTTCCCCCCGTTCTTCATGTATTCAGGCATTTCGTCACCTTTGTCAAATCTTCAGCCCTAGATATCACACTTGTTTTATTCCGCGGACTGCAAAGCCCGATATCACTCTACCCTTTTTCGTTTTTCCGATAATCTAATTTTTATGCATTAAAAATAGGGTGTACAAACGGAATTTATTTTGAATGTTGCTCACACGTCCCCTTTCATGTATCCTGGAGTTTCCCCCCAGCTGTAAATAACTTTGTGTGAAGAAAACAGACCAATCACACTCATCCCATGATGGTTCTCGCGCACCGCTCTGCACACCTTATTAGAAGGGATGATTAAGATCGAGTCCGTTTTTTGGGCTTTGCTCATTTTCCTTAACAAAAAGATCCCCACAATCACAAAAGACAAGCTGTACGATTTGTTATGGCCTTAATTAGTTCAACTCCACTTCAAGTTTCGAAATCATGGTTATCGCTCCTCGTGTAGTCGGTCTCAGAAGTGATGGGACATTTCCCTTCCACTAGGCCCGTTTGTTCGCATTACACACCATAGAAACAATGTCCTCAATTCAGAGCATTGTTACTGATATCGCAGTAGTCCGACTTGTTCTTCGAAATTCGGTTAACTAAGACATCGGTTGGATGGCTCCATTGATACTCAAAGTGTCCGACCGACCAATTCATCTTTCTGTTTCTGAGTGACTGGCTGCGTCTGTTTTGAAACGCAAATAAGGGTAAATGTTGTCTGCTTTATTTTTTCACGTAAGTTTGCAACCAATTCTGTCTCTCAATCACCACCGCTCTTTCCCATTAACTCTAATGAGAAAGACCAAGTCCAGCAGACACGTATTTGTTTGTTAGTCAAGTCGCTCGTGTCAATTTTCTGTGATTGCCCCTCACCAATGGCTCAGCTCATCAACTGGCGTGATCAGTGCGATAGCATCTCAACTGTATGGTCCCTGGCCATAGTAAACGATATGATGACTCAATATCAGTTATACTCACTGTCTCTAGTTATGTTATAGTATTCAACTATATCCTTAGTAAATATCACTGGAAGCACTCCGTCCACATATACAGTCTCTTATTTCCCTTCTTCGATGACAGACCACCATTAGGTTCTGGGTGCAGCTTGTCAATTTGGGGAATAAATTGGACGAAGACATCAGTTCGACCGACTGCAAAAGATTGCGAATACGTTAACAGCTAAAACAGTGCTGAAATCGATAACTTAATGTTCAATAGCATCGGGTGTTCCCATGTTTTGTGGCTCGGTCTCACGGTTTTCGAAACCTTGTTGTCGTTTACCTTGACGTTTAGATCCCAAACGTCCAATCATCACTCGCAATGGAATCGTCAATGTGTTCCTTCGGGGAACTATAGTATGCGAAAAGGAAGCGATTTGGAACGTGTCGAAAATGGAAAATGAACCGTGGATTTCATGAAATAATTCACCACGTAATACCACCACTCAACTCACCATTAAGAAACCATGGAAGCACTGTGCAGTAGTTTCATCCTTGCTAGGAATCACTGCTGATGATCCTTAACAAGGATGAAACCGTGGATTGTTCAGTGAGGAGTTTCTGAAAGTCAATAATAGCTTGTCAGCAGAGGAGGTACTTGATCGAGGATTCAAATACTACTGGTGATCCTCATCGAAGCAAATTAGTCCACTTTGGGAGTGTGTAGCTGAAGCGGTTGCTGATATGGTTGACTGAATCCTGGTCCGTGATTCTAGAGTAGAATTTCCCACATCCTGCCATCATGTGACTGAGCAGCCAGGTAGGTGTACCGTCTCCAACGCGACTCATGCACATTGCCTGGTCCCGATATCTACCAGCATGTACACAGATCAACACACACTGGATGTTAATAAAGAACTTCTTGTTCTAAACAGCAGATGCCGCGATCCAGATGGTCTCGGCCCTGCAATCCTTAAGGATTGCGCAGCCACTCTCACTCCCATCTTTTCTGAATTGTTTGACATGTGCTTGCGATGACAACAAAATTCCTAATTGCTGGAGAACAACTGAAATAAATCCCTTCCCTAAGAAGGGTTCCTCCCACACCTGACATCTCCCCTAAACGTTTCCGCCCCCCTAGTTCGCCTACCGATCTTCCAGGTCCCCCTTGACGTCCTAGTCACTCTAACATATTTCATTCCATAGACTTCGGAAAACGAGAGCAAAGAAATAAGAATTTGCTTCCTGGACTACAGTGATGTTTTTAATTGAACCAACAAACGGAAAATGCTCTCATTTTTTCCCCAATCAGGTGTACAGCCTTTCCTTGTTTCCCTCTTGACCGATTATTTCCTCACCTGACAACAATTTACCCATTACAACGGCACCGCCTCCTCTCTTGTTACCTCTATGCCTGTAGTTCCTAGGGATGTTGTACTGTCTCCGTTTCTTTTCACTGACCACATACCTTCCATCCCAGTCCATGCCCTTGAGCTCTATCCAGCACGCCGACGATGTAGTTCATGGTTTACCGAATTCCCGTAAAGCTTCGTTTTCGCATTATCAAAATAGGATCATAAAACTAGAACATACGGACATAACCCTTCTATCAATCCCAAGAATGTGTACACGTTATGAAAGGCTGATAATGCTCTGGTTTTAATTGCGCTTGTACTCCAGAACCTGTCAATGGAGAACAACTGACTCGCCAAGATGGTCGTATCGTGGGAAACATTTTTGCTAAAATCAGGCCTCCTTTTGTGTTTCACGTCTCAAATTCCATCGCACACCAAACTTTTTTCGCTTGTTTCACCCCATTGGCTTCACGCATCCCCGTCATTTTTTCCTTGACTTCTTATCAAGGGATAACAGATTAATTTTTAGATCCTCCAAGTTCTTATTCTCTTATAGTGGTTTATCCAGACATCGGCTCGTTATATTTATCATTTCCCATCATATCAGAGCTTGCCAGCTCTCCACAAGTGCTCACTGATTTTCCTCCTCCTCCACCATATACACGATCATCCAGTGAAGTGTATTTCCTCTTCTGTCGCTCGTTCATGCTATAAGCAGCTTCAAGGAAGTATTCGTGTTCTGCCGTTCCGTACTTGTCCAGATTCGTGAGAAACTCCGAAACTGGAACATTTTCAATTAAGCCCCGGGGTGAGAATGTAAACACATCCCATGCTTCTAGGCCCTCAGTATACAGGTTTTTCTGTTCACGTTAAGAATGTCTTTTGGTTAAATAATAGCTGAATATCCAGCCCTCGGGATACGTAAAGCATTTACTGGACTTGACTTGACTTGAATACGCATCCATTAGCCCGCTGAACGAAACTTCGAATTGTTTTCCTACTTTCGCATCTCATTGTCCTCTGGGACTCGAGAGCAGAATTGGCAACTATCTGTAGCACAAGTTTCGTGTTTTAGTTCAATAACTGCGGCGCACCTTGATGGATAGCAGCCGAAAGATCAGCCTTTTAGGATGCACCTTCAAGGCGGTGGCTTAAAGGGGTGGCTTCGTTATTAGAATAACGGCGGCCATTTTGCTGACAACCCGCTTCTTGTTTCATGATTCGACACTTTTTATTTTGTATAATTTAATGCACTTGTTTGCTTGCGCATGTTTGAAAAAAACGAAGGCTTGTTTGATGTGGCTAGATGCCAAAACATGATTTGGTCTCCCCCGTGTCGTATGTAAGCAGATCTGTCCGAGAGCGTTTGCCAGTGCAACACATTCTACTTCAAAAGAAAACTGCCTAGTCAGAAAACTGTAAATACACGTGTGCCGAACACGTATCCGCTCAAAAGATGTATCAGGGTTGTTCAGTCGGGGGATTTGTGCGCTTATCATACGGATTCCGGAGAATGACATACCGAGTGAGTGAGAGCAAATTTTTCTCTCTGGTCTGCGTACCCGATAAATAGCATACTTGCGGCTGCACTCGTACTCCTTCATATATATAATATATATATATATATATCACTCATTCACGTTTGACGAGTCCTAATTTGGATCGAAACGTCACAATAAACGTATTGACTCAGTGAACGCCTTCTCAACTCTGAATATATATATATATATATATATATATATATATATATATACAAGTGGAAACGAAGTTACTTCGTACTCTCAGCCAATCGAACCATACAACGCACCACAAGTCAACAGTACATGGAAAAGTATTTGTTGTATGTGTATGATTTTGTCTATCGATCAGTGAGTGGCAAGTACAGCTACTGTTGGTTAGAACTACAATCAGTCCATCTTATGTTCACTTCAATGAGCATCGTCATTTGACAAACCATTATTATTGTTATCATTCTCTGTAGAAATTGATCACAACCAACGGTTGATGATACAGCCGAAATCATTCTTTTCTCACTATTCTTCTTCTTGTCTTTGGATGATGCGATCGGATTATTTATTGAAAGCGTCCGTACGAATGGAGTTCAAGAAGCCGCAAGGAACAAACGTTCCCGATCTCCGATGTCTTCGATGCATCCGCTCCAGTTTGTATTGATTTTGTAGCGTGAACGTAGACTTCGCGGGCCACAACACACATTTAGAAGGTTGCCGAATGATCAAGGCTTGAATACTACAGGTTTATCGCATCCAATTTCCTTTTCCTCCTGCCATCGTGGTATTCGCTTTGAGTTGAATCATATATTGGATTTCGGAAGCCATCAGATGCCTATGCACTGTTCACACTCACGTGATGCATTTCAAATCAAAATCCTGGCCGAGTCATACCAGTTCCCAACATGAATAGCAACACGGAAGCTGGTGGATTCTTCGCACATGAAGTTATAGGACGCTCTTTTTTTGGTCAAGAGTTCAAACATCTGAACACGTAGAAACCGTTTGTAGCATTGCGTAACGTGACCAATCCTTTCGATTGACTATCAGAAGCGAATGTGCATAACGAGTTTATCTTCTCCAGTCACGTGTGCTAGGGAATCTAGGCCACTCAGGGTGAAAATCATTGAGACGCTTTCTCTATGTGAGTACCTGTAATTTTGTTTGTCGAATCACACATTCCCTGCGAGCGTGCCGCCATGTTTAGGTGAGAGTGGTTTCCAATAGAGCAAGTATTGATTTCATATTTTTGACAAATTGGTCCCACCGTGCTTTCCGAGGTGCGCCCATAAAAATCACAAATACTTCCGCCAGTTTGCCTTACACTTCCCGACTGTTTCACTGTATCGTTTATTCTTGATCTGGATTGTACGTTGTTTAAAAGAGCTGAAGGTCACTTTTATCGCACCCCATTACATGTGCACTCGTGTGTGTGTGTGTGTGTGTGTGCGACGAACTGTGGTAAAGTTATTAGGTCTGATTTAGTGTGGGGAATAGCGGAGTAAGTTTCTTTATGCGCTACTGAGAACTAACGACACTGTTCATTTGCACATTCACTCATCAATACCAGGCCTTAGTCATAAAACCGAAAAATGGCATATATGAGTAAATTGGCAACCGAACGTGCAACAATCCCACAAGTCTCCATCAAAACGAGTGGCATCGATCAATATCTTTCCTTTCCATCGTTGAAGCAGTTAAAAATCGTCATTAAGATTTTCTTCCTTAGTAGATGTTTGTATAACGACCTATCCCGCCATCATTTGGACGTCGACTTTGGACCAAGTGAGCCAATTCGTAAATGATCAACAACCTTACTTATTCCGTTCCGTATTCATCGTCGACTGACTTGATTCCCATACATTCATTAGCATGAGCTCATTGCCACTGCAACAGCCAAACCAACGCGAATGTTCTAAGTATTCCAAGAAATTCCTGTTTAGGGGTTAAACTCAGTAACAGTATGAAAACAATTAAAGTAACGTCACAGATGGGTCCGCCAACTGTGGTCAAAATTGACGGGATCATATTGAATACCAGAGGATCTATGGCCTGTCCGAAGGCTTAACACTATGATGTAAGCAACAGTTTTCTGATTAAAAACGGAGTAATCATAAAGATTGTGCTAACTCCACTTAGGACGACAGAATGGACTGTCAGTGTGTTGTCACTCGTTTGTCCGCATTCCCACGATTCAACAAAACGGTCGCTACGGCTGGTAAGACGAGTTGTCACAACCCAGGGCATATTTTTAGATTTTAATGTCTGAGAAAGATTGATACTTGCCAGTTCAGTAGACTACACATGTGGGTGCTAGCCTACCAAGTTTTAGGCATCTCAGTAAATTTCAACCACACAAATATGAGGACTGGGAGTTTACAACTGAAGCCACGTGTTCTTTTCCGACTTCTGTTAGCGGTCAAAGCTACACTGAGATAGTGAATTTTGGGATAATCAATGTGATAAACTGAAAAAAATGATTCACGCGCCTGGTTGCAAAATTCCATCCGTCTCTATCTCTAATCACTAATCTTCAGTAGCGACTAACTCTAGCGAGAACAACCAAATCAAGCTGGCAAAATGTCTTCTTACATTTTCGAAAAGCTACTGTATTGGGTTGAATTTATGTGCAAGTTATGTGATGCAGTCCGGCACTGCTTCACGCTGGCTTGCGTGGAAAATCAACCAATGAGAATCGTGGTGACAAACGGTCGTAAAATTTAGGCATTCCTGGGAGGCGATTGGACGGAATGTACTCAACCAATCGGCATACCTCCGGTCTCGTAATATAAACCCAAGAGCTGTAAATGCAACTCGGACGTGTGTTCTTTCCGTTGTGGTCTCCTCGTTGTGTTCTGTTGAGTACCGTGGGTCGAAGCCAACTCAGTGCCTACTGGTAGTCTGTGTCCGTTCGCTACTATGACTGACCAAATTATGTATATTAACTTCAAGTCCAAATACTATACTCATTTAAAGAGGTAAAAACGAATCCATACCCCACTTATTTGTCCCTGTGTAACTGCCACTGGATTTCCACTTTGCAGCTTGATTGGCCAGGCGTGATTCAGGTGGTTTCGTCATAAGACCAATACTGCGGTTGCTGACTGGTTCGAAACCGTTCAATATACGCATCATTCCGACTTTCTACCTTCTTGCCGTTAGGTTGCGGCTTTGAAAAATGAGCCATTGCGGTCTTATTTTGACTGCGCTATCGGAAGGCGCTCGCAATTCGACAACACCAAACTGCCTTTACTTTTTATCAACTTTCGGTTTCTTCTCGGCTCGTCATAACATGAATATTACCATATGAATAATCGCGTTTGAACCGACGATTGTGCAGACATGCGCAAACACTTCATTCGAATTTTTTTGTTTATCACCTCATTATAATAAGGAAAATAAATCGCTAAATTAATATCGTAATTGCTTTGGGAGTTGTGGATAGTATCTGATAAAAGTCTGCTTCCGATCAGTTAGAACTCGGGCTGAGCATGTAACAGTCAGGTTTCTAAAAACTTAAAATGAAACGTTGAGACATGGCAGTGATATTGAGTGATCACAGAGTAGAGGATGAGTAAAGTCTGATATATTCTGCTGTGCGAGTTTTGTAAACAAGCACATACGTATCCCATAGTTTGTCCAATGGTTATTTTAGTAGAATTAAAGAAACATCACAAATGATAGGCAGATCCGCCCAAGTGACTTTGAAAGCGTTCTTAAACAAGTGATTGAAAATGACCAAAGAACACATTAAGGACGAGATAAAAAAGCATTTATTTAAGCATAAGGAGAGACTATTCCTTTATTATTTTCAATATCAAACCATTTCCATGGAAAAAGGCAATATTCTGAATTTCCGTACACCGATATGTGAAGTGGCCATTACAAACATTCACTGAGTGATTCCGAAGTATTTTGAGAAGAGCAACTGATCCAAGCAGACGGGCTTCCACTCAGCTGTACCCCGCTGCCTTGCGGTCAGGTTCTTGTCAGAACCAAAGGATTTGGTTGAGAACCCTAATCGTTCTTCTGCTTAGCCGCTGAAATCCCTAGTAGTACTCGTCCATTAATCCCCACGAGTTACACGCCTGCAAATAATTCCATACTGCATCGGTCATCGCGCAGGATAATCGGGACCGCGCTGCCCATTGCATCGAGCGCTGGTGGAGTGGGTAGTGATAAGTATGCTTCTGTTCAGAGTTTCCTCTCTTTTGTTCAGCCTGTCTCTTCTATCTACAACCAAATCTCTTTGCCGCTTCTGCTTACCCATGGCGTTTCCACTGATCACACGCCCGATACTCGCAACGGTTTATTGTCAAGTAGTGTAGTAGGTGGTTTTCAGTCCGCTAGCTCACATTTTCTCAAGCCGCGTCAGCCTATGGATCTCGCTTCCTTCAATGTGCACACTCTAACGCAGGCTGGTCAACGGGTGTGTTTGACTCTGACAGTAGACTCACTTTCGATTGATGTCTGCTGCGTGAGTGAAACACGAATTCAGGATTCCAGTAGAATAATTCAACTGACTGCGCCAAACGTCTCGTCAAGATATTTTCTTCGCACTTCAGGAGACGAAGCAGCTCAAGCTGTGGGTCAACGTGGTGTAGGAATAGTCTTGAGTGAGGAGGCTGAAGCAGCCCTTTTAGACTGGATCCCAGTCAACAGTCGCCTGTGTCGTGAGACTGCAGAGATCAGTCGGCGTCCGGAAGGATAGTGGTGTTAAGCGCAATTTATTTGTCATCTCGGCATACGCTCCAACATACTGTGGCTGTTCACAACAGCTGTGAGCAGAAACTATCCCAGGAACTAAGAACTTCGACGAGCAGCAACGTAGACGAGCAGTGGGAGCAAATTAAGCAAGCTATGCATTTGGCAGCAGATTTCATCTGTGGTCCTGGATCTAGCGTTCATCCGAGACACTAGATCTCGCAAGGGTCATTGGGTCTAATCGAGCAAAAACGCCAACTGCCTAACTGCAAGGAGGTGAATACGATACGTCGACAGTTGCAGCGTCAGTTGACCATAAGCCTTAAGAATGGCCGTAAGAACTGGTGGGTTAAGGTAGCCGAAGATATGGAAGTAGCGGCCGCTTCAGATAACAGTCAAAGACTGTTTAAGCTTATACGCCACAGTGGTGGGCGGCGAACTCCGGTTAGCGAAGTCATGCGATAGGAATGGAGGACCCATTCATAGTAAGCAGTAAAGGCTGGACCGTTGAGTGGAGCACTTCAAGGATCAGTTTGGCTGGCCACACGCTAACGTATTTAATCCGACGTCTGGAGCTGCAAATCCCTGGGAGGTGTCACTTGATCCCCTAACGGAATTAGAAGTGCAGTCGAATATCCGACTTCTAAAGAAAGGAAAAGCAGTCCATCCCGATGAACTCCCCCAGTTCTTTTCAAATTGGGCGGAGAAGCTCTGGTGAAACCACTTACCTCCTTGCTCCATGATATTTGGAACGGGGAACGTATTCCGTTATTGCGGGACAAGTCACTGTTTGCAACCATTTCCAAGAAGGGTACACGGAGTGACTGCAGCAATCATCGTGGGATTAGTTTAATTCTGATAGGTACTAAGGTGCTAGCTTCGATAATGCTGCGTCGTTTGACACCGATTTGCGAGAGTAATTTCCGCGAACAACAGGCCGGATTTCGACCAGATGTTCACTCTTCGACAGATACTCGAAACAAGCCACACGCACCGCCGCCCTACGATCGTAGTCTTCCTCGACTTGAAAGGTGCTTTCGACTCCGTTGATCGACCAGCACCACTCAGTGCTCTCCACTGGAAGGGTATGCCGACGAAGTTTGTGAACCTGTTGCGAGCATTGTACTCGCATACCTACGGTCGCGTTAGGGTATACGGTGAACTGTCAAGTTCATTCGAAACGACTAGTGGCGTTCGACAAGGGTGTCCCATCTCTCCATTCTTGTTTAACTTTGTCATGGACGAGGTGATGCAAGATGCTTTAGGTTTTCAGGATTTAGGATTTTAACTGACAAATGGGGTTACGCCGACGACTTGCTTCTGTAGGAAACTGGCGTTGGTTCCGAGCTTGGATCATTATATAACTAAATCTACTCTTCCAAAACAACGTCATACCGTGTTAAGGCAAAGACACATGCATTACTAACACGTCACTCCAAAGACAAGCTGCTAAGGAACGTGGATTAGAACGAACATTACTGCCATCATCTTGTACGCCCGACCAATTGACAGGTGAGAAAAACAGCCGGTCGAGCAATACGTTCAATCCAGTATGCACAAAAAATGAATCAGTGTTGATAAAACGTATCGAAGGATCAAAACAATCGAACCCGCGTTGATTCGTTCAAAATTCATCTGACTTCAATTTGGACAAAATGTTGTTAGAATTTTTATCCCTGGGGCCCGAATTTCGCTGTCCAAATAGCCAAAGTGAACAAATGGAGGCAGAAGTTGGATTTAGGAATCTTTATTCGCAATTGTCGAGTTTATCACCCTCATTAAAAGTGAACTGCAAAACGTTAAATCTACTTTGGTGAACACATGCTATCAACATCAAGGCGCGTTCAGAGGGCAGTCCTAACTGATCACCGGAAGTCCGAACAATATTGATCGAATGCACCACTTCTGACATAGAAATGCAAATGTACGACAAATTAGCATGACGCAATTGGGATCACTTCGGTTCGCCTTCACAACTATTAATCTGGCAATTATTTGCTTCGGTCTATGTTGCTAGCCCGTAATCGTACATTGAAAGCAGAAATGAACTATTACTAATGTGACAACCATTAAAAGACAAGAAATCGAGAAAACTAAACGGAAAGGAAAAGATTTCAAATGCAAGAATGCCACTGAATTCGGCATATCATTTACAGTCTTCAAACTTATCATGGACCCAAACCTAGGAATCCAACTTCTATTCGTAACTGTTCAGCAGTGGAGCTTTCACACGTCATCGACTGAGTGACTACCTAAAATCATCATCCTTTTGTCTTTTGTCTTTTATTTCCTTTATTAGTGAAACAACAATGTACATCAATTTTCAGGAAGGGGGCCGCGGCCAGCAGAGGGCTGCCGAGTGGGGAAGTTGACCGGCGGTGGGAGGATTCGAACCCGTGACCTTCACGTCCGAACGTCACGACCTTATCCGTTTGGCCTTAAATCGAGGCAGGCATCTTGTAGACACGCGAAACACATGAATAAACCACCATAACCTATTTACTTTTGGTGTTCCTTCATAGAAATAAGTCCTATTGACCTACCACCCAGTGCCCGATCTTTGGGATGCTAAAAAAATATATTTTCATGTCTTAATAGGAACAATTTGGAACACCGAAAGAGTTGTTAATTGGGAGCTTCTGTTTGACCTTCGATGGTGTTAAGCACTCTGATCCGTCAACTGCGAAAGACAAGCGGTACATTACGAATAGCATATTTGATACATAAGTCTGTGTACTTCATCACTCGAGAATGAATCAAAAAAAACACGTTGTATGCGCACGGATTAATGAACATGAAAAATACGTATAAATTATGGTATTAAACGGTGGATGAAGTTTATTCGACCTCACACTGCGGTGATGAAAGTGTTCATCTGAACGATTCGGACAACACAATAAGGTCAAAAGGAAGATTAATAAGATGTCAATATGAGACAGAAAACTCTCACAGATGGATTTGATCACGGTTGGTACGCTTCAATCAAATTGCCTGTGAACACTGCACCAGCAGACGATGGTGCGGGTGCACCATCGGTCTTTCCTAGTGCAAAAGGTGACATATCGGAATCTAGACTGGTAGGCCCGGTTGGGTCAAGCATTTCAGCATCCCTGGTAAAGCCGCGGTAAGTAGGCACAGATGGATCCGTGTAGGCCGAGAAGTTGTTGGAATCGTTTGGGACCGCACCCACAGTTAGAAGACGCACTGCATTGTACGCCAAATGTACCCAATAGACGAGAACACCCTAGGTAAAGTGTTTATTGATAAACGAGAAGTTGATGAACAACGAGCTAAACATAGTAAATCTTTGGAAAGGAAAAAATAAATTTGAAAACAAGCAGTCCATTATAAAGTACCTAACAGTTGTGGAACAGATGCTTCTTGCAAATTTTCTAATGAAATGCATGAAACATAATGAAAGGGGCACATTCCATAGCCGCTAGGGCCCACTAAACGTGGAAGACGAGCGGAAACTGGGAACCACGATCCTGAAACTTGGAGTAGGGTAGAACCGAATAAGGTTTCAATATCTCACGCGTGGTAACAAACCACAAGACAGCGAGCTGCCGCCTACCGCCGAAGTGCTCCGGGATTTGGACATAAGACCTTTTAGGTGATAGGTGTTTAATCTGTTTGACCACCGCCCGTTGACAAACATCCAATACCAGACAGATGGGTGCCATCGTCCCAATGACAACTGGCGGATGCATGGTTTGAATCCGGAAAGTTAGAACTGGAGGTTGCCCATAAGAATCGCTTGTTTAATGTCAAAAAGGTTATAAGGTTATCATTTCCGCAGTTACCTATTCGTCGGCTACATGATTCGCTACACGCTTTGCCGCGAAAAGGAAGCACATATTCTGCTTGATTTTCTTTGGCACAGTTTTCTGTTACTCTTCATATTCTCCACGGAAACAGCAGTGATCCAATCATTTTTTGCCTTGCACGACCCTTTCTCCTAGTTTACTTTACTTCTTTCGGCAAGTCCAAGTTTTTAGCCTCCCGGTTAATTTAAGAGCTTTTCGAAAGGCCTTGTTTCTCTTTGCGTTAACGGGCATACTATTCCATTTAATCTTAACGGATGTGAATACAAGGATGACTTAGTTTTAGGCTGTTCTCACAACAAAGATGGAAGTCCTAGTCATATGAAAGATAATCTGAAGGGAATTAGCGACTGATCTTTGTCCCATTGTTCGCAAATATGCTGTTAGCCCTTTCATTATCATCGATTAGGCAAGACTCCGTTCACAAATACTCATTTTTATTCCTTTGTTTTTTTTGTACGGTTCAATTTAGTCTGATGTATATCCGCAACTTTCCACATTGCTCCCAAGTTTCGACTTTTCATGAGCTTGAGCTGAAAATTCAACGTCAATCGGGTGCATAAAAGTTTCAGTTGACTTGATAGCTGAAATGCAGGACACCGCGATCACAAGTATCTGTAATGGACGGGCTAAAGGGAGTTGTGAATATGTGGCCTTATTCGGAGACCTAAGAACTGAGTAGTCTCATTGGCTACCTGCTGGGTTACAAAACCTTCAAACCGTCCAACAGCCTCGTGAGTTACACCATTCGATCACACGCTAGAGTGGGCTCTTATGTCAACTTTCCATGTTGGCCTGCACAAACTCTCGGTAGCAAGCACACGAATAACCTATGGATCACAGTGAGCGACTGAAGAAGTGAGGGTGAAATTTGGAAGAGTTTACATCTGTGGAGAATCCCACAAACCCTAAATGATTAGTGCCAATTTTTATGACATGCTAAAAGCATGAGTGTAGTGAGAAACGGACAGGCCGCAAACAAGCTAAGACTCACTAAAAAGGGGGAGAGGGGAAGTGCGAAGAACCGAAAACCCGGAATGGTACAGAACCACATCAGGCATCAAAGGATCAAGCATGGTAGCAAACTGACACACAGAATTACCGATCACCACTAAAGTGACAGAAAATCTGAGATTAAAACTTCTAGTCTTCAGATATTTTCAACTTCAGGTGCTCTGCGGGATGCCCGCGGGTCCGTTCCCCGCCTGCAACAAAAAATGAGGTGCGTAAAGCCCTGAAGCGTCAGCTAGCCAAGGGCCTGAGAAACGACCACGAGCAGCGTTGGGTAAGGAAATGGAAAAGGCTGGAGCTATCGGAAATAGTCTCAACCTTTCCCGACTGATTAGCAATATTGGTTCACGGAAGCCGAACGTAATGGAGATGATTACAAAATCCGACGGCACACTGATCTACTCTAAGAACCGCCGGCTACAGCGTTGGGCAGAACAATTCAGGAAACAGTTCAGTTGGCCGACTGCTACAGTAGGCCTCCCACCTATGCCTGTAAGCGAGCCAATCCAGGTGGATACCAGTCCTCCATCCGGAATGGAGATGACCAGGGAGATGGGTTTTCTTGAACGGCATGAGGTAGATGGACCAGATGGTCAGTAACTACTCGACTTCAAAGAAGGTGGCGGAGTGTTAACAAAACTCCTAGAGCCAATCCGGGTGAGGGAACAGATTCTTAAGGACTAGTGTAAACTGGTGATTATACCGACTTATAAGAACAGTGGAATATCTTCATGTGAAAACCACGGACGAATTAGTCTAGTGAAAATTGCATCCAAACTGCTCCCAGATACTATTGTTTGCTGCTTTTCTAGTACTTGCGAAAGGTGCATGCATAGGAACCGCGCTGGTCACCGTCCCGGCCGGGATTATACTGTCCAAATTTTCACCTTGCGACAGATCTTAGAAGATACGTACATGTTTTGTAGACCCACGATTTCTCTTTCTGGATTTGAAACCGACCTTCGATTAAGTCGATTGTGCAATTCTGTGGCGCTACCCCCAATGAAGGGTGTCTCAAAGAAAGCCATTTTACTCATCCAATCTCGGTATGCAAACAGCCAAAGCCGAGTCCGTGCTTATGATGATCACTCACCCGACTTCATTACGAGAAACGGTGACCGTAAGAGTTGCTCCCTTTCACCTTTTCTTTTCAATTTTGTAATTGACACGGTCAAGGAAATAACCCTGTCCTCATGTGAGAATAGTGGTACTGATATTTGCTCAGATAAGAACCTATCCGAATTAGGATATGCGGATAACGTTGTGCTACTGAGTGAGGATCCAAATAAGCTGCAAGTTTTTCTAGGATTGGCTCAAAGCCGAACTTCATTCTAGTGGGAGAGCAACTGGGTGAGCTGGTCAGATTTAGTTACCTGGGCAGCTGTACCTCACTTAGCGGTCGTATATCGGATGGAGTATCGTCGCGCTTATAGAAGGCTCGACTGGAAATCACCAAGTCGAGGCATCTGGAAGGTTGGCGTAATATCCGTGTATCGATCAGAGAGCAAGTATATGGAGGTATCTGGTAGGAGGTAGTATCTCTAAGTTGGTAGTTCATCATGCCTCTTGGTTTACCTTTCATCTCTTTGGTCCCCACCAAGTACTCATTTCTCATCTGCGGTTCCGAAAAGCTGAAGCATAAATTGGTGGTAACTCCCCGGCAAACCGCTCAACAGGCGGGCTAAACCAGGCTGAGGGCAACCGAGTTCCAAAAGCCTTGGTAAGACGCTGTTCAGCATGAGAAGGCGGTTATTCTTGAATGGACGGATTATATCAACTATACGATTGAAAGACTGCAAAGGAAATCTGCTGCACTGTCAGGACTGCATGCGTCGAGCTCCTAAGGAGCCATCGGCAACCACGCATGAACAAGCTACCGCTTTGCAGTCTTTATTTGGCTGTGTAGAGACTAAGGGTGCGCCCAGGAAGAAAAAGCCGAGTGATGCTGGAAACTTCCATTCTACCAAACACCCACGAAGCCTTATGACCATGCCTTCTACAAGCTCCGTTAGATATGTTAAGGCGTACCCGGAAGACACCCTGTACACCTCCAGTAGCCGGGGCGCCAAAAATACGTACTGGAACACTCCACCACCGAAAGACCGTCGGTATAGGATGCAGAAATGTGAGAACTCCTTCGGACTTTGAAAGTCAGGCACGCTGCACGACTATCAAGTGAAAATGGCTTGTTTATCTGAAGTCGGCCTAGGCGACACCGGGAGTTGTAACATCAAAATTCTCGGCATGGATAGCCATAAGTGGTTCTATCACGGTGGCTCAGAAACTCCAGGTCAACAAGGACAAGCAGTAGCTTCAAGTCACAGTGCCAATTCCGCTCTGCTTTCCTGGCAACCGATATCGTCAGGAATCACTGTGGCACGCTTCAAGAGTCAACCCGTCAATCTTGTCGTGGTTGCAAATCTGTGTTCCAAGTCCCCCGTCCAACACTAGTGTGAGGGATGAATTGTACGATCGCCTTCCAACAGTAGTGAACCACATCCACAAAGAGGATATGCTTATCTTAGAGGGTGATTGGAGTGCCTGATCATGCGCAAAAGATGTCCTTACACGCCACGTTCTTGGAAAATTCGGCCTGGGTTAGCGCCGTGGAAATGGCGACAGGCTCACCTACTCCTGTGATTTCAACCGAGTGTGCATAACCAACAAACGGCTCCAGCACCCCAGAAGGCATCTTCAGACACGGTATTCTAATGATGGTAGAACCGGTCATCAGATTGACTACATGTTCATTTCGTCACGATGATTTCGTCAGTAGAGGACTGAAGGTCGTTGTTTTTAGTAGTATATTTCGCATGCGGACGAGTGAAAAAATTTCCCCGGAGGCACACAATCAATTTCGCGGTCGCTGCCGATCGTCAGTAGTAGCATCGTGGCGCTAGGGTAGGCAACAAGAGAGGTTCAGACCACATGTTGATACGCGCAAAACTTCACATTCAGTTGACGACCCGCACAAAGGCAACTCTTCCGAGGTGTTCCTGTGTGGAACCTCCTAAGTCCCTGGAAACGACAAAAGCTTTGATGGCGGAAACTGAACGACGGTTACCAACGGACGCATCCACTTCATTTTGTGACGAGAAAAATTTGGCTGAGTTCCTGTGGGACAAGTTAAAAGCAGTGATATAACATGGCGAAATAACTAGATAAGGAAATACAAGGCGCCGATAGTAAGATTGGATACCTGAAGATACTCTAATCATCTTTCTACCGTCGCTAGGAAGGCTCTCTTGAATGGCCGTCCGGAATACGAACATCTCAGATGCGAGGCAACAGGGTCCGTGAAAAAGGATCGGTGAGATTACTGGCAAGAAATGAACAAGATGGAAACCACAGCTAGTGCTTGTCACTTGGGGAACTTCTTTTGCGTCACACGAACAGCACCCAATAAGAAGCAGTTCACTCAGCCTCTCCCCCTCGATTTGTCCGAGCGCGCACACAACTCCGGCGACCGACGACATTCGTAAACCGGATTAAGCTCTAACCAAAATTGTTTTGGAACGGGCTCCATGCATAGAATGGCGACGCCGATAAAGAGAACAACTGAAAACATAGTTGGATACCGTTGTCGAAGACAAATTAGTTCGACCTTCGTACGGTATGTGGCACTGGCCAGCAGAAACTGAACTGGACCAACATCTGTCAAGAACCTGTTGCTATTTGCTAAGCGTGGAGCGATCCAAACAGACATTTGTGAAGACGGTTTACTCTCTTCCAGAAGCCAGCTTCAGTAAAGTTGAGCATATACAGCAGCAGTGAGGTTGATATTGCTTTACGGCCCGAAAACATGACCGTTGAACGTAGAAGATATGTGAAAATTTTCGGTTTAAAAACCATTGCCTTCGCAGTATTCGTAGAATATGGTGGAGGAATTTTATGAGTAACTCAGAGGCCAGGCGTAAGCTACCGATTGTATGGTTCAGTCTTCAGAAAAGGTACTGAATCAGAATAGGTTAAGGTGACTGGGACACGTTTTGCGCACGCACACAGAATGACTGATGTAAGACCGATCGTCTAACAGCAGTTTTTGTAATACGTTTGCTCACCCTTGACTGCTGTGACCACTTATGCGTCACTATTACTCGGTGCTGTACGACTGTAATACTGACAACCCAGACGCTCGACCGATACAACGAAAAGATAGTCGGGAGCGGTAAGAGGTTGAGTATTTATGACGAGAGCGTGCCAGTAAAGCGCGCTGTGAGCAACATACAAGTGGCCACGACGCTGGGCCGTCAAAATCCGGGTAAACAAGCGATCCGAAGGAACAAACCCATGTTCCGCCACACTGTCACGTTTTACGCTGTTCTCCGAGGAAGGCAACGGTAAGACGTGACTCGCTTCTACTGCCCTCTACTGATTGGTCCTTTGGCCGGATCAATAGGTATACGTGGTCCAGATCGACCGGTCTATTTATCGATCTTTTCGAGGAGTGCCAAGCTTCGAGAAATTCCCTTGAATGTTTTGTTCTACCCTGGGCGATGATCGTCACGTTCTCGAAGTTGAAATTGTGACCTTCTCGGTCTTCGTGAACTGAAATTGGGGAGAGTGAGTTGTGCCTTTCAATTTCCAGTTGGTGCTTATGGATTCGTGTCCCAAGTTTCTTTCCAGTTTGTCCCGTGTAGTTTTTCGCAATCCTTGCAGTCGATGCGACAGACAACGTTAGTTCGATTCTTGTCAGCTGTCGGTCCTTCGGTCTTCGATAGAATCCTTCGTAGGTTTCTTGTTGGTTTGTGCGCTACTTTAATTACATGGGACTTGAGTAACCTTGCTGTCATTTCAGATATAGGTTTGGTGAACGGCAGAGTAATTCGTGTTTGGGTTTGTTGGGCGACCGTCTCTCGGTACTGTTTTTTGTTGATGCTTCGTCTGATGAGGCTTTGTGTGCACCCGTTACGCAGAAACATTTGAAACAGATGTTCTTTTTCTTACTTCCTCCACTTCGCAGTGCTGCAGTGGGACTGTGCTCTTTCTACAAGTGTCTTGATGCAGCTTCTCTTGTGGTGGCTAGGGATTTGATCTGCGTGTCTTTACGGTATATATATATATATATATATATAATTCATGTCTAACAGCCAAGAACGAGGATCATTCCCCTATCCGCAAAGGCGTGGACGCGTCGTCTATTGCGCAGCTGTTCTTCAACTAAGCCAAAGATCCGGCATGCTTTACTCTCTAGCGCTCATTATACGGGGCCAGTAATAACGGCTGTCAAATTTTTAGTGACAGGAAAGTACATGGAATCCTTAATATGCCAAGTCGGGACAAAATGAAGTAGTCGTCTATCACCAAAGTAGCCGGCAAATAGCCGATTCGAACCTCCGGCTCAGTGTACCTGTAACTTGCAAATAGATACTTCGGTTGACAAGGTGACTGTGTCTGACATCAAAATGAAATGACAACCAAGTATATAAACATAAAATATCAAACTCGAAACTAGACTCAGAAGCAATGCAAAAAGTCAGAAATTAGAGGGTAAATCTACTAAATTTTCCACTGCACGGTAACTACCATAAAAAATCCCATCACATGATATCAAGAAAAGGTGGATAGAATGTCAAAAGTGTTCATCACTGAACATACCAATACCAAAAAACAGAAGAATGTGAATGCGATAGCCACTCGGGGACCGGTTGAAGAGATATCTCTATCGTTTAGAAATTTCTTTGAAGTATTTTGCCATCGATTACATAGGAGACAGAATACAACGAACCACAGGAACACGCAGCATCCTAGGGAATAAAAAACGGAGACAGAAAAGCCTCAGCGTGATGATCATGGAGGTGCCGAACGATTGCTTGTTAGGTCCCTCAGAATAACTTTCAACGATACCTGTTAATTCAAGGCTTGTAAAAAAGAACAAAATGGAGAACGTGAACCATCACCTTATGATAAACAAGATAAAAAAAATCAATGGGCCAATTTCAATGACATTTTTATTCTACCCAAATGCGAACAGGACAACAACAAGCCAATGCATATGGTGAGAGCAACCAGGGGTATGAAGGTTGTTAAAATTTCAAGACGTCTCTAGGCAATCAGTAGCTACTATATTAACTTTACGCCAGCGTGAAAGAAGGGTAAAATAAAAAATACCATGGGAGGAATCACTCTTGTGTTCTCATCGTGAACGTCTCCTTTATGCGCGTGGATTTTAAAGGGTCCGGGTTTTACAAACGGTCAGTACAGCTACGTGCCACTTACTTCGGCCCTGAACCATATCTCTCAGCCCATCCAAGTGACAACAATTCTCATTTCTTGAGCTCGAACCAGAAATACAAGACAAACCAGCCGATGCTAAGGTCGAAACTTACTTCTTCATACCTCTACGCCGTCAAAGCCTGACCGCCGTGTCGCTTCTTTTAGCCTTACTCAACACTTGCAAAAAGGCCCAGAATAGTAGGCGATTGACAGACAAAATATACCCAGGCCGCCAAAGGTATTAGTTTAACTGACGTCGTCTGCAGGAAATTTTGCGCCCTGCACTTCGGAAGTACTCCAGCTGCGCGAGATCGCCACTGGATCAAGTCGGAGGTATGCTGATGATATCGCTTGCATAGGCAATCCTAATTGCGTTGGACCGCTTGGCGATCGAGATATCCAAATGGGATATGTGCTTTGCACCTTCAAAATGCGAAATACCTCTTGAAGGCTGGCAGGATCCTGTGCCTGCACTTACCCTTTGTGGTGATCGGCTAAAGGTGGCCAGTTGCTTCAAGTACCTCGGGAGTTTGGTCATAACTCCTTTAGCACCAGCAAGGCGAGCATGAAAGGGTTGACGATGGGCAGGCATATCCAGAACGTGTCCAAGCTACCGAAAGCAATGCAGTGAGATTATCCTGGTGATAGGACCACTTTCTGCACTCAACACACGACGACGCACCTCGTCATTGCTCACTGGATTCTTGCACCAGACACGGACAATATTTCGGAAACACCGGTGGTAGAAAACAAAGTCGCCGGAAACCTCAATGCGCACAGGCCAGGTCTCGCTACCGTAAAACAGAACACTACGAATTGTGGTGTTGTACGCCTTTCCCTAGATGGGAAGCCGAATTTCATGGCAGCGCCACAAGTGTTGCAGATTCGCGAAAGCTGCTCCGAGTTTCGCAATTTGTGATGTGACCGCTTTCCCAACATCTCCCCCTGGTGTGATCAGACTCCTTTAACCGATCACAAAGGACGAGTTCAAGCACAAGCTCCTACCAGTTTCCAAGAAGCGTTATGGAACAAATCGTGCAAAGGTCATTATCGCAACTAGATTCATCAATTTGATGGGCATTCACTCTTTGATTATCTTCTCTATTTTTAACTGTATGCGCAACTGATTAGTCGATTAAAGCCTGATCAAAGGCTCTCTGTCTTCTCATTGACACTAGCGTTTGATTGCTGGTTCATGACACCTTGTATTTTGAAGGTGCAAAGCACATATCCCATTTGGATATCTCGATCGCCAAGCGGTCCAACGCAATTAGGATTGCCTATGCAAGCGATATCATCAGCATACCTCCGACTTGATCCAGTGGCGATCTCGCGCAGCTGGAGTACTTCCGAAGTGCAGGGCGCAAAATTTCCTGCAGACGACGTCAGTTAAACTAATACCTTTGGCGGCCTGGGTATATTTTGTCTGTCAATCGCCTACTATTCTGGGCCTTTTTGCAAGTGTTGAGTAAGGCTAAAAGAAGCGACACGGCGGTCAGGCTTTGACGGCGTAGAGGTATGAAGAAGTAAGTTTCGACCTTAGCATCGGCTGGTTTGTCTTGTATTTCTGGTTCGAGCTCAAGAAATGAGAATTGTTGTCACTTGGATGGGCTGAGAGATATGGTTCAGGGCCGAAGTAAGTGGCACGTAGCTGTACTGACCGTTTGTAAAACCCGGACCCTTTAAAA
>LUCM01000767.1:99869-154853 GCA_008360955.1 Fasciolopsis buskii | reverse complement strand
TTACTATTCGTCCCCCAAAAGACCCACCTCCTGGATATCGGAATCTGGAAAAATCGTGGCAAATTCCCTGTGCACCCCCTGAACGCTTGCTCTGCAACCCATAAATCAAGGCGGATAAAGCTGTTGCAGCTAGCGACCGTCACAATGTCACCCTGGTAACAAAAAGCTGGTTAAGCAAACATGGCTCCAGTTTTTTATTTCTTTAGCAGGTTAAAAATCATACCAAACCAGCAGATTAGATCGTATAGGTGGTTGCCGGGTCAACGTAAAGTTGCACCACACAGCGCACACTATCCAAAGACGACTGCTTGATCCCATCCCCGACAGTTCCCGGCCCCGCATTCAACCATCGGGGCTCTCACTTTACGTGTGACGCATATTAAGAACCCTCTGTCCCACTCAAGCACCCATTTACCTCTCTCCGCTCCCGCCTATCCCTAACATATTTGCAAGTGACACCAATGCCTCGAAAATCTGTTGGTCACCTTCAACGGCCCCATCAACCCCGGTTGACTTCATCTTCGAAAAGCATTTGGCCGCGCCCAAAAGGCTTCATAATATTTTATCACTTGTCCTTATGCGTAGCATCTCATAATAACAATATTTTATTCCTTGAATAGTGCCAAGAGCATTCAGTGCGCATGATCATGACGTGAGATGATAGTGAAACAGCACTCACGTGCAAACGTTGGGGGCCTATACAACAGCTAATAATGCGTACGTCAGGTCATACGTTTCGTAAAAGCATACAAAGTAGTGAATTTCCAGGCAGGTGATTTATATCCAACTGGGAATTCTCGCCCGTACCGCTTGGTGTCACTTTTATGCATCCCAAAGACCGCCACACGCGGGCAACGGACCGAAATGGACTGATAACGCTACTGGGAAGTATCTTAAGGTGGTTAGTTTCCTGAAGGTCGGAACTGAATACACGAATTGAACTTGTCAGAATGGAAAAAGCGTGGTAAGAGAAAACGCAATAAATCAAGGAATGAGAACTTTGGAGGCCGTTTCCCATGGAATGCATAGTCTGATGGGCAGTATAACAAACGGACACTAGCAGCATAAATAGCAAAAATTTTGAAAGCACAGACAATTGGGCAAGGAATACGGCGGCACGGGATAAAAATTGTGCAAGCATTTGTCCGATTTATGAGGTTTGTGTTAGGCAATTATTATTTCATGAACCTCAGCTAGGTTCAGTAATGGAGGTTGGTTGGAAAAATAGGAAGGAAAACCGGAATCAAATAAGGCAATGTCTGGTGGATTCTTTTGTGCAACAGTTTTCAAGGGCAGCGGTCTGTTGCCGAACCTGACAGACTAGATTAAAAGTTCATGAGGAATAAGGGTTCTTGTCCACTTTCACGGAGAATGTCGAAATGTTCTTCGAACGTCAGTTCAACACAGATGCCAAAAAAGACTTCCTTGTTGCGTTCGTTTTTATGGTTCTGGAAGAAGAACGTTTGGAAGGAGCAAGAGAAAACCAGTACAAAATGGTGCATGTGAACACAAGGACTGAAGAGCCATTTACCAGAACATTTCTAGTAGATGAGGCTGACCGATTGCTGGCCACCCGACCTGAAAAACACATTTGAGGAGTGAAAACGGGAGGTACAATCCGCCAACCTATCTGCACCCACACATTGCTGCAGCCGAGCTACCTGCCCGATGTATGCCGGCCAAAGCAGTGGATATGACCGCGCCCCTCACTATTGTGGTAACGTGAGTGTACTCGGGAGGTGGAGGAAGGAATGAGAATATGGTGTAGGTAGGAGAAGGGAGACATCATTCTTCCAGGAATGGATAATTGCTGCCGGGCCGAAACCGCGGTGGCCAGAGCATGGGGTAAATGTTTTCATCAAAGCAGAATTGTACGGCCTGGAAGAGAGTAAAATGGGCGGCGGCCTGGCCCAGCTTCTAGTTGTGGATTACAAAGCAATCAACCTTACGAGTG
Organism: Fasciolopsis buskii; assembly: GCA_008360955.1. Lineage (NCBI taxonomy): Eukaryota > Metazoa > Platyhelminthes > Trematoda > Plagiorchiida > Fasciolidae > Fasciolopsis > Fasciolopsis buskii. Next base: position 152,899 of record LUCM01000767.1, on the reverse strand, counting down.
GCTCAGAAAAAGAAAATTACTAGGAAGTTTAATGCGATCCAGGGGTAATCCAGCATGTGGATCGTCTATGCTCATGAGTAAAGCAAAATAAATCGGTATTTGAAGGGAAGGACAAAGAAAAACGAGTTTATATATAAATAATGGACAAGCTAGAAGAAACAAATGCATTAGAGTTTGTAAAACTTTACATTTTATAAACCATGGGTTATATTCCACTCTGGGAGACCATGCCTTTGAAGCACAAGAAGTGTTGGGGCCAGAGGGTACGTTAAGTGAAAATGTTCATTGAGAGAAGTAAAGAAACCACGCGGGATCCTATGTTCACGGGGACAGTATAAGCACGAAGTGTCTAAATTGGACATAGAGATATCGAAGAGGAGCAAGAAAGAAAGAAACCAATGTGTTGACCTGGCCCCTATAATTAAGGCCCCGGTACTGAAACCCTTCTCCGGGACTGAACACACGGTGTTCAAGTGGAGCTACCCTATTCGTTACAAATCATCTCCATCAATACATAAAAGCTGCATTGTCGCCTCCTTTATATCTGCTCAGTGGGACGAAATCCTCGACGATTTGCGAATTCTTGGTTGGCCCAAATTGTCCCATCGCTTCTCTCGCAGAATGCTGATGATGATATCTACGCTAGATTTCCTTTTACAAATAGTCGTCTATCTATTCCGATCACCCAAACTGAACCCAAAACTTTGGTAAGCTTTGCCAGTTTTAGCTGAATCTTTCGATGCCCCAGAAAGCCGTTATTAAAACAACAGAGTTTCGGCTTTTGTTCCACGCCAGCCGTTTGCGACAAGAACCTGTTGCATCTCAACCACATTCAAGATGCAAGAAATGTCAGAACATGGATGGCCCAACCCAGAAGAAAGATTTTCCAAATTCTTGAAGCTTGCTCGCGGTCAAAGTGTCAGTCATTCCAAACTTCGTCGTCTTCAGCGCCTTGCGCACAACGTCCCCTCTAGACATCGCGGAAGCATTCAATGGACCTTTCTTCTGTTGTTATCGTCAACCTGCCGCGTTCAAAATACCACCTCTTGCTGACCCACGATAAGTTATCTTCCATCTCATTCGAACTTTGCTGATGAGGCATGTCAATCCGTCCAAAATCCCGAAGCTGATGGTTCCCTACCAATCCCATTTCGGATTCCTGACATGGTTCTACCTTCTCACTTTTAAGTCTGCTCTCCACCCTCATGTTCCCGATTACTTTTAGGTCACGATGGAAGACCTTCTTTTTTAGCTTGCCCTACAAAAGGGACGGTTTGCAAAACCTTGAGAGCTATCAACCCATTAACCCCGCCCGAATCATTTACAGGCTTATGGAAGTAGTTGTTAAAGAAAAATTGGTGAACTTCCCGACTCCCGCAAGCTCATCAATTGCTCCCAAAACGTATTCCTGGGAAGCCATCTTACCCCAGCTGTCACTTTGGTTTCTCGAAACAAGTTACTCAGAAAGTCGAGTTCCACCGGGCGACGCTCCTCTACTTTCAAACATGATAAAGACTGATCAGATATAAATTATTGATTAATTCCTTTAAGGCTATTTCGTATTGGTACACCATCCTGTTCGAAGACGCAAAATTGTCTTCTGTTTTGAAACTGGCACATCTGACTTCAACTTTGCACAAGGTATTGACGAAGCGAGTGGCTTATAAAGCTGTTGGTCGGCAAAGGTTTGCCTGCAGCATGAATGCCGTGCTCCCTATGGTCCATCCCAACGTCCAATGCGCTGTCTTTGTTTATAATGGCGGCTATATACAGGCTTTAGTTCACTTTGTTCGTTTCAGCTTCCTTGGCAATCTCAGCTACCAAAGGGCTCTGTTGCTAAGAGAAGCCGCTGCAGCATCATAGGGAGATCCACAACGAAGATTGCATAATAATCAATTTCAAATCTCACGCTCGGCTCTATGTACGGGACTTGTGTCGGCCGTATCCTCCTTTACCAGTAGGCTTAGAGCTGACCAAATCGCAATTGAGGATATGCAGCGGGTTTTCATTAGAGACCTCTGTGGTCCCTCATCTAACCGAAACTACAGATGGAGATGCTCCTCCTTCCTGAACCATAATGGTTTCGTCGTGGCCAACTGAATCTCGCACTTCCCCTTAATCGTTTGCACACCCATGTTCATTCCGCTGCTAATGTCATACCTGGAGCCGTTAGCCACCCGCAACATGCTCGCTGACAATCCCCCTGGCTTGGCAATCGATCAGTGTAAGATTTTCTACGGTGGCCTACACAAAACACTGGAACACTTTCCAGTTTCCTGCGGTCATGCTCAAATTTTATTCCAGTTCGGTCCCCAGTTGGCAAAGGCACTGGGTGCCCAGCGCAAGCCAACATAGGGCTATACGAAACTAGCATGTTTTTGGTTAAAATTCTAGTTTACGACCGAGTATCAGCTGCCCTCTCCCGCAAATCGCTACTGGACCAACAGGGACTGTTAATTCCATACCAGTACCATATTGCTCTCACCAAAATTGCTGTGAGATGGGCCAATGCTCACTCATTGCATTCTTTGATTTTCAACAGAGTCAGGGTCTAAATTCTACCTCCTTGCAATTTTACCTTTAAACCCTCTTATTGAGCTCAGCGGCCTAGCGCTTTCAGGCCATTTTTAATAAACGCTTAACCTCCATCTTAGCCCCGAAAAACCACACCGTATTTAACTCGCGGCTTGCTACCGCTTTGACGCAATCAAGGCTTTTTGTTGTCGGTCTCCCCGTCTCTTTTAGCACCAGTGAGCTCTGAGGATAGTTCATAATTAAACTTGAGGCCATCATATTACTCATACTCATTCAAAAAACCGAGCCAGTCAACATCAAAGTAGATCGACTACGTCGGTCTCATCTTCTTCTCGGATTCTGAAATGCACTTTGTCCACCGAAGCCAATCAACTTATAGATCTGCACAATGAAAGCTTACTTAAGAGTCCACCAGGTCTTTCGTCCGACCAACATCCATAAATCAGACAGCATGCTATTCAGTATATCATCGATTTCTAAAACCCACCCTGAAGCCTTCCCCTACCCCACATTTTGCATAGGTAGAACAGAGGTCAGGTCCCGCTGAAAAACAGTAAACAACGGTAATCTCGGCTCGACGGTCAGAGGATTGTCGGATTCAGGAATGTTGGGTGCTTCTCTCTTCCTTCTTCACCTATTACTTCCAGTCCAGGGCATACATACTTCTTTGACCCCAGAGTAGCAGGTCAATTCCCCCACCCCAAGCACTCACACTAATTTGTTATTCTCTTTCCTTACGCATCTTTTCTTACGCTCCATCTCATGACAGTTATTCCTCCACTTTTGCATTTGCTCCTCCTAGTCTTTTGGCCATGGCATAAAAGCAAGTCCTCCTTATCTCATACGTTTACTTCCACTCAACTGACCTGTCTTGCATCGCAATAACCAAGTGATTGTGCTTTGTTCGGCAATTGCACCAAGCACCTAACTCCCTACAACGTCTGTAAAACTTCTCCGGATGTGACTTCTTACTCCTAAAATCCTTCCCAAAGCTCTGTGCGTTGAAACACCTCGTTGGAACAGAAGCAAGACCACAGCTTGCAAATTTGGGACAACACACCCCAAGCAGTAAAAACTTCTCTACCAATAAGCAAAATATATTCAAGCTAGGAGAGTGTAAAGTTTATGTATGGGCTCAGACGAACTTCAGTTAAGAAAAACAAAGTAATTAATCCGCACTCTGTAGTAAATGGGCATATATGAGAGTAGGTTATGTCTGTCGAAGCCTAACCCGTCAGCTAAACGGGAAAACTCATGCTGCTCGTTTGCTGATGTTGCCATGGTTTCTTGGCGTGTTGTTACTTGGTGGGTCTAGCGTACTAACAGATAAATAATCCATGATCTGCTTTTTTAATCTCCCGCTGGCTCCCATATGTAAACTTCGGCACCATCAAGCAACCACTCCACAACAAATCCTATAACGCTTTTGAAGCCCTTTACAATCTCTTTGCACTTGTTTTCTTACATAGACTTGCATTCACCATCATATAGCCAAAATTGAAAGATGGCGGTATTCTGCAAATATTGTCTATTTTAACCATGACAGGGACATTTTTACCCTAGCCGGTGCAGCGACGGGCTCGCCGATCATTCCTCTAGCTGCTTCTGAGACACTGGTGCGAACCACCGTCTCGGCGCTTTTCTTTCCCTACAAAACTTTTCCGACCGCGGTACATTTGCCATCTGATTGCTCTTAGTCCTCCTCGATGAAACATCGGGTTCCTCTACTCATTAACCTCCTGTTTCTGCATATTGGCTACGAACCCAAAGAGGATAATAACTCTCCTGAGCCGAACGCATTCAGCAGATATTCTATCTAAAACCCACGCCCTCGTCGCCCTACTACTTCTAACTAAGACTTTGCCCATGGATTACCTCATTTAGTCGCGGCCAACAGAACACATATACGTGTCATACCAGGCTCACTCCCTGAGATCTATGCTCGGCCGCCTATTTAGTAAACTGAATATTTGGAACCATTTTAAGTTCATTCCATCCTTGGCACAACTAACTGTGCCAACGCGCACTCGATACTGCGCCAAATCGTCGCAAAGTGTAGCAATGCGGGTGGCTCTTCCCCCGTTATATCTTTATGCGCTATATAACGTTCTTCAACTCTCTAGGTCTGCTTTCTATTTCCCTCCAAAGAAATATAACTCTTCATCTGAGGGAGGCTACCTTCCACGCACTGTCTTCTTTAGCCGCTTGCTCTATTATTTACTGACCTGTTAATGCCGTTGCAGTCTATATCGGGCCTCACCTCAATTGCGGTTCTTCGTGTGGTTTTACTTGAGTGAAGAATAGTCCAGCCGCTATATGGTATTATCCCTCTCGGTGCCTCTTCATCTTACTCACATTTCGTGGACCGCTTCTTTACACACACTCTCTAGTACTTTTTCTGGAATTCTCTCTCGTCTACTCAATCTGTATCAGAGAGTGGCACCATCGCCACGTATGATGGCATTCCAACCCAGCCCAACTAGACCCGATGGGGTTTCTGTTGCCTCAAATTATCTTGGTTTCCTCAGTTGCGTTAGGATGTGCCACTCGCAGGCGCGTAAGGCCTACGTGCGCGTACTTTTTTGTAAAGCTGACCCATGGTAGCTAGTTACCTACGTGGACGGCAAACATGTGTTGCTCTCTCCACGCCTCGTTCACTATACTCGAGATTTTTCCGTTTATTGTACTCTAGTCGCGGTGCTATTCCGCGCATACGTGATAAATATGACAATCTGCTTCAATTTTCTAGTTACAACTTGCATTATCCATTATAGAAAACTAAATCCAGGACATCACGATTAGTTAGCCTCCAATTATCGACGCCTAATCGAACAAGAATCTATTTCGATCATGACTCATTCATTCTTCATCCATTTGGATCTTCTCACAAGTGGCCTAAACGCCTTTCAGTATAAACTGCACTCATTTAGCCACTTGGTCATGTATCGTGTTCGTAATCAGGTACTCATTTGAGTTAATATTCACCCATTGACAGAACTGTAAGGCCTTCTGTAATTTCTACTCGAACATTTTTATGCCGTTTACTTAATTCCGTACGCACATCCTATTCGAATTGTTGCCTTTAACATCGGCTCTTGGACTGGCTCCGACACTTCAGCTACTTCTGAGCCGACACATCCATCATGCTTACATTTGCGTCAGGGAGCATTTCGATTGATTCGTGGCTTCTGTTAGGAAGCCGTTTACAGTTGCTTGTAGTTGTATGGCATTTGCATAGTTAACATGCTAAGGTACGTAGAAAATGACAAATGGCCTAGCTGAGAAATTTTCCCGGTTTCGAATGAAGTAAAAGCTTGTGCTGGCTACTTTTCTAAATCTGTCTAAGGGTAAATACATGGGCGAGCTCTAAGTATTTTCAGCCGCGCCCGTTGCTTGTGATGGCCACCACAGCAAACGCGACTATGTGCCCTGACGATTCCGTTTTCTTTTCGGAGTGTTCTCATTGCTCTTGCGAGTTTTAAATGTTTTCAATACGGCTTTCTAATCTTTCAAAGGCGTGCGTTGTCATCTTTCTACGTTTTTACAAGTGAATGCTGCGAGGTGGCGACGTAAGTACCCACGTTCTCCCTCAAGACATCTCCTCATCATTATGAGCTCAGTTTCATTGCATTCACAAAGCCCGTGGCCCAAATCCCATTTTCCTGTAAAGTTCGGCGCCTAGTAAAATGACCTCTTTCACGCTTCCTATCACAAAATATAAAGAATTCCTAAATGTCCGTATGGTGAGTAAATAGTACAAGGTGGCGAACTATTGCACGCTCCGCAACCATGAAATGTAATTATTTAATCTGTATTTGTGCATAAGTAGTGGTGGAACAAGAAGTGCATTTGTTCAAACTAACGTGGACATTTAGAAAATCGCTAGAAGTCTGTCGCTGTGCTCGTATGAAGTTCAGCAGCTTCTTATTTATTAGTACCGTGAACAACTTGCAGACCACGATTTGGTGACTCGATGTGGGTAGTGGTGTACTCAGAGCGAAGTATATTATAAGGTTTCTGGGTATTTTGTGCCTATTGAAGAAGAACGATGTGATCAGGTACGTGCTATGCGTGCTTTGCCGATAGTGGATGAGTACCCTGGCATAGTTTTGGCCGACCCTACACATCAGGCGACTTGCGGATGCTACACTCCAAAACACGTCATTCCGAGAGTTAAAAGCGGGCTTGGTTGGCTCTTTTGTGCGGACTGCTTCCAAGTGAAATTACAATTAGTTGCATGCATGTCATTAGTTATATAAGATAATTGATACCCGTAACCGCCATTCATCATAATGCGATCATTGGTCTCAATATGGCTTATTAGCAACGAGTTAGGAACTTTAGGAACAGAAGTGTTCAGTGTTTTCTGAGAAAATATCGGATAAGGCAGATGCGGCCCGTCGAGGCATACTTGGGAATTTCTTTTTAATAAAGAGAAAACAAAAACGAAGCACGGCATGACGAACCAGAAATCTGTGTCTGGGTTTCTTGGTCACACCTCTGAATGTAAGAACCATGCGGGAGTAAAGAATCTGTTCGAGGCTTGGACGTCAAAACCGGTAGGCAGCTGTACATCTTCAAGAGATAAATCTGCCCTTAGAGACATGGCGACCAGTAGTTGGAGGCAGTGGAAGAAAAACTTAGACTGGTATATTTCCCTGAACACAGGAATACGCCAGCTTCCTCGTACAAAATAACGAAAAAATGGGAGTAGAAGCCCTGGACATCTCTGGTTGAGGAACGATTCTGCGCAACATTCGCTCTGAATGATCCGGCAGCCGAGGAAGATGGACGTCCCCTGAGAGGCAACTTCGACCGGGTTGAATGCTGCGGCGGCATGCGTTGGTACCAAACCGTGGATCTTCCACGGTGACGAATTTGGCCAGACAGCAAACGGGTGGTTGAAGTTATCTGAAACTACCTCAAACATGAGGACTCAACGATCGGTGTGGACTGTGTGGACGTTGGGCCGGGCAGCGAACATGAAAACGGCTCCATTTGGGCCACCAAATTATATTCGTTTCTGAATTCCGGCGTAACATTGGCGTACTTGAAGTAGTTAGGCCTACTGTATCGACCGCATTTTGTTGGAACCGCTGGCATGTCGCCCATTCAACTGAGTTGCTTCGTGATGATGTCAAACACCAATGCTTTCAGGATAGCCGTCGTGGACAACCGATATGCAGATAAGAATTGCGTCCATCTGGGAGGCTACGTGCTGCCATTTAAGACGCTTCGGCTTTCTAAGGCTTTTAAAGCATAGACTTTTTGATACAATGAAAATGACAATCACCCAATGCCGGGATTGAAAACAACTTGTTTAACCTGATCCGTCTTCCGCAAGTGTATTCAAAAATTGGCAACTTTCCTTGCCTTGCCTTGGGCCCGTTAGATTTTATCTAGCAAACGGACGTGATCTTAATTATGAGAGGCAGGTAATATGTCTGGAGAATGTTTGCCTTCTAAGGCAGAGAATCTGGTTCGAGACTAGTATACGCTACCGGCTACTCGAGCCGCTCAGGCATGGTATTCGCATCAGTCCTTGTTCCTCATCTTGTAGTTTGAAAAGTATTAAGGTCTAAGTAGATTCTGGTGGGTTCTTTCAATGGTGTCACTTATTATTGAATCTGGGGTGAGTGATAGCCATCTTAAAATTGGGTCAAATCACACTGCTCTTGTCAAGTGATATCAGATGTCTGTCCAGGTAGAGTTTCTTGTACTCATCGGCATTAGCCGAATCGAGGATGGGTAGTTTTTACAATCTAGTATATGGCTGGACCCTTTAATTGTCTCATCTAAGAGTTCAGAAAGGCAGTAACCACAAGTTGACTTCCAGATGCATGTTCAACTGTACCATCATGGCAGATCGCTCTTCGATGGTCTTTTCCATGTACTGCATGCACCCTATACACAAGTTCTCGTCTTTTGCAAACTTGCGCTGCAGGTGATGTAGTCTCGTTGATGCGGAGGGCTGATGTCAGGACTCCGTTATCCCGCCATTTCTTCGTCTCAGATGAAACTATAAAATGGCCCCCCACAAGTGGATTACCTTAATCAACCATAGCGAAGGCCGCCGCTTCCCCCAATTGGTTAACTTTTTCGGAAGAACACACGTTTGCAAATTCTATCTTGCTGGTCACTGCTCATTATTCTGTTAACCTGGCATCACCGGCGGACACTTAGGTGACACATCTAGCTTCATAGCAGCCTAACCTGACGGATCGAATACCACACATCAAAAAAGGTGCGCAAGGTGCAGTTTAAATCTACCACGCAGCCCCTGTTCCGGAGGGCGATGGGCTTCATAGGTGCCACACCTGATCAAAACCCGAAACGCTTCCCTAATTTTTTTGATTGGAATGTCAGCGTAGTGGGGCCAGTGTTATGGCCTTTCGAATAACGGTCTTGCAAGCTTTATTACCGGGATATATGTGAAAACAGCGGCAGATTGGATGCTCGTCGACTCTTGGCAGCAGGCAAAATTCTTACCTAGTTGACCTTGGAGTTTCCACTGGCCGTTTATAATATGAAGGGCCTATTTCACTTTCTGAGGCACCAAACAGATGCTGCATGCCACCTGAGGAGAGCCGTGTCAGACTCACTTTCCAACAGTGCCTAGCCTATCACTTTTAGACCGCTACGATGTCAGCTTGAAAGGCAGTAAAGCCAATGAAACCTGGTCTCTATGGAATTTATTAGCCACGTAGTGCCCTTAACCAGTCGCTTTAAATTGCTGTTGGTTCCCAGTGTGATCATGTGAAAGAAGTGATGACGGCGATCACCGCAAACCACAGCATTGCACCTAGTTCTATTATTTCACTTTTCGGCCTGGCAACTACCACTCAGGCATCGATAGTATAAGCCATGTATTTGTACCTCGTCCCAACTAGATTGTGCTTTCACTCCTAGAAATACAGGACACCATGCTATATGATAACTTCCCAGGCGCATTTCAGCGCTTGCTCTTCGCAGCTTGCATCTTTGGAGAAGAATAACGGATGTGACCTGACTTGAATTTCATCTTGCTCTTCTCCAAAAGCTGCTGAAACGGACTTTGAGCAATTCTGTTCACTCAAGATGCAAACTCGACCAGTTTTCTAAACATCGGTTCACTCTCATTCAAGTTAATCTCTCTGCCTTCTCGGTCCACTTTGTTTGCAATCCATATGGTAGCTGCTTTAACCTCTTTTCTAGCGCGACAAGCAAAATGAGATGGGTGGTGTATTCTGTCTGCTTTAAGAAAATATGGAGGCTTCTGATGCTCACGGCCAAACCAGAGAACGCATCTGCGTCTAACCGACCGGTGGTGAAGCCATCACAAATCTACCGGGCAACTTCCCGCGGTCGTTACAAATGACGCCTCAATATCCCACAAGTTTTCACACTCTACCTCGGGTCGTAGAATAACGTACCCTTTCATTGTTTCCTAAGATTTTGTTTTTCTACGACATAGGTTTGGAATTGTCTTATAATATCCGAAAAAACATTTGAAGCCCCCTCAACTAAAGGCAAATGAGGCTTAGACAGAATCACGTCTTGCGAGATTTCGGGGTAAGAGCAGTCGGCATTTCGTTGTTACCGTCAAAATATCCCTCTCCATTTTCGCATGTAAGTTAAAGAGTCATTTCTCCAGTTTTTCACTGAGGATACGCGATAATAAACCGTAAACGTTTTTTGTTATACTCAGCCACCTCCACTGGGTAAACAGGAAACCTACATTTCAACAACCCTAAATATTATTTATCTGAAGTTCTTGAAAGACAAATAAACAATTGCCTATTTATCTTCTCTTCAGCGCCTACATTTCTTTGTAGCCTACCTTTAGAATGACGATCTCTGAGGCTACTCAAAGGACGGCTGGCCTTCGATGTGGTACTATCCAAATAGACCCACTATTTCTGGGTCCACGAAGGGGTAAACCATCCATAGGGACTTGCCGGGTGTCAGAATCGCCCCGCAAAGTTCCCGACACATTCCCGTATGTGTCGTTATTCGGTGTTCCTGTGCGTCATGTAATTAACCTTGCAAATCTACCGTAACGACCAGATGCATGAGTCGTCATCTGGGTAAAGGATTTTAAAGGCTGATGACCCGGGTCACTCAATGATTCAACTTATACGTTCCTGTTGAAGGCTCGAAACCTCAAAATGATGGTATCAGGACTTGATGCTAAGCTATCCTGCCTTCTACTGGGCTTGTAAAAATTTGGGCTGCGCTTTGCCTTGATGTATCAAAGCGCCGTCCAGAATGTGTGGCAAAGGGGATTACAATTGGTCGCCCTCACCCAGACCACGACTAGTGCGTTTGGCTTAACACATTAGCTATCTGTAACGGTTAATGAAGACAATTCCAGTAATTTGGGATGAAAAGGGAGTTGTTAAGTCGTAAGTGTACACCTGCGATTATCCGCCAGAATCTCGTCCGGTTTTGGCGTGTCCTAGTATTTAGATTTCTGAGTAAAGAATGGTTGTGATTTCTGTGAAAGTTATGATGCTGGGTTCGGCGTCAAAACTGCCTGGTGTGTTTCTCGGGGTTGGTGAGGAATAATTAGACAATTGATGGGAATGGGGGAAAACTGTACGGGGCGGTGGCTCTGGTTAATTTGGGACTTGTATGATGGGGAGCAATCGTGGATATAATTGAGAGTGGGACGGTTGGAGTCGGACTGAATCCTCCATTCGGGATGGAAGCTGTCCTGGAGAAGGATTCATCCCTGCTGCTTTTCCATGAGAGGGTTTAGATGATTGCGAGTTATTTCTATCTTTCTCGTTTGCTTTTCTGGCTCGCCTAATATGGGAAGATTCTATGCCCAGCACAATTGTGCTGTTGATTTGGTCATCTTCTTGAGGTTCATCATCAACGGAGTTCTTTGACGGCGAGGAGCTTTCGTTTTCCTTGGACATTTTTGCCTTTTATGAGCCGCGTGCGCTTAACCAAACTTGTCAGTATTTTGGATTTTACCCGTCGCGCCTGCTGCTGGGTGTGCTGACAGCAGCAGGGGAGACAATAACCAATTTCTTTGGTGGGCAAAGGGGGTCGAGGTAATTGGGTGCCTGTGGTTATTAAACTTCAGGATGGTTTGAATGGGTCACTTTGCCCCAGAGACTCACGCGTTTGATCGGCCTCTGCGCCTCATAATATCTCAGTGGCGTGGACTGCTTGCTGCAACGATAGCCTGGAATCCTGCTTGGATGCCATTGCTATTGTTGAGGGCAAAATAACTAGGTCCTTCAGGTGTTCAGCCTCAATTTTAACCTGCCGCATTATCTTCCGCAGCTCAGAGATTTTCATCGTCTGTGTTTCTACCTCTGCATTGCCTTTTTGGATCTGAACTGGGCTCTCTAGGACACAACCATCACGTGGTGTACGGCGATGTGTTAAATGGCGGATGTCTATCCTTCGCGCCTGGAATATGTATCGTCACTGGAGGTTGTGGATATGGAAGAGAGATTTGTGGCCTATAAAGCAGATCACGGTGGGGAAAGCATCTATGAGCTTGCAGTGAGGAGTATGAACTCATTTCTCAAGTGACAACCTAGGTAATCAATCCTTAACACGCGATATTCGGCTGCATCACGCCCAAGATCAAGCCAGTTGGTTTTACTGGCGCTAACATTATGCCCACATGCCCATCCTATAACCATTCATTGCGCACTGATGCGCCGTGGTCAGGATGAGGATTTGCCCATCCACCGCCACGGCAGACAGGTTTCAACCAGTCAGCGTTCATCATTTTAGAAAAATTCGGCCGACCGCATTCTGACGTTTCTTGCCTCTGAGCAGAATATTCAAGGCAGCCTGGTGCCAAAGAATTAAGGGAAGCGGCACTGCAATTCGCCAACTACAACACACCTCTCATCTGGCTCTTTGCTCTTTCATTCGGAAAACCCATTAATGACCCCTCGTAAGGTAACCAAACCGACTTTAGGGGAAATATCCGCGGCCGGAGTGCATAGGATACTATCCCCGACTAATTAGGGCCTGACTATCCTGCACCCAGTCGCTTGCGGTCACAGCAATAATGACATATTCTAACCCAGAAATGTCATCTTAGGGACCAAACTTATCCTAAAAATGAAATGCCTCAACTATTTTTTGAGACCAAATTGTCTAAATTGGACTGTCCCTTAATCGCCAATAAGCTTCGGCTCTCCACTTAGAGACGGATAATTACTTATGGTTAATAAACTCTACGGCAATCAAGGAACTTTTCTTGTTTCTTTGGCTGCCTCCCATCAAAGCTATGACGGCTTCTTTAACAGTGGCTGTTCCAAAGTGTCTCAAAGAGTCACTTCGCGCTACGGCATCTGCGATGAGCAAAAGCCGACTTTGGTAAAGCCGTACACCTGCTGACAACCAACTGCTCCAGATTAGTTTTCCGAAAGGGATAATTTCTCTTATGTCTTTGAGTGGCCCGCTTCGATGATGATTTGCCTTATCACCGGAGGTGGCATGGTATAAGAGGGAACGATATACCAAAAAGCTGATGCAAAAATAGTTTCCCTTGTAACTCAATGTTCTGGACTTAACATAGTTATCGGTTTTCGTCTAGTTATCTCTTCCAGAAAGTTGTCGTTCAGCTCGTGGGGCGCAGTAGCACTGTGCAATGCAAGGATGTTGTAATTACCTCCATGGCGCTGTCGGGATATTAGTTGTGCAACTTTTTGTGTAACATCTGAGGATCCTTTTGGATATCTTGATACGTGTCATTGCTCATTGCCAGCAATGGTTTATTGGGAGAGAGTCTGTATCAGTAAATTGCCTAATGATGCATACCACCGCTGCCTCCTGATGAAACCACAAAACCAGGATCAGTCTATTTTGCAATTGGCTGAACTTCGGAGTGCAAGGATGCGAGTGTACATCTGAGGGATTGCTGGAGGACTTTTCTGCTTACCAACAGAAGAGTGGTAACTAGTGCGTTTGACAACACTTCACATTGGGAAAACGGGCCATATAACGTTGGGCTTTGGTTATTTTCATGCCCAGCCCGGATAGAACCGTTGGTCGCGTTGCTTCCGAGCAGTTGGTTTCCTGCCACAAGCACTACAAATAAGCCTGCAGTTGAAACCATTACGATGACAATTACTGCTGTAGTGGACCAAAGTTTTATGAACGCGGCATCCATAACGCAACCATATGAATCGCAACTTTTTCCAGTGATGTCAGCGCATTTTAATTCTCGGTTGGTTCGGTTGAATAACGGCATATGCTAGAGAAGAATCGTACGGGCGCTGAAAGTAGCTTGTCAGTAACTTCGACCTATGGGCATATTCTGAGCTAATCGGCTTTGGTTCTCGGTTCTTGCTGCATGCATTTATCAAATTAACCGCTCACTGCACCCAATTGTTGCGCTTGGCCTGTAAAATACTGCGGAGGAGCGTCACTGTCCGAAGAAATATCACTTTCCCGCTTGCTGGACCGTAACCGAAAATAAGTGATTCGCTTTTAAGATATCCCCGCGTATATTTCCTCTTCTCTAGAACGCAATGGTTCCGCCGCAGCCCGATTTTGATTCCTCGGGGATTTTTCATAGAGCGCTACAATCTTCAGTCGCACCGAATGGTACTTACTCCTGTGAAGCAACTCCTCAGTGGGCTTCATTTTATTGTCATTTAGAATTTGGACGTGCGTTTTAACTGCCAGGTGAAAACCAGCTCTGCCCGCAATGGGCACTATTTAATCAGTGTTTTTGGCTTCAGCCAAGAGTTATTGACCATGCATATGTCCTCATTCTGACCATGCCATAGGACAACAACAAACGGGACTTCAATTTTAGTGTTTTAAAAGCTTAAGCAATTTGTTTATGAGAATTACGTTTTATTTTCCAAAAAGGAAACTTTGTGCCAAAAATATTTGGCACAGCATAGCAAGGAAGGTAACATGGGGAAGTTGCTCGATTGCTAAAGTAAATATTATGGAAATCATACAGCAACAGCCGTCATAAGTTAAAAAGCACACTTGTGATTGATCTTGTTCGAAGTAGAAAACACCATAAGTTCCGAAGCATCAGGAACAAAAACCATGTTATGCTCCACTAAAGTAGTAGGGCCACTGAACGTATTTTGAATAAAAAATAAATCGAGGGTTCAGCCTTCGTTAAATTTTGGTTGCGCTGAATATATCCAACCCAGCCTCGTAGCGTTTTGAATAAAATGACATTTTCCAACAATCCAAGCAAAAGGGTTGCGTTCTGGAGTAGTTTATCACACCGATGATTCACAGGGCGGTTTTGCACCTTTTACCCAAGAACTTATAGGTTGGATGCTGACTCAGATGGAAACATAGTAATCGTTCCTTGTGCTCAATGATTTCTCGCGTAAGCGGGAAAATGAATTAGGAAATTTATATGCACCGACATTTTGCCCAATCCACGAAGTAATTTTTGAAACTGTGCAAGACTAAACAGCATACCAGCTGTCTGAGTTATGCTATATTAATCACAGTTGCATGGCAACAACTGTGATGGAAACGACGGGCGCGCAATTTGGCTAAACATATGCGGTGGTAAAGCATTGGTTAAACACGTTAAGTCTATAAACCGAGAGTTGCCGGATTTCGGTTGCCTTCCATGATCGGTGCCCCATCCAACCACGATGCCAGAGATGGATTTCCATTGGCGACGTTAATCCTGGCCGCCCCATATTTCCATCGACTAGCTCTATTATTTGCCGGTTGAGTAGTACAGCTTTAGCCATTGAATAATCTGTCAAATTTATGCCAACATCCCAACTAATCCGAAGCATAAGCAACCGGGATTACGTTCGACATTTCCCTCAAAAAATTAAATAAACTAATGATCACGGCGAAGATGCACTTTTAACGTGCGGGCCACTCACAGATAGAAACGGTAACATGTACCGGTGATACGCATTATGCTTTGTACAGCCACCCCAGCTGTAGTAGTTTGTGCGGAATTTCCTGATTGTATAGATGTTTTGGCCGAGTGATCATAGGTGACTGCCTTGAAATTTATCCGTTTCGCTCCCCAAGAAGCCAGTATTATGCGGTATTTGCTATTTAAAATTGTCCTGCAGGAATTACTGCATATCTATTACTCGCTTTTGTCTGACATCAGCGTCAAACAGGAAAGGTGTAGAAGTCTGAAGTTAAACTACCCGTCCAAAAATGGTCCGAAAAGGAATCTGAGAACAACCCAACAGATTGAACCGGTCGATGTGCAGACGAATGTGAACCGCTAAAATTTAATTTAGCATGCAACCTCTTGGTAGTTCAATATGCACCTTGGAACCGCTTGCAAATTATCACACTTCCTCTTGGGGTATTCATTAGGTCCCCGTATTCTGCAGTTAGGTTTGTAAGTTTTCTCGTTGATATGTTCATTCACACAAGAGGGAATCACATTTTTCTTGTTCTCTTTGTACATATTATCAGCGACCACCCGTCGACCATCTGAGGTGTAGCTGATAGTTAGAGAAATATACTTACTCGGTTACTTTTTTTACTGTCCTCAAAGACTGGTGCTTCTCAAGAAAGGAAGTCGATGCCTACCAGTCAGGTTTAACCGTGAATACTGGTTCAAACCCTTGGCTATACGCGGTCATGTCGAGTAATTGGTCATTCTGCTGCATCTGCCGATGCCATCGTGAAAGCCTTAACCGGAGATAAGGGTTTGGCAACAGAGAACACTTTGTATGCCTAGATGTTAGCGAGCAATTGAATAAGGAGAAACCAGAATGACAAAACGATCTCTGTGCACCCCTCTTTACAGGCATCACTAGACCAATTCGGGCCTGAGAGCAGTGCACTTGGTCAACGTGTTTTCTCGAAATTAGATGGTCATTTCAGCTAGCTGACTAACGACAAATCCTTGCAGTCCACTTGTTGTAAAAGGATGATTTCTGCAAATAGTCAGCCAAAGAGCTGCCCACAGGTGTGGGCGCACACAAGACTTACGGTCAAATGTCCCCTCAAGCGCCCGAGTATTCCGCTGCAATTGAAAACGATGTGTTTATGCTTTTGCTTTTTTGGCGTTAATCGGAATTTGACTACATTTTTATCAGGTTTATTATTCGGAAGCAGCATATCTTTTGTAAGTAACATTTCTTGCAATCAGTATTTGACAATGGATACCAGCAATGTGTTATTATCTGGATCCACTTTTTATTGGATGATTCATGTAAATGATTGAGGCTCCATTGTGTTAAACGCTGAGTATAAGTTCGACGAGTATATTCAGACACTTAGGCATGAAGTGGTCCTGGACTGTGAGAAACAGTAGCAATCTTACCAAAAATGCAAGTAACTGGAGACTGAATCAAAGGAAACTATTTGTATACGTACAACAGTTTTGAAATTTCCAAGGTGTCTAGTGGCAAGTAAGAAAATCCCGCTTTCTGATAACATGGCAAAAAAGTAAGTGGAATAAATGAAAATGCACAATATTGAAGTTGGATATATGCAACTGAAGGCAGTGCATGTTTTTTAAAACGATTTGTAAAATTTCAAGATGCATGGGCCCTGCAAAAAACATGAAAATCCCAGAAAAGCTTACTAATTTGAGTGAATAAAGACGATTTTATTATGACTTTTGCCATGTCTGAATTAATCACAGCCATTGTTTGACTGTTACTATCAAAATGCTGAATTCAGAAATAGTTTTTAGTGAGTGATTAACCTGAAATGGCTACACAGAATTTCCAGGCTCCCCTCAGTTCAATGAGAATTTAATGTGTATTGCAAGATTACTGTGCCTCATAGAGTCCTACTTTTGACCTTATAAGATATATTCACTTTGGAGATTTCAATTTTTTGACAAATCATCTTAGGTCAGGAGTTTATGTTTTCAGGATACAGCCAGTTGTGCATTATGAATGCGGCAGTATGTAACCAGCAATATTTATTAATTTCCGTTTACCAGTAGTGTTTTATTCAGTTGGTAGTTATAATAGAGGCATATATTTATAACCGGATGCACATGATGAACCAAACTGTTGCCATGAGTCTTCCGCAGAGAACTTCACAGTTGCCAGGATGTTAAACTAAGGATTGATGAAAATTCCTTCCCGATGACCCAACAGCCGTTGTTGTCCTGAACTCTTCTCATGTCAGTTTCTTACCCCAATTCGTATGGTAGGCGGATTACCATCCAGTTATATTGACGACTTCGTTTAAATGAATGGGAGCATGGACTTGAATCAGTCGAACGAATTTTCCTGAAGCAGCCCATAACGACGCCTAAATAGTGTTGGCATATAATAATAATGATAATAGTAACAATATTTTATATTTCTCGATTTGCGAGAGGCATGCGCAAGGCAGGATCAAGATTTACACAGAGGATGCACAAGAAATACTAACAACATAAATCGAAGGAAGAGGGGGTGAGAGCGACCTTTAGTAATTTGAAAGAATTGTTTGATTTTGTATATTTATTAACATACCAGAGTCGTGCGCAAGGCGAGCTGAAAACGGAGCGTAGAAGGCACAGTGCAGATATGGAAAACGAGGACCAAACATGCAATGCAATGCGGCTTCGCCCACAAGATCATAACTGGCAATGTGGTTTCTTGAGCACGAGGTTTCGAGTTTTGAAACAAAGCTAGATAATGGTTCGCTAAGATCTTTCTGTGGCTGATTTCCAGTTCTGTACTGCGAGTAATACTATGTTTTAATGCAGCAAAGGTGCGTATCACGGGCGCAAATTAGGGCTGGAGGGCAATGGTTGTCGCCGCCTGCTGGCCGGGATACGCGATGACCAAGAGAGTTATATGGTGGAGATGAGGATCAATATGGATGTGATAACGGAATGGGGACGAGCGAAAACCAGACTGGAAATCAAAATGCAGTATAAAACTCGAAAATTCTGAAATCACAGTCCGTTAAACAAGGAAAGCGGCGAAAATCGGTGGGAATTGTGCGATCGTAATGTTAATACGTGAGGTTTGTTCCAAGCAATTTTGAGTTCATAAATTTCAGCTTGGTCTACAGATAAAGGTGGCATTGGAAAAGAAGAAGCAGAACCGGAGTCAAATGAGGCGACGTCTCGTGGAATCGTATGAAGAACTTTTACGAGGAGCATCGGTCTATTGCCAAATTCCGCGGACCACAATAGAGGTTGATGAAAATTGACGGTCCTCAGCTGTTTCGGATGTCAACATGCATTGTGAACGTCGATTTATATCAGATGCCAATGAAAATGCTGTCCATTCGTGAGTCCGTTTTGTATGAATTCGGCAGAATTTTGCGACGGAGCAAGAGGGAGCCAGTACAAAGTGATGCACGTGAACTTATGAGCTACAGTGTTGTTTACCACAACAGTGCTAATGGTCGGGGCTGACCGAGTGCTGGCCACCCAACTTGAAGAACACATTTGAGGAGTGAAACCGGGAGGTTTAATCCGCCAACCTGGTTGCACTCGCACACCGTTGCAGCCAAGCTGCCCGCCCGATGTGCGCGGTGGATATGACCGCGCCCCACACTATTGTGGTAACGCCGGCGTATTCGTGGTGCGGTGGAAGGAATTCAAGCATGGTATGGTAAGACAGATATCGTCTTTTCAGGATCGGATAATCGCCAGAATATGGGTAAGTGCTTCCATCCAAGTAGGAATTTAAGGCCCGGGAGAGAGCAAAAAGAGGGGCAGCAGTCTGGCCTAGATGCCAGCTGCACATTAAGAAGCGATCAGTCTTACGAGCAGCTCATACATACATATGTATTTAAATAGGTGGGCTGGCTAATCCGATGTGGAAATCGTCAGCGTTATGAGTAAGCATTATGAACCGGTGTTTGGTAGGATCGTCTACACTCTGAGTAAGGAGAATGAGCTTGTATTTCATAGAAAGGACAGGGAATAACTGTTACAATATAAACAATTATCGGAATACAAAAATAGATGCACTTGGGATTGACTAAATTTCGCTTGGGAATCGAGGATTTTATTTCACACTGGTAGGCCATGCCTTTCGAAACAAGAAATGGTCGGGGCCAGTGGGTAAGGTAAATGTAAACGGTCACTAAGGGGAGAGAAGATACCACATAGGACTCTATATTCGTGGCAATAGTTTGAGGTCTGAATTGGCCAAAATTGACAGATATCGATTAGGCATGAGAAAGAAAGAATCCAAGACGTTTGCCTTATTTCGTCCGGGGGGTATCGTTTGGGTTCGTCAGAAACGAGGTGATTTCTACGGGTCAGTCATTTGCATGAAGAGAAGAGTTAAAGAAAAATAAGAGTGAGGGTAATGGTGGATGTCTTTTTAGAAGACGGTTGCAGGTTATGGTTGCCACACCGTGATGGCGACGGTGTTGGAATTAGTAAGGTGAGTGGGTGGGAGAGGGCTATGGGTGAGCCAACCTATACGCAGTTACACCGATAAGGTTTATGGATATGAAATCAGACTATTGAGCGATAGGTAACGATTTTGCAGGCAGAGGAACGGCGAGATGCATCCGGCGTGGAACTGCACGTAAATAAGTAGCATGCGCTGGTGTCGGAGCTCTGTTTGAAGTGGAAGAGACCAGGTTGATTCCCGTGTGTCATGGGTAGGGAGATTTACTTCCCATTTCCGCAATGAAGGGAAAGGTGATATCAATGCGTTTTTCAGAAGCCCAGTCCGGTTTCATGTATGGGCGGTATAGATTAATGAGTAATGGTACGGGAACTACTTTACAAACTTCGTTTTTAAATGAAATAGATAATGGTGACAGAATGCGCAGCTAATGAGGGAGTTTATTCCATATTGACGAATATCTAACAATGAAGAAATTGGCTCTAACGGGAATCTTTGGAACAGGGAGAGATATAATAGAATCCGCATTTGGGAGGGAGTACGGGAGTGGGTTTCTAACACGAGGTGCAGAGACGCATCTTTCCCCTGTGATAATATTGTTAAAAATTACCAGGTTTACTCTTATGCATCGGACCCGCAAGGGATCTAATTTCAGCAAATCACAGCGTTCCATGTAATTCAGGCTTGTAGAGTAGCCAATTAACTGCTTGGTAAATGCACGCTGGACGTTTTCAATCGCAACTCTGTCACAATGCCTTAAGTTAGAGCAGACTAGAGATCAATACTCTAGAATGGGTCAGACGTGGGTCCTAAAAAGGTGTAGTTTGCTTTCGTTCAGAGTTCTGTGTAACAGCCCCACTAATTTATTTGCATTCGCCACCTGTACGAGAGCCTGCTCCGAGAAGTTTAGAGGGCAGGAATAATTTAGGCCTAGGTCCCGAACTTGGCAATTACCGGGGATGGATTGGGTTTCAAGCTTGAATTCTCTTAGGGGCATAACGCAGTTGCACCCCATGACGCTGCTTTTTTCCAGCGGAAAATTCCATCATCCAGTCGTTTGCCCAGGAGTTGAGTGACGCTAAGTAATGTGGTATGTGACGTATGGTGGTTTCCAAAGCTTCAGGGCGAAAGGTATACACAATTTAGATATCGTCCTCGAAGAGAAACGGAGTGCCTTTTCGAATAACATGAAAGACATCATTAACGTACAACAGGAAGAGCAGGGGGCCCAGGACGCTGCCTTGGATCACACCGCTGGACACTAATCTAGGTTTAGATATTAAGCCATTTACTTGCACCATCTGCTTTCTAAATGACAAATAAGATGAAAACCGCGACAGCATTGGATCAACAATACCGTAGGATGCCATTTTACTTAGCAACCTAGGGTGGGATACCCTGTCGAAAGCTTTCGTCGTGTCTAAAAAGAATACTATAACTGACCGCCCAGTACTCAGGGCCTCGATGATAGTGTTCAGGCAGTCAGTCATGCAAGTAGCGCAGGCTTTCTTACGAAGGAAGCCATGCTGGCCATGGTTAATAAGTTTATGTTCCAGAAGGTAGGCCATAAGACTATTCTTAATCCGGCGCTCCATAATCCTGGAAACTATAGGGGTGTAGTTTGTTGGGCGATAGTTTGCAGGGTCATAGCGTGTGCCCCTTTTGTGAGCGGGTATAATCACAGAGGTTTTCCACTGTGACGGGAAGTTGCGGCACTGAATGGATAAACTGAAGATGTTTGCTAACAAAATTGGGATATCGCTCCCGCCTAATGCGAACGCAGCCTGAGGCAATGAATCAGGTTCAGAGTGGTAGCCAATTTTGGTTTTTACCAACATCTGGCCTACGTCCTTCGGAAGAAATACAACTGTTGAGTACGACTGTAGTTAGGCGAGATTGGCATGGGGTAGAGGGATTGTAATCGTTTACCAGAGCAGATGAAAAGAATTCATCAAAAGATTCTGCAACCTCCTGTGGGTTGTTGACATATCTGTTGTTTTGAATGATATACGGGACTTGAATAGCTGAGGTCCCAAAATTAGTTCTGCGTTTGAGCAGTTGTGCCAATGCTGTGTTTGGGTTTCGCTGGTTTATAGCTTGCAGCTCCTGCTCTTCGCTTCTGTGGTTCAGTAATATTTCTAGGATTTTAGTTAATCGATTTATTTGCAGGAATAATGAAAAATCTCTGGTCTTGGAAAAGGCCCGCTGGAGTTTAGCGAGCTTACAGTTTATTCGGTCACAACATGTTCTTTTTGGCAGCATGCTTAGCACATGGAACGAAGTAATGGCTTCGAGGCACTTGTGCAAGTTGGAGTAGAATTGATCAGCGACCGGTTGTACTTCTGTTGATAGAAAAAATGCGTCCCAGTTTGAATTACAAACTAGAGTAGTCAGGCGGCTCCAGTCAGCCCTGAAATACGACCTTAGGTCAGGTAAGGCGTACCTATTCACGAGGGGCAATGCAAATGAACAGCTAACAGGCAAATGATCACACCCAGGTAGACTATATTCAGTGGACGTTTGAACGTCACTTAAGCCTATTGCAAATATCAAGTCAAGAACATTGAGGTTTCTTGTTGGATTAGTTACGTGTTGGGTCCAGCCGCCATGAAGGATGCTTTCAATGAAAGGGAGCAAGTAATTTTGCGCTCAGAGCGTGGACCACCATATGTCAGGTGCATTGAAATCTCCAACGAGAAGCTTTGGACCTGGTAGGTCAGAAGCAGTATTCATTTGTTGTTATCATCCAAAAGTCGTTTTGGCAAGAGCTAGGGGGCGGTAGAATAATCCCACAAGCTGGGCTTCATTGCCCATCTCAGCTCTAACCCAGACGCAATCTTGGATTGTGTTTAGCATGGTGTCCTGGCACAAAGTAGCTGGTATAGATTCTCTGACGTAGATAAGGTAGCCACCTCCACACTGGGCTTCACGGCTTCTTCTGAAGGGTTTATAGCCGGGAATTATTATGACGTTGTCAGGGGTGCGGTTATTTAGCCACGTCTCGGCGATAAGTATGAAATCAAAGTTCGACGAGAGTGTGGGAAGACGGATATATTTCATTATCTTTAACATGGAGCCTGCATCTAACAACAGTAGCGAAAATTTTCGTGAAGAAAAATTTCCGCTAATCAGTGCCATGGTGAATGAAGCTCGGTTTCTTGTTTTTTGACCGTCTTGTGGTGAGTCAACTTTCTTAGTTTCAGCCAATTTTGTTTCGTTTGGAGCCTCCTTTATCTGGAGGAGTGTTGCATCAATTGAATGTGGAATCGTCGGCTCAAAGCAACATGACTGGAAGAGGACGGTAGATGACATGTCTGGCGAGTTCGGCATTGCTTCTGGTGGGTCGTTCACTCGTGGGCCGGGGTGATGGAATCCGTCCACGTTGCACTCCGTCACACGGGACATTTCCGACTTGGTCATGTTTGCCACTGCACATTCAGTTACATAGGGAGAGCAGGGTGGGCCATTAGCATGGAAGGTAGAGCAGGAGGGGGGTAGTTTAAGAAGAAATAAGGGTTTGGCAGAAAAGGCACAGATTTGTGAAATGGGAGACTTATTAGTGTATATAGGGATAATCAGGTAATCAAGGAGAGCCGGTTAACTTGGTTTATAGTTCACACGGTTTACGGGTTTGAAATACAGTTCGTTCCGTTATATGTTGGGTGGCATCCATTGAGTTTTCTGTGGGGCTAAGTGCAGCGGGATGGAGTGATTCCTGACATATCACTGCCAATTTCTGGTGGAGGTCAAAAGACCCTAGTGAACAAGTGCCACATGGGTCATTACCCTAGTCATTGCGTGAGATCAGGGAAGTGTCCCACCATAAATCCCGCCCGCCCCGAATGAAATTTCGAAACACAAACATCGCCAGAAATCGTGACATCAGTGCTGTTAATACCTTAAAGAAAATACAATCAGAAATGCAGCGGATAAAAGGCCGCTCCAGCGGGACGTGCTTGTTCTCCAAAAACGGAACATCGCTACCCCAGAATGGTGCTCATTAGATCTCCTTGTTCTCCTCCTACATCGCCAAAAACTGTCAGGTTTAATAACCCCAAGTGTCTTCAAAATTTGATTTAGATTTAAGCAAATTGAACTCCTAATCCCACCCTTCAACCACCGCGTTAAACTTTGCACCCTGAACCGTCTGCGTTAGGAAGCAACTCTCTACCGCATTTGTCAACGATATGTTTTTCGAAATTCCGGCAGAAGTCGGCAATTAAAGCCACCGAAATGGAAGCCAACTGATTGCAACAAGAATTTCGTATTGAATCTCGGCTAAGCTTCAAAAAGCAGAAAATGTCGCCCAATCCAATTCGGAAGACTTCTCATATTTTCGAAGCTTGTTCGCAGCCCATCTCGTCGGCCATTCCGAGCTTCACCATATCCAACACTTTATCTGTGGAGTCCCCCGTAGACCTCGCGGAAGCATTCAATACATATTTTTCCTCCATTCTCATTATGGGCAACCTGCCACATTCTCAGACCCACGCCCTGCTGACTTCGGCTAGGTTTTCCTTCATTCCATTCGACGTTGATGGCATAATGACAGTGATGAAATGTACCAAGTCATCCTACAGCTCGGGGCCCGATTGCCTTTCATCAGTCCTATTTCGCACTGCTGGTCCAGGACTTCCCCTGCTCCGTTTAATTCGGTTCTGTTTTGCGATGCATTCTGGTTACAGTGGTAGGCCTCGATTATCGTTCCACACAAGAAGATGAGAGTTAGGAAGTCAATGAACGAACTTTCAGATGATTTCTGTGTGGGGTACATGGTATCATTTGAGTTGAGACTGTTTTAGGTGGTCGGTTGGCGCCATTATCGAGGCAGAACTGGCAATCTAGGAGTGTGGTAAGGGGGTCTTGGAAAATGCCGGAGAAAAATTCGCTTACCAAGTACATGCAAGTATGTGTTGGAGTATAAGTTCCTTTTGGAGCTCGCAGGAGTAGGGAGAGTGGTTTTTCTTAAGTGGGTTCACTGAGGTAAGTGCTGGACAACAGTCGTTTTAGAAAGGAACCCCATCATAGGGGTTGATCACAGGGCGAAATACAGCTGTCTAGAGCTTGTCATGTAGACTGGAAGGGGACAGAGCTAAATCGTGCAAAATCCTTAGGATCAAAGCAGTTGGGGTGAGGGCTTAGGATATGGGATTGGGAAAAGAGCATTGGAGTGGCGTGAATGCACCTGTATAAGGTTTCCTGATAAGTAGATCAATGTAGGGGATAATTGGCAGGCCTTAATTAAATAACTACGTCGGTATCCTATTGGAGATTAGCAAATGGGTTCCCGACGAAAGGCGGAGGCGTGGGGACAGTGGGCCAATCACCTCATGATTGGTAGCGGTGGTTATTTGGCCGCCCTGTGCTTTTGGGCCCTCCGACTTGGCAAACCTTATGCTCAAATGGCTTAATAGAATTTGATGTGCCGAAAGTGCCAGGCAGTAGAAATTTACGGGCAGGTTGGCTTACTAGATTTACGGGGTGGCTATTTACTTTGGGGATCGCTTGCTTAATTGAGCAGGTGATTGGCTTCCATTTTCTGCTGGATTCAGCTGTTTCGGGCCTAGTGCTATTCTGCTTTGGACACATGGACAAGGACATGCTTGAAGATCTACCTGGTGTGGGGTACATGCCGAGCGGCTGGGGTTAGTCGCATTACGAGGCATCGGTGAGAGGGCAATCGTCTCCGTGGTTTTGCCGTCACCGCTGCCAGCTGGGGCACTACATTTGGTAAATTTACACAAGCAGTTCTGAGAGGTGTTTGGAAAGAAGGAGTGGAGTTAATTTCATCCAGATCTACGGTGTTGGTTGCCACCAGAGAAGAGGAATTCTTCGGTTCACCACTTCCACAGTATGTATACGTAGAGGAGGCATGTAACTAACATTAGTGGGTTTATTTTCAAATAGACCAGTAACAGTTTTGTGGGGTGAAGAGTCTGAACAGGAAGTTGGGCGGCGTAAGTACGGAAGAGGCTGATTGTACGAATTGTCTGAAGGTGCAGATTTTGAACAGTGTTGAGTAATCACCGCGGGAAACTAGACCCCTGTAGTCGTCATCGGTCACGGAATATTGAGAGATGTGGAGTGGTGGAGTCTACCCCCGGGGAAGGGTAAGTTATTTAAAACCATGACAGTAAGCTCCCGATTTGGTCTTGCAAGATGACACAGTACTGGCAGCTTACTGTTCATTGAGGGAGAGCCCGACAAAACGGAAGTCTTGCCTATTGGAGAAGTTACGGTGAACTTCTGTGGCCTCAGTATCTTTCTCCGGAAGGATGATTTGTCAAAAAAGATCTCGATATTTTTATGCGGCCTGTAGTAAGCAACGGTTGCGTTGTTGGTTTTAAACATCTTATCAGATAGTGCACCAAGAATTCGGAATTTGACTGGGCAGTTATTTTGGCGGGATTTTATCAGGGGCCTAGGGCAAAGGCAGGGGTGGCGGGTCATGCCATAAACATTGAGTATGGTGGATTGGCCCAATGGCAACGAGAGATGGTAGGGTACATTAAAGATAACGACGTCGTCTGCATTCGCTTCATTAGTTAAGGACTCAAAGAAACGCCGTATTGCAGCAATATAGCTTGCAGCAAAAACATTTAGCATACGTCAAAACAAAGTGACTGTAAATGAAAAATCCTGATTTATTTAAGTACATGAACGCACACTGAGGTGGAGCAAAACGTACGGAACTAGATGCTTGCGGCAGTTCGTAAGGCGAAATTCCCGATATGGATGGTGACTTTCATGATGCAGTCGAAAAGCTTCTACGGCTATGCAATAGTATTGGGCGATGAATGTAGTCAATCGCCCCAAATTCAAACGTATTGGCATCATAACGGTCTGCTAAAATATTCAGACTAAAGGACTCCAAATGTTTCCCATTATATCGCTTCTTAGAACAAACTGTCCCTTTAGCAAATAAAAGAAGTGGTGTAAATTTAATGGTGGGAAACTGTGTTCTTTGTATTTATCCAAAACGAAGCCAGACGAAGATTTTAAAAAATGTTCCCGCTATTTTCTCACACGATATCCGATGTTGCCTATTTTGAAAAGTACTTCCTAACCAATAACCTTAGCGGAAAGCGACTGCTTACATTTCTGCTCCTTTTGGTTTTTTGTAGACCTATCATCAAGGGTCACAAAATTGTGTACCCATCCACCTGTCAGATGTTGAAGGAATGGTGGGCGAAATAATATCGTGGGAACGTCCATTAATTTGGCCAAATAATCTAACCCTTTTTGATACTTAGCATTTCCCGTTTAACTGAGTTTGCAACTTAAAATCAAACAAGGATAGTGCACGTAACACTAAAATTACTTATTACGGCATAAACACTTTGCTCATGTCGAAGATACGGATACTCATTGGACATTATATAAAATCTGACGGTCGTATCCCATCCAAAATACTGATAACCTCGGCAAGAAAAGTGTGTTCTTTTCAAAACATGAAGAAGGCATCAGCCGGTCGAAACCGGCCACAATCAGCTGATTGCAGCTTGTCCAGACAGTGGAATACAACCTTATGTGCACTAAGGGTAAAAAGGGTTCGAGGGTAAGCTTCAACAAATTGGCAGCTCCCGAATCCTCAGGCAACTTAGCATCGATAAGAATATAGAATAATTAAAAAGAAGAGTTTATAAATTATTCTTTAAGCATTCCACACCTAGCCAAGCAGGACAACCCACAAAAGGGGTTATGCAAAACTATCACCACGGCAAAAGGCAGGGCAAAAATTGTAGCCGGACTTAATTCGAGCAAAGATCTGACATGAGATTAAGCAAAAAGACAGAGTAATTTCTACAATGAAACTTAAAAATGACAGTCTTGGAGTTGAGATGAGTGTGTGGGATGCACCAAGAAATAAAATGTGCGAAGGGGAGAAATCACAACCCGACGAAATAAGACGAAGACCGTTCCCCACTAAACACGTATTAGGATAAGAACATGGTGGGGAACGGTATCCCTGGTTCAAGTTAGGTAGATGAAAAACATGAACGTTGACGAAGCGGTTGAGAACCGTTTGAATCTTATAGATGTAAGTTATAAACATACACACATGATGGACACTTTGATGATGCGGATCTTTTGCAGTTGTGAGTGCCTAGATCGACGGCCGTTATCAAGTTCAAATGAGCAGAGTGAACTATGCATAAAGATGGTCTTGCGGGACCTATCACAGTATTAAGTGACCAATAGCGATACATGTAGAATTCGAATCGGGGCTGGCCAATCGAGTTGTGTCCATTCATATATGCGCCAGATTCGAAACACGCAGCAAAATAATCAGCCACAGGTGACGTAAAGAAAAAGGGATGGGCTGCAAGAGGCAGACCCAAAGTCCAACGTAAGTGGATATGTGACTTGATGCTTGAATTACACGAAGTCTGGTCGAATGGGAAATTGCCGAATAGCCGAGGGTTATGGAACTTCCTGGACGAGCGCTTCGTTACAGGCAGTTTGAAGTGCAGAGCTGGCTGAAGTTGCAAATGTCTGCATCAGATTATCTCGTTGGCAAGGACGTTGCGGTTGAACTTTAGTCCGGAATTTTCAGCCTGATGCAACAAAGAAAGCAAACTCAAAACGTAAAATCTAACAATCCGCCAGAGAAGACTATAGGCCAGGATGCACTGGCGAGTAGGGGATCAGAATTTGGCAGACTAATTTATACTGACATGGAGATGAGCATATTCCGGAAAGACAAAAATACTTTTCTTTTGTTGAAATTAGTGAAAATCAACTCTGCTTGTAGTAGTCTTAATATAACGGAGGGCAAACAAAATGTAGCGAAGGCGAGGGGGTGGGATGCTAATACACGCGATACATGATAACAACGGGACTGCTGGTTTGCTAACCACAAGGGCGATGATGGATTGAGTTGACCGTGTGCTGGAGAGTCAATCTGAAAAACACATTAGCATCTTTTGAATTTCGTACAAAATAAAATCCTTTGCTTCAGCAGCCAAACCTGGATGATCAGGGCAAGGTTGCGGGCGGTTCGATTCATCTGCCTCCGGTTACTCGACTGGAAAGATGGAAGACAAGGTGCGAGCGACCCCGGAATTGTTCCGGCAGAGGTGCATATGAACCAAGAGAAAAATACTTCACGTCTTACATAAACAAAGACACAACCGCTTGGCTTCTCGGTGTAGTACCTGACATACCAGAACAAGTGCATACAAGAGATGGTAGGAGAAAGGAGCGCAGCATCCGATGAGACTTTATTTAATGTAGGATGACCTGAAATCGGAGTAAGTAAATATACAGGTATATATTCGCTTATGTATACAAGTTCCTGTATAAAATTGGATATGCGAATGGCGCATTATTATACAAAAATATACACAGACATGAATGCGATGGGCTATTTAAGTAATGGCACTTGAGACATTCAAACAGACTGAGATTGCCTACAAACTGCCCGTCAGCAGAGGGGATCAAGTGGAAAATGCGGTCAGAGCGGTGTTTCGGGAATGATCAGGAGAAGAAACCAGCCCAGCGGAGTGAAACGATTAGAAGGCATTGCCTGGAAAACTGAGCAGGAAGCGAGCCTACTCCTTGGTGTTTAGTAAACTTAACCCGATTCGCAGGCCACATCTACCAAGATGGGTGAACGCGTCACTTGCAGGATCTGGCTAAAGATACGGTAACCGTTTACTGCAGTCTTCCAGTGGCCACTGGTCTGAAAGGGGCGAATGGTCGGTGGAAGTTCAATCCAAAGCTGGAATAGACGGTGCGGAAGCAGCGAAAATGTCATGCGCTCTCGCTGTTTTGGCATGAATGTTGACGGACGATTACTGAAATGGACAGATAGTTGAAAGAACAATCAGGGGTTGACTAGCAAGAGATTGCTTATAGAAAAGAGATTGCGAAAGGCCAAATTTATTTCTTATTCAAAAATTCGAAAGGGTTTGATCCGCAAAAAGTACGCGCACTTTGGAGCTAAGATTTGTAGACCACAAGGGTATTGTCCTGACGAACTGACTCTATATTCCGTCAAATAAGACACACCGAAATTAGAACATTTTAGATTATAATATAGAGCAGAAGCCGCACAGGGATGTTGCAGATAAGCATAGTGCTATCTTGAAACTCAAATAGGCCAAACATCAAAAGATGTGTCGTCCAGTTCCGGCTGATTAAATGAGAGCGTGCTGTGAGAAGTATAGTTACTAACAATAGCCAAGAACATAGTAGCGAGTAGTGAGCCGAAGGGGTTTCTTTTGAATCATCTAGATTAAGGAAACCAATGAAATTTGGCATATCCAGGAAGGATACTTCCTTATCTTGGCACCGCAATTTTTCATGTTTATTCAGCGACCTTTCCCGCTGCAACGGGTAACCAACCGAGGGATTTTTACACGTTGTCAGTTTTTACACAAATGCTGCAGTATAATGGCCATGCTCTGTTGCCGTCCTACAAAGACCTTTGGTGTCCTCAGACATTCTGATAAACGGCGCCCGGTGCCTCAAAATTTGCAGGGAAAAGAGGCCACGTCATCGTGCGACACGCTATGTGCAACAATGGAAGGCAGGATAATGAGCCTCTACCTGTCCCCCTGGTGATCGACTTTCTCCGTTTGTTTCTATCACGAATGATAATCTCCGATGCGTTCCACTATTTTTACTTGCCGGTCTCTGTAATCCTGCTGTTCCTCAAAGATGACTGTGCGACACCTCCGGACCTGTGGCTCTCAACTCCTGAACCCAGCGGCTCGCATACTGCAGTGAAAAAAGGTAAACATTGAATTCCGACATGCACGCTGCTTTCGGCTCTGATCTTTATCCAAGAAGGCCATAATTTTTTATAGTTTTTCGTCCCCATATCTGTATCATATAGGGCGCATTAGCGTCCCTTGTTATGTCGTATTTTAGACGCCACCCAGTAAGTTTGGTTTTGAAAAACATGAAGGACTGCCCAAAATACGTCTCTCGGGGTTTGTCTCACGCCGACTCAACCCTGTTCTGCCTGAAACACCCAGAGGTAGGTTTCCTGACTCTTCCTCGATAATAATGTCTAAAGTACATCAGTACCTGTCGCGGTTCCGTCACCTCTAGTTCAACAAAGTTTCTGCATTGCTTCGGGAATTTGCTTGCCTGAGGCCGCTTTGGATGCCCGGCAAACTTCACCAGTTCAAACTCGGGTAGGTAGAACTTTGTTTGAGCAGCAGATGCAAGAAGTTCCATAGGTGCGTGACTTTTACAGGCTGTTCCAAATTTTTCCGTAGACTAAACTTCAGTGGGATGATGTTGTGTTTCCAAGGGGCATGGCATCTATTTTCCCCATTTGCTGTCTGAATTTCGCCCGCATGCCCATTTTCCCCTCACAAAATGTCAAAAAGCAACGGTGTTCTTACCGTGAGCATTACAAAAGCGTGAACTGGCACTGACAAGATTAGATCTGCGAGCGACAACAGAATCCGAAATAAGCAGGACTTCACCAATGGTATACCTGGTTACTTTCTGGCCATGTTGCGGCTGCTGGGGTCTGCTTCTTGACAATCCGCATCTTCTCTTGCTCCCATACGATCAACTTGGGTGACGTGTGTTTCACCAATGTTTAGTTAAAAGCAAACCGAAGTTCAAAAACAACCGTTTCAAAAATTTTGGGAAACTGACCTATGAGGGTAATCAGCTTACAAGCCAAGAAGAAATCCTAAATATGCACTCACAAGTACACTTACATAGGGATCAGTTTCCGTCAATAGATAAACAAGTGATTCATGTGAGTTCAAACGGTGAGCGCCAGTCGTACAATGTGCTAACATAGTAAGTTTCCAGCACAATAATTAAGCATAAGTGTGATTTTCACACGGCCGTTACAAAATTTCCGCAGCAAAAATTGCCTCCTAGTTTACCTTCTACAAGTGCAACATACCGCCACGAGTAGGTTTCACAAAATTAAGATGTCCTTGCTCGGAAGGATGATTTATCACGTGCGTGCTTCACACCTATTTAAGATGCTCTGACAACCATCTGTAGCTGACTGGTACCGACGTCTCTCGGGGAATTCCACTCTTGAGCGCACAAATGTCCAAATTAGTCCCGTGTGACTGACACAAGGGCACGGTCAGTGGTTTGTTACATCCACCCTGATACAGTAACTAATTTTTCGGTTTTTTTATTCAATACTTGTTAGGGGATCATATCCTACGCGTATTTTGTTGGACGGTTTGGGTTTTAGAACCGAGCGGTTGAGGAAGCGCCACAGTTTTAATCGGCTCCAGCTTCCTTTGTTGCACCTTTTAAGCCGTCAGAGGTTTGCAGTA
The DNA here is from genome assembly GCA_008360955.1 of Fasciolopsis buskii. Taxonomy (NCBI): domain Eukaryota; kingdom Metazoa; phylum Platyhelminthes; class Trematoda; order Plagiorchiida; family Fasciolidae; genus Fasciolopsis; species Fasciolopsis buskii. The sequence goes on along the minus strand of LUCM01000767.1, from coordinate 120,840 downwards.
TCGTTAGGTGGCCACATGGCATCAGAAAGCTTGCATCACCAATGCAGTTCGCCTTCCATTGCATCCTCGTACGCTGAATACGCGTCCTGTTGTTCGACTTGCACTCGGTCGTTGCAAAGTATAAGGCGGGGCCCTCAAATTTATTGGCTAACGCCGTGTCAACTTCTGCAGCCTCCGAGTTTATGCAATCTTCACTGATCTCTAGTGGTCGTCTCCGTGTAAGAGTAAATGAACTTTTGAAGGCCACTTCAACCGCAGAATTTCCCGTAATAGCCCTTGGAAAAGGCCAGGCAATGCAAGCAAAGGTGAAAACGACAAGGAACAGTTTACTTTGGTTTCGCACATGATACCAACTGTATCCTCCACCTCTACATCATCAGCTATTCGTTAGGGCCCTTGATTCCTCAGAAGAATGCACGCTGCCCAGTTAACCAAACCGGTATATAGGGTTGGCTTCAGTGACCTTGCCCCGAGCCCATGGCCAAATGGAACAGCGCATTCTGAAAAGCGACAATTCGGGAATCCCACAACCGATTAGGGGCTGGTGGCGGTGTGCGCAGTTCAAACGCAACTCGGCTGAGAATAACAGTACCGACTTTTAGGAAACCGTCCTCCATCGGTTGCAATAAACGTACATATTTGTGCTTCGTACATCACTCATGGTTGGCTCATAATCAGGGTTCGTCAATGTCTCTAAATTTGTGCCCGATGGGGACGCTGGAACATTTGCCTATGTCCACTTGCTCTGGTGAAAGCATCGCTGCACGAAAGGAAGACCTACAGCTGCGCCAGGTAAAGTGGCTAGTGATATAGTCCACTGGAACTGAAATAAGATCACACAGGCTCTCTTTGTTTCAGGTGGGCATGACACCGTCAGACATTAAGTGAGAGGCCCGGCGTGAAAAACAACCCGATGTGTTTCTGCTTCCAGCAACCGTTTGAACCAATATTTATCGATTGCTATCCATTTTCGTGACTTCCCGGTGCAATACACACGTACTTCCGTCGTAACGCGTGTTCTCATTGGCCGGGATGTTGCTACTGATTTCCCCAGTATTTCATGGGTCGTAGTTGGTGTCTAACGCTACAGTTGCCTTCGCAGATGCTCCCTGCTTATGGAACCTGGTGCAAGCCTGAGAAACCCAAGCCCGGCCGTGTTGAGACCTCTTTACCTCCTGAGTTTGCAGCCTGCAATTTTTGTCTTGACCCGCTGGGCAGCATCAAGTTGAGGTTACGGTCATATCCCACCCGCCACCGCGGTAGAACTACTGCACTTGGTTTCACTTTCGAAGCGGTTTCGTTCTCTTGACGGAAATGCCTACTGGCAAGCCGCTTTCATGCCAAGATAATATTTGAGCCACTGTCGACAAATGTTAAACCGGGGTTATCGCCAAAGTAGCTGGTAAAACTTGCGGTCGAAAAGCCCAACAATTCTCAAATCTTTTGCCCGCTTGTCTTGTGCCTACTTAAGTTCAAGAGGCCTGTTTGTGAACGGAATATTATGTTCTGCGAAGTTTTGCTGTGCCTGATTTGATTATTAACTGACTGGAGTTCCGGTGACTGGCGCAATCGCCAACCAAAAAAGGAAGTAAACTTGCCACCAGTGATATTGCGTCCAGCTTTTCTTTTAGGGGGTGGAATGCTTAATAAGAAACGGCGAAATTTCCATGAGCGTTTATCTCTGTATTTGTTGGGTTGTCGACAGACAGTGTACGAATTCAGAAAACATCTCCCAGTGATAGCTTGTGCGGTATTTGCCGTCTCTTGCCTTGAAGTGGCCTTTAAATGCACTGCAATCGGTGCAGTCCGTTTGGTCATGCTTCCTTCATAAACAGATAGAATTCTCCGGTCTTGAGCTGACTGAATGGTAACAGGGAGTGAGGTTCAAAACAAAAACAAAGAAGAATGAGCAAGAATGAAGCCGTAATGAAGCGTGAAGGCTGCATTATAACGATAACTAGCAGGTGCGATTGGCCATTTTGCCTGAAGTCAGATGCTGAAAATATAGGACCAGAATCCTACATACCTAGCAAATCTTTGGTATCTTAAACTGCCCTTTCGCTAACTGCTTGCCGACTCTCCTGTAAAATGCAGTCCGCCTAATCGATCTTCCTTCATCGATTCCGCAACCCTTATTTGACTAATTTTAAGCTTTGAGGTTTAACCGGTCCAGAAATTAGTCTAAGGAGACGGAGACGAGAAAACCATCGCCAGAGAAACAATGCGCTACTTGTAGGGTAGCAAGCCGTGTGAGAGCATGACCATGTACTCTTTACCATTCAGACGTCCTTATGGTCCATCGGCATTTTCACGTATCTGGTCGGAGTTACATCATATAATATTCATGCCAAGAAGGAATGCAAATCGAGCATGTAGTGATGAAGCCACGTATGACCCACTGGAGACCGCAGATGTGACTATTCTTGCAAGGGAAGAGAATTAAATTCTACACATTCTTCAAGAGATGTTGATGCGATGTTTTCTGCATCGTATGAATACAGCCAAAGAAGCTTTAACGCAGAAACGACCAGACGCAAGGGTTCACCCCGTTCTGATTATTTGCACTTGGATGACGCAGGAAGCTATATTAATAAGTTTATCGATGGATTTTAATGTCCTCAAGAAGGGGAACTCTGGACCAAAAGTTAGCACTCGGGTGCCTTGCCGTGTTCTGTTTACGGTGTGATTACAGCATAACTAAGTGGATTGTCAAGTTCTTCCCCATCTCGGATACAGTAGTCCGCGATACATCCGCCTCGTAGTCATTCCGCTCTGCGTGCGCAACAAAGTTGGCAGTGATGCAGTTGTTCGCTGGAAGCTGTGACCTTTCGTCAACAGTAAAATTTTTGGAAAGGTTTCCGTGGCTCATGTTTGAAAGGGGACGGAGAAGCTCCATGCTTGAATCAGGCTGTCAAAGCTTTGCATGTAGCCATTCTTTTTGCGTGGGGCCTTAGCATACAATTTTGACGGACACTGATGTTGGTCCAGTTGGTAGACCGTTGATACCTACGATAAAAATTGTTCGTTGCCAGATAACGAATGACACTCTTCAACGTGTGCGCTGCGTCTACGCTACAAGGCTATTCTGCATCTTAATTGCTAGATCCAACAAGCCCTAAACTTCTCCTATGGACATCTTCCCCTAACATTACACCGTCAATCAGATTTCTGGCAAGTTTCAGGGGCTTCCCGAACGATTCCCTCAGCAATTTGTTCGCCCTGAAATGAACTAACATACACCATCCCTCACAGACTTTCTTCGTTCGTCGTTGACTTCCGAGTGCAAGATACAAAAAGCCAATGCCCCCGACCCAATATATCGGATTCCATGACATTTTCCAACTGCCTCATGAACTTTCGGCACATGCACAGCCCAAACCCCGGGTAGCCCACCGGCGATTGGGTTGGAGGAACGAAGTGCTTCACTACAGCGTGATCTTTGGCATCTATCCGACCAATGCCTTCAGGGTGATCTTTAGTAGGAAATCATCCCTCCTCCTGCCTCCCGACTCTCTGTGCTGTCACGGCTAACTTCCTTCAGCTTTGCACTCGTATGCCCATAAAAATAAGTTTATCGCGGTCAAAATTAATGAAACTTTTATTTGGCACAGAATATACTGGGAAATCTGGTGTGCTTATGGGAAAAAGAAACACAGGAAATTTCACCAGAGGCTTGCCGGGTTACTTCTTGGCCGTGCTGTACTTACGATTCTTTTCCGGGCGTTTTCAATGTTTCCCTGTTCAAAATTGACCTAGCTGAGTAATGCAACCAGCATTTCAGAAATGAGCAGACAAAGCAGAAACCCAAATTCAAAACATGTTGACTCGTACGCTCTGCGATACTGGACTGCAATATTCATCAATATCAAACCACAAATAAATTTTAAATATGGGGTAACAAACACTCAAACCAGGTGCCAATGTCGCTGTGCAGAAACATGCACGTCGTTCACGTGGGTCCCAAAAATGTGACTGTCCAATTGAAGCAGTGAATACGGGCAATCAAATTCTCGGGCGAGAAAAAACAGAGATAAGATAAAGCATTAAAGTTATCTTTACGGCGGCTGCCTTGAGAATTCTGGTAGTGTTTTTAGGTTAATTTTTCTCAAGCGTGCTCTACGCCAAAGCATAAATTCTGTGCATCTCTGCATCTCAAATATTGTTTAAAACTAACGCACTCGCTTGTATCAACAACCCGGCCAGCGAAATAATTGTAAAACCGACAAGGCACACGTTTCATTTCATTGCCAGTTATAACCGCCACTGTTTTGTTTGCTTTTTCCTTCCTCTGGTTCGTGATCTTGGGTGAGTCATGCCTTTGTAAGTTCGGTTTCCCATTTTTAAACATTTATGGTGGTTGCAAATGAGGTCGCCGGTGGATCGCAGAAAGTCAAGCGGACGGTAAACCTGGTAATTGTAGCAAATTACCCCCAAGTGCATAAAGCCTTTTGTAACAGTGCAGTTTGGATCCATCTTTTCCTCGTCTCTTTCTCTGAGGCGTCCGACGTTTCATTAATTCCAGCATCCCCGTAGAACCTGCACAAACGTAATCCAAGGAATGATGAAAGAAACTCACTATTTTGTTTGCACCTACTGTACATTTCGAACTGACGGTGCCGGAACTGAAATAATGGTTCTAATAGTGCATGGAACTCAAGTAGTCTTTAGCTCATGGCGTAGCGTGCTGTGGCTGGTACGACAACGGAAATAAAACAATTTTGATGTGGGCACAAATCTGAGAAGATCTTATCTGGATGATAATAAAGGTATGTAACTAGAACACCTTGAGGATGAATTATAACTACATGATCACGATTTGCACAAACGGCATATTTGAGGGCTGAAAGACCTGGAATGGCGAAAGTTCATGCTGAAGCTTACATGTGGACGCACGGGTTACACAGACAAGAAACCAGGGGCTGACGACAGGCAGTCAAACTCGAGTTAACTCTCGTTTCTCTGTCGCAGGTAGTGAGTAGATCCGTGGCCCGTTAGGCGTGGGCTGCAGCTTATAACCACTCTGAAAGGTAAATACGTAAAGTCAGCTGTTGCTGGTACAAATGCCCCGAATTAAGACATAAGGTAGACGCAAGAGGAGAAACTGATACATACTAAACCGCCAACAGCTGGCTAGCAAGCAGGTGTTCCGGGACCTACACCAAAGCAAAATCTGGGGGTGCATTCCAATCTGGGTATACTGCAACAACGAGCGGTCGTAATGGCCCCCGGTGATGTGAACATCCGTCCATCTGAAGAGGTAGAAAATGACCGGAGTAGATCTGGGCATACGCTGCGTATGTGCAGATGACTTGTGTGTATGAGCGAGTTCAGGAACTTGCCAGAAGGGTTGATTCCTGTTCATTTGGGTTGGGATGGAAATTACTAGGAAATTAAAGTGTGAGGTATGGTGAACGAGTGGCGCCCAATGTCTTTCGTGTGAAGGCAGCGTAGGCTGCGGAACAAAAGAGTTCGGGCAGTTGGCTGCAAATGGGTAATAAATAATACTATTTGTCAAATGCTTTTCCAAGTCAGAACCACAGTCAGGCTCTAACTTAACAATTAGCTCAGAGAGACCTACTCTTCCGGAAGTATACGATTGAAAACAAATTTAACTGGTCAACAAGCGAAACCATGGGCATATTATCTTCTTACACTAGTCTCCTGGGCGGTGTCTGCGGAGTAATTAGCCTGAGAACTCCATCACCATATAATGGAGAGTCACTGTGTAATTTTCGCGGAATCCAGGGCAAACAAATGCAAAATAGGAATAAGGAAGAACTGAATAAGTGAAGCCTCAAGGGATTGGATCAAACTAAGTGATAGAATATATGCACAATTTGAGACGACCTGAGTGAGCGCGCGATTCTTTAAATCTCAAATGTCCCGATGTTTCTTTTCCCGTAACTGAGCAACGCTACAGAGTAATGCCATTTTTTATTGTCAAATCGGGTCTATCCAGAAAGACGAGCAGCCGGAGTGTGCAGGAAAAAAGAGCGTGCAGCCTCCAAGTGAATAAGTTGGCCGTACAATAAAAAATCTTAGTATGGTATTGCTCCAGGTCGCACATGTCGAATCGTACAAAAATTACACTTGGGTCGATCTGCAACGGCCTGAAGCGAGCAAAATAAGATGGTACTGACGTCCGCAATTTGGCCAGTCACCCGGGTACCTATTCATAGTAAAACGACAGACTCGTACAGAGATTTGCAGCCACGATGAATGTTAAAATAGAGACTACGAAAGATTTCAAACGGGCGTGAAGTGTGATAGAGACATCTGTCCGGATCCTGACCTACGTGGACCCCGTGCGGATGTGGATAAGCTTACGAGACAGCTCAACGGTAGAGATTCATCGGCGTCAATCCCGCAGGAGGACAATGGTAAAACTTCTCCATGACGAACCAGTGAAGGAATTAGCCCCAGTAAAAACAAGCGAGTATCTTCCATGAGAGCTGACCTATGCCAGGTGGTACATATGAGCGCATCCGCCGCAGCTGCCTGAAGTCGGACCTGCGAAAACTCCTTTCACAGCGCTTGGACTATTTGAGTTTTCGTCTTCACAGCGTGCCAAAAGCTGGAGATGCAGCAGTTCGTGTCTAGGCTTCGCGCCGTGGACGAAGCGATGCACCAGCTATTCTCCTCCGAACAGGGGAAAGTAAAGCCCATCGGAAATTGAGTCCTTGCTAATTGAATGATGTAAGATGTTTACCTCCTCAAACCGCCAGTGCGTGAAACCTGGCGTTTGGCTGCATGTATCGCTTGCAGCCGAATTGCGATGTTAATGGTTGCCTCCAAAATTCCAGCAAAGGTTTACTTAGTTACGTTTCTTATGTACTTGGGGCCCGGAGACCTTTCGGCTTTGCGCCTTCACCACATCGGATACATCTAGATGTCCAGAAGACCCTGAACCATCCATGAAAGTGGTGAAATTCCAAGCAGCAGCCAGTACCCACGAGTCGTAACGCCGAAATGGCACATATGGGGCAATAATGGAGACGGCTGATGTTAACGACAGTAAGTAGAAGCTGCCAGTGATGACTGGGTTGTGGCGAAATGGCAGGAAATTTGAAGATAGTAACTGGTAGAACAAGAGCAACTTGCCAATTGCCAGGATAAAAACCACGTCGGAGAATAGTAAGTTTTCTCCATCAGATTAGTTCTGCGCAGGTTGCAACACACGACAGAAAAATGTGCACCGACTGCCACGACAACAGACAACGAAAAGTCTTTATCACATGCATACATGCGTGATTTACGGCAAGTGGTCAAAACCCAATATTTTTTATCATTTCAGTTCTTTTATTAGTGAAACAAAAATCTACATTAATTTTCAGAAGGGGGCCGTGGCCAGCAAAGGGCTATCAGGTGGGAAAGTTGGCCGGTAGTGGGGGGGGACATGAATCCAGGATATTCACGTTTACACGCCACAACCGAATCTGTTTGGCCATCGCCGGACGATAACGATTATCCGTGTGGGACGATTGAAGACTGGCTTTGACGGTCGGTTTTTTCTCTACCGTTTAATTGAGGGTGACGGTCTAAACTTAAAAAGGAGGTTTGGACCAAGCAACGTGCCTAATACACTCTCAATTTTGCTACAATTACCATACATCTACTCGATTTTGCCAGTCTTTCGGCTCAAGCAGGGAACCACTATGCGCCGCAATATCAGATGTCGTGAGTGATCCATTAGGTGAGCATTACTCAGTTCAGTTCAGTTCACCTACCTCAATACGAAAATTTCACTTCCAGCCACTCCAGCATCCAGATTGCTGCTTTGTCCGCCGGAGTACGTAACTTCCAACAATGGGGATGTTCCTTTGTTTCTCAAAGGCAGTCTCATGCGCAGCATCGATGAAACAGGTGGGTTTCGTGTTCACACCTGAAATTTCTTGCTCCTGCCAGGATGATACCGCCGCCCAACAGGCAGCCAGGGCTCCTGTAAATTTATCAACATTTTCACTACTTACCGCACGTTCTCACTGTCGGTTCCATGGTGGAATCCCTCCGTTAGTGAAAAACGTAGCCCTCATCTGAAACCTGGTGTGGTTGCGCTGCCGTCTTGAACTGTGCATTTAGGTTCCCCTGTCCTGACGTTTTATGCCTGAAAGGCACTGTAAGACGGAGTGTCTCAAGGCGCATCCCGCATTACTTCTGAGTACCCTCAACCGTTTCGAATACACGTGCATCGCTCTTACTCGGCTCTGTAAGATTGCATTATTCACAGCCCAGAGACTGGGAAGATGCAGCGAAAAGACAGTGGGGAGCGGTATTCGATAGGAGCGTGCAAGCGGAGCGTGACATGCAAATGGCGACCGCGCTAGGCGTTCAACGTTCGGTTAGACAAGCAATCCGAAGTATTAATTCCATGTCCATCTACAACCGTTCACTATTTTGAGCTAGCTTCCAGTAAGGACCGATTCTTCAAGTTTGACCTGAGAGCGGTGGAACAGAGTGCAACAACAATGTGATTCCCGGTGAAGGATGGCACGTGCTCAAAAACGCCCTTTGGGAGCCGAGGCTGACTGAATCCCTTGTGGCAATGCAGAGAATAAGCAATCTAAATTCGCAATACAACGAAATAGAGGAGCTTCCTAGAACGTTGATCAATAGGTGCTAACGCAGTCTAAGCAACACGTCCAAATGCCATTGAAAAATTTCGAAGGTCAACTGCAACAGCAGCACTGTATTCGTGCTTCGTTTTGATTGGTTTATCTGAACGTAGCGCCATTTTGTTTGCTCGTTCCCCGTCTATCGAATTTACAACCCAGATTTATTGTGCAGAATTCAGTCAAATTTCCACCGGAACGTATGCATGCATGGCTATCAAGCATGGCCTTTTTGGCATTCCTTTTCAGATAGATTAGAAACTCTTTGTACCGCAGTCCTGCAACAGGCAATCACCGTAGGCCTCGCCGCGACTGCATTTACAACACATGCAGACCTCTTACGCATGCGGGGATTTCGATGTGTTTTTTGCGGATGCGACGTCCCTGTCGTCTACACGCAGTACACTGATGAAGTGATCAAAATGGAAAGATGTCCGAAATGTGGAAATGTTGTAGATAAATATATTGAATATGACGTGTTCATTGTGGCGATCGATCTCATAGCTTTAAGAATCGAGGCTTACCGTCATCTAATCTATAATCTTTGCGGTATATCGTGGGGGCGAATTTTATTGCTTAGTCTTTTGTTGAACTCTTTTGTGTCTTGGTTGAGCGAGCAACGGCTATCGGGTGTTGACCTGTCTAACCTCTCGCTTTCCTTCAAGTCGGACTTGCATGTTCATGTGTTGTCGAATGTGACCTGGTGCTTAGTTTTCTCGTCCACCAATATGTTGCTTCTTCTGTTGTTGAATTCCTTTTGCCTTCAGAGGTTCATACGGTTAGTGGTCGTGGTAAATATGAGCAAGTTACTCTCATTCTTCGTCCTTCCATGGTCCCTTTTGTGGAATGCCGGTCTCGCACCAGGGGTACTACACTACGTTCCTTTTTACCCTACAGTATTCAGTTTTTTGGCTTTGTTATCTGGCCTTCAGTCTACGATTGTTATTTCAAACTGCTCACTTATCGTCTCGTTCCTGATTAATTTATTGTCTATTTCGGTGGGATTTTTCTTTTTCATCAATTCCTCATCAATGTTTGCTATGATTTCATAACTTAAGATATGGCAGGTAACTCGCAGTGGTTGGATTTTATTCTCGTGCCCCTTATTCATAAAGATCATTTGGACGAACTTTGATTCAGTTATGGGTGGCCGAGATGTCGGCGCTGCCTTATGTCTCCCAGAACCACGTAATTATCCTGTTGTTGTAAATATACTTGTTTGTACAGATACACATTTTCGTAATCAGAGGGATTCTGTCTTCTGCCTCGTTACCACACCTGGCTTACTGAGCCTCTTGTAGTTCCAAGCTACCTCAAGTTTCAGAGCTATCCCTAAACGTAAGCATTATGACGGTTTTCCCTATCCATTATAGGGGCTCCAATGGCGGTGAAGCATCTGCCAGCTGCGTTCTTATCTGAGCCTATGAGCATAAAATTGGGAATGCGAAATGCCTACTGTCAGTTGAAGTTCCGAACACTTCAATGCAACCTGCGAGCGGATTTTATGGAGCGTCCTGTTGCTAGGTAGAAATAAGTCAGCTAAACCATAGACTGTTCTTCCATACTAATGTTCTAAACTGGACGTTTTGACTTTACCTCTTCACATGTTCATTGCCTTAAGGCAATCGGGGTTATTAGGGCGTAGTTCTGGAAAAAAGATTGAAGATTAGCACTTGGCGTGAATGCCAAATGTCGCACTAAATCACGAGAACAATTGGTGAAGCAAGTAGTAACGTTTTCAGATATTCTCTAACAAGCGAATATGAGATTTAGTTGCGAATATCAGTCGACTGTTTTAAAGATGTGATTGTTGTTTGTGGTTAAGGGAAATGAAGATTCGCAATCGACACTGAGTCTTCCAAGGATTTCATAGCGCGGATGGACCTATATGTAGGCGGCTTGCAAAAATTGATGTTTTGGTTTTATGCACACTCGCCAGTTGGTGATCGTCGTCCTGAATTGTTGAATGAATATGATGATAAATTCTGGCGACACCGAGACGGTAGAGAAAAAGGTCGGTGTTTGTGCATGTTGGCGGCCGTCACTGACGCAAAACAGCTTAAACAAAGCAGCGCGTCTTATGTAAGAACTGTCATCTATAGTATTCCATAACTAAACTTAAACTGGAAAGTTTTTTCACATTACCGAATCTTACTGCTCTCATTACGCTCTGGTGGGATATTTCCTACAAAGGGGATGCTATTTGGCGCGTTAATAGTGTTTTCAGACTGAAGTTCTCCTCGTGGAGACTTCCACTGTCACACAACTTTTGAGTTATGCCCTTCAGTATGTTTATATCCCAAAAAGAATTCCACCAGGTATCTACTCTGAAGCACATTGGTAAAAATTGCATCATTACTTGCTTTGCTGCTGATGACTCCTTGGTGAGAAAAAGCGGGCTTCAGGAAAAGTCTTACCTCGAATAACCATGGTCGCTGGTTATCAGCAGAATCCGGGATGCTCGCTTATGTGACCTCAGAGAACGATATCATCCTTGATGTTAGCGGAATCTTCGAATGCTCTTTAGGTGGTCAAACTAATGGAACGAAAATCTTCAGAAGTATCGTTATATATTACAGGACGCCGTTTGTAATAAATGCCGACTAACTCGGTAGTGATATTTCAGATGTGGCTGCCGAGGGATTTCAATTTAATGGATTCTGTGGAAATTTCCAGCCGCAGAAGACATTTAATTAGTACCAACGGCTTTTGACTGTAGCAATCGTCGGGAGATTAGCTTGATTCCGATAGTTACTGTGTTAGACTGGATAATGCTGCATCGTTTGACACCGATTAGCGAGAGTAACATCCGCGAATAGCAGGTCGGATTTCGTCCAGGTCGAGATTGCATCGACCAGATATTCACTCTTCGAAATGCGCCATACACACCACCGCCGTACGACTGTAGTCTTTCTCAATTTGAAGTGTTCGACTCAGTGGATCGGACAGCACTATTCAGTGCTCTCCACCGAAAGGATATGCCAGCGAAACTCGTGAGCCTGTACCGAACATTGTACTCGCATACCTATGGTCGCGTGAGGGTATACGGCGAACTACCAAGTTCATTCGAAACGGCTAGCAGCGTTCGACAAGGCTGTGATACCTCCATTCTTGTTCAACTTCATCATGGACGAGGTGATTAAAGATGCTTTAGGAGGTATCTGAGTGTAATACTCGAACTGAGAAATGGCGGGAGACTGTGTGATCTGGATTACGCAGATGATGTGTGCTTGTTCGAATCCGCGGACAATGCACAACGTCCACCAGACACTCTCAATGTGTGTAGCTCGGTTCGGCATGTGCTTCGCACCTTCAACGTGCAAAATGCTGTTACAGGACTGGACGACAGTAGCCCCGAACTTGATACTGGATGGAAAGGAACTAACGGTTGTGGACCGTTTCACTTACCTTGGTGGCTGCGTGTCGAACAAAGGTAGCTCGGCAGCAGAGGTAAACACCCGAATATCCAAAGCTCGAGCGGCTTACACTGGACTGAAACGCTTGTGGCATCAGCCTGATATTTCACTGAAGTTGAAACGCTCAGTTCTGTTGTACGGCTGCGAGACATGGAGTATGCGTGTCGGTGATGTTCGTCTCCTGGGGGCTTTCGATCACCGATGTCTACTTGGAAGTAAGGAATCTATTATCAGATGCCAATTCTGAGAATACCTTATCTCAGCGTATGAAACTTAGTGGTGTGTGATTGAGCCATCTGTTGCGTATAACGAACATACATATATATATATATACATATATATATATATATATAATGGCAAAAAGCAACGAAAGAAAGAGAAAAGGACAAGAGATTTGCGTGGAGTTCGTTACACATTAGCTCTTTCAGGTTCCTCATCATCACCAATTTTCTTTCCTCATTCCTCTGTGGGTTGTACCACTAGGTGGCCCAGTTCACAATAATCTATTTTATTAGAGGGTGCATCTTTGACCTTCGCGCAGCCAAGCGCGACCTACAAGTTAACAACGTTGTTCCACACGAGCCGGTGACCAGTTGACCGGTTGATACGCCTCCTAACATTGGGAGGGGAGAAGAGTGTAACGACTAAAGGCAATGGCCTTATATAGGATGCGGGCCACAGTCACTGCGTCACAGCGCCACCTGTCCCTACTACTCTTTTCTGTTTACTAACGATCTTTTATCCAGTACATTTAATCCAGCCCACTCCCTTGCCAATGATGCTTCCCCTCATTTTCCCGTCTCTTACTGCGCTCTCCCCCTACAAATGTCACCGTTAAGCACGACCGCAGTGGCTTCAGTGTATGGGTTTATTCTGATCTTGAGCATGTCTATTAGGTTTTTCGCAACTGTTTCGAATACTTCTCTCCATTTCCCCTAAACGTCATTCGTCCGGCATTTTTTGTCTAATAAGCTTATACTTCAGAATCGATTTATCTTCTCTCCAACTTTTTTTTATTATACTGTCCCATTTCATGCATCAGCTAGTTTCTCATGCTGCACGCAAGGTTGACCTAGGCCAACAAGGCCATTCGGTTGGTCCATTATTTCTCCTTACCAAACGGTTTGTATGCACTAGCCCATTACCGGGCGGTTGCTTGGCTTTCTCTTTTCTGTTGTTACCGCTGATTTTTGTCCCTGGAAGCTTATTTATTCAGTTCCTCCACCCCCGTGGAGGAACTGAATTGTCTCATTTCCCTCTTTCAGTCTCCTTTCCTCCAGAGTTTCCAAGCTGTGGGACATCCGGCCATTTGTTTTGCTACCCGCATGCAATCTTTCTCTTCAGAAGCATAGTTAACCACCTTGTTCTTGCGTGAGTGTTCTTCGCAGTTTCTGTTTGCAGTGTTATTTAACTGTGGTGTTTACCTTTTATTCCGTAAATCGATTTGGTTACTAAGACTGCCTAATTGTTGAGCTTACAGCTGGTTGGACTGACTATCAGGGAACTGAATACATTTTATGCCAGTGGGGACATTGGATAAATCGAAGTCGGTGTCGAGTTGTTACGAGAACGGATTAATGTGTAATTTCATCTGTTATCAGATATAGTTAATTTCAAACTCAATGGCTGATGTAAAACGAAAACATCTTGGGTAGTAAACTGTATCCCAGTAATGCACATAACAAAATAGCTGAAATAGATTAAGAGGACAGGATGAAGTTGTGTGGTTGAATAGTCTAGTTGTACAGAACTAATATAACAACTACACATTATATATATTTTGCACTGGTTTGAGACCAACCATGGTACGAAGGCAATAACAACAGTTAACCTATGCAGAAAATAGATATATGGGGAGCGAATGACAAACATGCCTTTTTATGTTCTGTTGTCGGTGATTTAATGGAAACAGGTTCCAGAAACAAGTCACACAACACTCGCGCTACAGACTTTGGTTCTGAGCCATGTCTCTCAGCGTCTCCGACCAACAACAGTCCTTATCTCTTGGGCCCAACCACGAAGACGGGAAGCGTCAATAGAAGCCAAAGCCGACTATAAATTCCTTTTACCTCTACGGCAAGTCATAGCGCGGCCGCCACGTCGGTTCTTTCAGTCTTGTCCACCACGTGCGAAAAGAGCACGAGAAGGTAAACGATGGGCTGGTATATGCAACACGTGACCAAACCACCGAAAGTGACGTGGAGCAATTATTTCAGTCATGGTACGACTGTCTGCACCTAAGGCACGATAAAGCACTTTGTCATTGCGCATTTGACGTTCCCACCATACTCGACCAATGCCTCGGAGACATCGGTGGTCGAACAACGACAGTCTCTGTGCCTCCTCTACGTGGATAGGTCAGGTCTCGCAGCCGTAAAGCGGAACACTACGAACTGTGGCACTGTATATCTTTCCCTTGAGGCAAAGCCAGATGTCGTAACGGTGTCACAAGTGTCGCACGTTAGCGAAAGCTACCCTGGCTTTCGCAATTCCTGATGAGACCTCCTCCCCAATACCTGTCAGATTCTGTTGGACTCCGGAGGTACTCATAGCTATTGACTGCTTCTAACCGATCATCACAAAGGACGAGTGCAGACACAGGCTCCTGCCTATCTGATTTTGAAGGTGCAAAGCGCATACCGTATCAGGATACCTCAATCGTCAAGCGGTTTAAGGCGCGTTGAATTGGCTGTGAATCCTCACGCAGCCAAATGGTAAAATCGGCATACTCTCAGTCAAAAAATCTGTCCGCTGAAGGGTTTCAATGTGGCCATGTGCAGCACCAGATAAAGGATTTTGTAAGAACATCCTCTTTGATGAAGCGGAAAAAATGGTTATAAGAAAACCTTATCGTACTCCACTGGAGACGGTGAAGGGTGCCAAAAGCCGGCCATAGGTCCTAATCTGACTTGAGATATGATGATACAACTCTTCCAGGACGGACACATGGTCCTCAGATGCTCCATTCCTCTGTAAGCAGTGTCATTATACAGATTTATCAACAGAGTCGAAGGCTGAATGAATGTCCAAGAACACAATGATGGTTGCCTTCTAGAAAGTAAAACGGTGCTCTAACACCTGTCGGGGCGTGAAGATTTGATCGGTATTTAAGAACTTTGTTGAATGGTTCCTGATTTCCAATGCGCAACGTGAATTTGTAATCTGGTGTCATGATTAAGGTTCAAATTTGTGTTAGAGTCGCCTGGGCTCTGGTGGATTACAAGGTATCGCATTTTATACGTGCAAGTCATTCAGTACACAATGTACTTACTGATTGTTATAGAGGTAAAATGTGTCGAGATTCAGGGTAATGTAGTTTGAAATAGCGTCAGTCAACTTCTTAGTCGAATCTACACAATCTTTTACAGGGGCCTCAGTTTCCCTATTTAGAAAGTTCATGCATGTTGTAGCACACCTGGGGCAGGCACCAGGAGTCAGGTTTCTTGTAAGCCACCGATCGCAAGTGGTTTACCAGACCATGTGACAGTCCAGGTTACCTAGCACATCTATTCACATCGTTTGAGTGGACCGGCGGCTGTTAGTCGCTTCACGTTTGTCTCGCCTTGCTGACATACGCAGAGGCGAGATTACATTTGTTTATGCATTTCGCACGAATCTGGGTGTGTATCACGTGTCCTCGAAATCATGGCGAAGGTCAAAAACAACCATCAAAAAAGAGAAGAGAAAAAGAAACGATGTGCCAAATTCATCTCATACAAGTTCTATCATTCTCTATCTCCACGTCATTGGCAATGCATCGGGATCCATGATTCATCTGCGGACTTATTGCTACTCGGCCGCCCAAACTAAATTATAGGTTTGCCTTAGTTTACCCTACCCCGGTCTAACGGTCTAACCCGACAAGGCTAGATATCCTTGGTGCTCGGTGTACCCGTCTTCCACGGACGCCGATGAGCACAAAGCCGTGAGCTTATTACGCCGGCTGTGATTGGATTGGAATGGGGTTTAACCAACCATAGGCTGATTACCAAGAATCAGTCAGCCTGGGAAAGGGTGCCAGGCATTTGCCATCATCTTTACACTTTTGTGAAAGCACGAGAAGGCAGTGGGTAGGACGTATGCATATGCGTGCATGCGTTAAAAGCGTATGGACTTTGATTCGTGATCTTCGTATCTGCTGCTGCCTCTGAAATGTTTGGGCTGTCATCTGAATTAATCGAAAGGCATATGAACTGACCTATCGCTCTCCAGCCTCCAGCGGTTTGTGAATTTTGTGTTTTGCTCTGCTGTTGCACATCGGGTCTTTTGATCAAAGACAGCGTGGGGCCTCTTAAGACAATGCTACTTCGGTCTGGACAGCGTTGCAGTACAGCAACCTCAGAAGAACTACGGATTCCATTGACAATAGATGACGTGAACAGACAGGTGTGACTAACTCTTCTCAGGCGTCTCCTCTTCCTTTCGCAATCTCTTCCTTTTCCACCATGGTTCCCAAAGAACTAGATTTCCACAAATTCGTATGTACATACTGTGAAATAAAATCCTCCAGGGGGTCAGGTCTCGCAACCGTAAAGAACTGCGAACCATGGCATGATACCCTGTACCCTTAAGGAAACGCCAGATGTCATGGTGCCGCTATGGACATCTTAGGCTCGCTAGTGTTACCCTGACACACTGTTTGTAATCCAACTTCCTCCTTACCTCTCAGCTACAATCGGGCTTCCGAGGTACTTAAAACTATCGGATACTTCTAGCTGACGGCTTCAGACATTCAGTGTATGCACACGTGCAAATCAGCCTTAGAAACGTATCTTGCCCGTCGAAGGTGCTGCATACACCGCTTCTAGATTCCATGGTAGCCACGTGATCCACGACATTGAATTGTCTGTGCCTTGTTGCTTAGCAATGCTATATCATTGAAATGGTCTAACCTGAGAACTGTTCCGCTAATAGACTAGGCAAAGTGCTCTTTATTACCATACGCCTCAATGCGACCTGAGGTGTGACGGCGCAGCTTTTTTGGGCAGATACAACTTTTTATTAACACAGTTCCTTAGTGCATATTTATCGATGGAATCGAAGACTGCGCACATGCCTAAAGCAATGCTCTTCTACTTTTGGACAACAAAGGATACTCCGGTAACTGTCGGAGAACACAGATTTGATCGGTACATCAAAGACTTTCTGAGACCCGACCCATTCCATGTGGGTTTGCTTGTCCCTTGTGCGACAGAACGGAGTGACGGACGTTAGTAACATCAACGCAATTGGGATAGAACTTATACCCTTATGGTTGGCACGGTTATAGCTCAAGTCGTTCTTAAGTATTGGGATAACGATTGGTTCCCTCACTCAGGTTACGGAACCTTGGAGAATAGAATCTGAGTTCCTCTAGGGAGCTCAGCTTCATTATCTTAAAACAGGCCTGGAAGAAAACCATCGAAGGTCGGTGCTAAAGCCCTTATGCTTACATTTCTCCATAGACCTCAGCCTTAGGAGGTGGGCTTGTGCAAACAAATTACAATAAGTGCGCTGAAATAACTTAGAATGGCTTTTATATTACGCAATCCACGCGTAAGCACGGCGGAAAGGACGTGCCCAATAATCGTCATATTATTTTTCCTTTCTCGTTCATTGTTTTCCTTCTTCGCCGTAGTTCTGATGGAACATGGTCTGCAGTTAGATTTATGCAAAAATATGATGTGTATATATAAGGTCCCCCAGTATTCCAAGTATGGTAACTAGCCGGGCGACGGTGAATAGGTAGTTACCAAAAAAGGCGACGGCTGACCTGAGACTCCAACCTCAAACCTCTTTTCAGTGACACGCTTAACTCACTTGACCATTATCGGCGTGATGATGAGGACCAAACAAATATTTTGGAATATTTCACCCATCGTTTGAGTGGCCGTTGTGTTTTGTGGCTGGGCGGACCGTGAAATTCAGTTCGTTTCGCTTACGTCTGGTCTCCTCCCGGTGACTCGAACGAAATTCGCTTGTGGGGATTTCCGAAGGCGGCAGTATGTCCCATCTCTAAAACTTTTTAATGGGGTACTTGATGCACGAATTTACTGGGAGGGTATGCCCGATAGCTCCTAGAGCCTAATGCATAAAAGAAGAAATCGGCAATCAGGCCTCCAAAAGTTGGGGTGGCACAGAACCACGCAGGTCACAAACCCGATTGGCTATCGAACGTCTGTCTGATTCGGCTGTTCGCAACAGCTATGAGTAGAAACTATCCGAGGAATTAAGAACTTCGACGAGTAACAATGTAGACGAGCAGTGGGATCAAATTAAGCAGGGTATGCATTTGGCAGCAAATTTCGCCTGTGGTCCCAGATCTAGTGTTCATCAAAAACACTGGATCTCTCAAGCGTCGCCAATTCTAATGGAGCAAAAACGTGAGCTGCCTAACTGCAAGGAAATGAATAAGATGCGTCGGCAGTTGCAGCGTCAGTTGACCATAAGCCTTAGGAATGACCGCGAAAACTGGTGGGTTAAGGTAGCCGAAGAGATGGAAGAAGCGACCGCTTCAGTTAACAGTCAAAGACTGTTTAAGCTTGCACGCGCCAGCGGTGGGCGGCGAACTTCGCTTAGTGAAGTCGTATGCGATGGGAATGGAGAGCTCATCCATTTTAGACAGCAAAGACTGGACCGTTGGGCAGAGTATTTCAATGGTCAGTTTAGCTGGCCACACGCTAACGTATTTAGTCCAACGTCTGGAGCTGTGAATCCTTGGGAAGTGTCACTTGATCCCCCAACGGAAGTGGATGTGCAGTCGAATATTCGACTTCTAAAGAGGGGAAAAGTATCCGGTCCCGACGGCCTTCCTTCAGTTCTTTTCAAACTAGATGGACAAGTCTTGAAGAAATCACTTACTTCCTTGCTTCGTGATATTTGGAACGAGGAACGTATTCCGTAGGTCGCTGATTTTATCCATCAACAAACAAGGACACACGGAGTGACTGTGGCAATCATCGGGGGATTAGCTTGATTCCGTTAGTTACTGTGTTAGCTTCGATAATGCTGCGTCGTTTGACACCGATTAGCGAGAGTAACATCCGCGAATAGCAGGTCGGATTTCGTCCAGGTCGAGATTGCATCGACCAGATATTCACTCTTCGCCAAATACTATAACTGTCTGTTGATGGGTAACATTAGCGACATTAGCGGAATACGTTCCTCGTTCCAAATATCACGAAGCAAAGAGTTAATAGCTTATGACAGTTGCTGCACCCAATTCGAAAAGAACTTGGAGAAGTTCGTCGGGATCGGCTGCTTTTCCCCTCTTCAGTGGACGTTTATCGTACTTTACTTCCACTTCCCTTGAGGCGTCAAGAGACACCTACCATGGACTAGCAGCTGTATGCGTCGGCCTGAATACGTTAGCGGGTGGCCAGCTAAACTGATCTTTGAAATGCTCTGCCCAACGGTCCAATCTTTGCTGTCTAAAATGGATGAGCTCTCCATTCCTATCGCACACGACTTCAATAATCGAAATTCGCTGCCCACTGATGTCGCATATAAGCTTAAACGGGCTTCGACTGTTACTTGAAGCGGCTGCTAATTGCATTTCTTTGGCTCCCTTAAACCACCAATTTTCGCGGTCATTCTTAAGATTTACCGTCACTTGACGCTGCAATTGTCTGCGGATCTTACCCACCTCCTTGCAATTAGGGAGTTGTCGTTTTTCCTCCTTTAGGCTCAGAGACCATTGTAAGATCCAGTGTCTCTGATGAACATTAGGTCTAGGACCACAAGCGAAACCTGTTGCCAAATGCATCGCCTGCTTGACTTCGTCCCAGCGCTCGTCTACATTGCTGCTTGTTGGGGTTCTTAGTTCGTCGGATAGTCTTCATTGATAGCTGTTTCGAAAAGCCGAACAGGACTGACATTCCACGACTAATCAGGCTTGTGGCCTGCGTCGATGGCCGTTGATTCGCAGCAAAAGTCGCATTAGAACTAACGCATGATCCAATTCGAACTATCTGCAGTTCTTGACAGAACCGCACCAACGGTAGCACCTCATGTCCTTGGTGATCAAAGACTAGTTTACCGGGCGACACTTCTCGTTCTGGCATTAAATTGCATTTGCCGTAGACAGCGATCGCCTGGTTCTCGCCGCTTTATTTTGCAATAGAAAGTTTGTATTTTCTCCACTCCAGGTCTTCATTTTACAATTAACAGATTGTAATATTGCTTTGTTTAACGCGTAACGCATTTTGTTTTGTCATTTACCCATTTACTCTTTTTCTTTTAGGTAATGGAACGGGGGTTTTATTTGATCATCGTACTGTTTAATTTATCGTTCATTGGAGCGAAAAACAATCGCGTATCGGTCGTTCTTCAGACTAACTGGTTGCAGACCTCACTCTTTTCAGAAGCCAGGTAGGTTGCATGCTGCTCATTCACGAGGCTTATTCTATTAGTCCTGCAATTTAATTTAATTTGACTTTTCTCTGATACGTGCTCATCTGCTACTTCATTATTATTCTTTTCATATTAGGATAGCCATGCTTATCGTTGCTCATACCCGTCCATCAGTTCCCATGAGTTACACGTATACAAGGCACTCCATACTGTATCGGTCATCGCGCAGGATAATCAGGACCGTGCTGCTCATTGTATCGTGTGGGGTGGGTAGTGTTAAGTATGCTACTGCTCAATGTTCCTTCTCTTTTATTCAACCTGCCTCTTCTGTCTCTAACCCAATCTGTTTGCCCGTTCTGCCTACCCATAGTATCTCCACTGATAACACGCCCGATACTCGCAACAGTTTATTGCCAAGTAGTGTAGTATGTTGTTTTCAGTCTGTTAGTTCACATTTTCTCAAGCCTCGTCAGCCTCTGCATCTGGGTTCCTTCAATGTGCAAACTTTAATGCAGGCTGGCCAACAGGCGTGTTTGGCTCTGACAGTGGACTCACTTCCGATTGATGTCTGCTGTGTGAGTGAAACACGAATTCAGGATTCGAGTAGAGTAATTG
>LUCM01000767.1:66081-99824 GCA_008360955.1 Fasciolopsis buskii | reverse complement strand
TTTATCTCTACTATCGAGCTATCATCATTTAACACGCAACAACAAAAGTATGTTGAACGGTCCAGCTCGACTATGACGAAATTGAACAAGAATGGAGAGATGGGACACCCTTGTCGAACACCACTAGTTGTTTCGAATGAACTTGACAGTTCGCAGCATACCTTACGTGACCATAAGTATGCAAGTACAATGCTCGCAACAGGTTCACAAACTTCGTTGGCATACCCTTCCGGTGGAGAGCACTGAGTAGTGCTGGTCGATCCACTGAGTCAAACGTACCTTTCAAATCGAGAAAGACTACGATCGTAGGGCGGCGGTGCGTGTGGCGCGTTTGGAGAATCCGTCGAAGAGTGAATATTTGGTCGATGCAACTTCGACCTGGCCGAAATCCGGTCTGCCGTTCACGGATGTTGATCTCGCGAACCGATGGCAAACGGTGCAGCATTATCGAAGCTAACACCTTAGTAACTATCGGAATTAAACTAATCCCACGATGATAGTTACAATCACTCTGTTTGTCCTTCTTGAAGATGGGTACAGTAAGTGACTCACCCCACGACAACGGAATATGTTCCTCTTTCCAAATATTACAGAGTAACGATGAAAGTGTCATTATGAAGGTCTCTCAACCCTGTCTGAATGAAACAGGATGGAGTTTTTCGGGACTGCCAGTTTTATCCATCTCAGTAGTCAAATGTTCACCTTTACTTCCGCTTCCGTCAGTGGATGAACAGGCGTCTCCAAAGGATCCGTAATTGTTTTTTACAATAACCGCATTAGAGCGCATCCACTTAAACTGTTCTTTGAGGTGTCCACACCAACATTCGAATCTTTGGTGTCTTCCAGGCTCGACCGTTGGGCCTCATATAACCAGGAGTTATACAACACCGTGAATATCATGGTGTTTCGAAATGCGAGGTCCACTACAGGTCTCGGCGCCGGCCATCGTGACTTTCATGCTTTCATCCTGCGGTTGCACAATTGATTCGGTTGCTGATTTGCATTTTTGACAGATGGACTGTTGGTCGACCATTTTATTAAAAACAATTTTAGTTGGCCGCTCGGAGCAGATTGACGCAGCAAAATTGCTGCGCTTATGCATTGGCAACAAACGAGATAGGTCGTGGTGTATTTTGCGTGTGATAAAATTAGAAATCTTAGGAGACTAGAGAAACTTCGTGGGGTGACAAGTAATAGGAATGGCTACCACTAAACTAGTCGCATCCCTGGTACTGAAGCTTGTATAATCAAGGGTTAGTATTAATATTTTGAATACGGAAGTCGATACGATTCCAGTTTGGTAACAATAACCCTGTCTCATCTTACTTTAGATAGCCAATAATGGTTAGGAAGAATAACAGTCACCAGCCACATCAATGCCAGATTTTCCAATCTGGTTCAAAGACAATCATGTACAAATCCATGTTTACGTGCATACACACATGACAAATATACCAGCAGTGAGTTTTGGTTGTCTAAATCGTGTTTCAACAGGTGCACAAACCGTCTTGCAAAATCAAATGCTGACATGACAGTTCTGGCTGATATTGTCCATATGAGACGTGCATTAAAGCGGAAGCTGACGAGAGCAGTGCTAACCACGTGGATAACTGAGAGTTCCTTTCAGCAGAATTTCCATAAAATATAGATGGGACGATATATGAGAATGATTGCTTATGTGTGGAGCTCAACCGGGTCGCCTATTAGGTGAGCTAATCTCGTTTAGCCTTTCACGAACTGCTGTTTTCAATGCGTGGCATAAGCGACAACAAACTCGGTAGCACGGTATGCATGTGACAGTATTTTGGCTCCAATCATATTCAGACCAAACTGAACTTAGATCAACCGCCACATATTTCGTATATTCAGAAGTTCTCAAAAATCTCCTAATGTTCGTGCACACCTTTCAAATCCGGCTCCACAGAAGATTACCACTGTTAACTAGGAATGAATCTGTTAAAATATTTGGTCACTACATTGCAGTACAATTCTTAGCGATCTTTACGCACCACCCCTAGTGCCGAATATAACTATTAAATGACCTTTAAAATTGCAAAGGAACAAGACAAGTCAGTAAGTCATTTCTGTTATGAAACGCTAAGCTATGTAATTCTTTCCGATCTTTTAGAAGAAATATCTTATAATCATATCAGTTTAGTTTCAGTTGTAGATTTAAAGAATCTCATGTTCAAACCATGTATTATTGATATGACAACGTCCGTCACGTTTGCAGAAGGAATAAAAAGCTTTTGTGACGTCAAGGTCATGGTATCTCGATTTCCTATGCAACTCATTCCATTTCAGTGACCCGCCCAGAGTACCCAAGGACAATGACAAATTCTATTCTCAGTCCAAGTGACAGAAAACAAGGGTATTATTTACCTGAATTACTGGTGTGAAAGAGGACTCCGGAAGAGTGGAAATGTGTGGCGAATTTGACATAAGTGTTTATTTTCCTTTCTTCTTTCTCCTGCATTGTTTTGGTTTTGTCGTCACGGCTTCGATAGCACAAGATACATGCACGAATCATTCCAAAATATGAATAATACATGTTCACTGATAGTTGTACCGGAAGGATACGCTGGATACTCGAGGTTGATAGCCCTATCCGAATGAAGTATTAACTGGGCAATCAACCTCCAGCTTCCAGTGGACTATGAGACACTTACGTCATCCTACTGTCATGTAGATTAAATTATTTTCTCAAAATCTCGGAGTAGGGACTCTCAGATGGTCCGTCTACTTTGCTTTGGGGAACTGGATAGTATCAAGCTCAACGACGAGCCGATAACGTGAAGTATGGAGGAGTTAAGAAGTAAGATGTATCCTTCACAGCATTACTGTTACTTCCTCTTTTTCTTCGCCAAATATTTCTGCTGTCGCCATAATTCTGACAGAATTGGAAGTGTACATATTATGTGATATGCATGGGGATAGCCGATTGTAATGCATTCCAAAATTACCTTCCCTAATATTTTAGCACTTATGAGATACAAAAAGGCATTGAAAAAGACCATGAAGTTTCTAACAAGTTTGTCTTAGCACATGTTAGTAGTAGGATATTGAATGTTTTCATGAAATAATTCACCACGTGATATCACTGTTCAACTCACCACAAAGAAACCATGGAAGCACCGTACAGCTGTTTCATCCAGCTTGTTAGGAATCATCAGCAGTGCATATCCACCGCGCCCGAACTGGGACGCGAACCCGGGACGAACGATTCGGAGTCGAATACCTTAGTCATTATGCTACCGGGCAGGCTCAGAACGGTTTGTTGAACTTCACCACATGATGTTGCACCCATCCGTCACTGATTAGCACGGCTACTGTCCAACAGCGCACAACAATCGACCCCTACTGATTCCAAACAAGGATGAAACAGCTTCCATGGTTTCTTCATGGTGAGTTGAGCGATGATATCACGTGGTGAATTATTTCATGAAGTTTATCTTAGTCTGTCTGTTTGCAAACTGTAGTAGTCAGGCAGACATAAGCAGACATAGGGTACAAAGAAGGTCGTCTTGACAAAGTTTGAAAATTACGTAAACTTGTTTGTAAGGGCCATAGAGTTTACTTCAGTTCGTATTCACCAATTCTAATAGTCACTTGTCCGACAAAAGCGTTTATTTTATAGAACATTATACCCCCGATTACACCCGTATTTAGTGGCCGAGGTTAATCACTTAGCCGTTGGGATTTTAGGTGGGGTCTGATAACCATTAATAAACGTGAACAGAAGAATATTCACTTAGGAGCGAACTTTACTTAAAGCAAAGGGTTAATCGTTGATCGTTTACTTCCTAAATTGTTAACTCTGGCTAATAAAACAGGGGAGGCCTTTTGATAGATTAAAATAGTGCACAATGGAAGGAGGAAGACTTGGTGTTGTGATGACAAATAAAGACCCTGAATTTTATGAAAATAAACAAGACAAGAAAATGACAGTTCTTCGGAAACAACTTCCGCGTCGCTCTTAACCAGAATTCAGTGAATGTCATCTACAGCAGAGATTTTATTCCAACCCAAAATATGTTCTATAGAAAAACATTACAGCCTGAATTTTGACATTCTCCAAAACGTTTGACATACTGAGGTGATAACTCAGTGGGTTACCTCTTTCCAGCGGGCATTACCGTCGAGATGACAAGCCCTAGTCATACATCGAGGATAATTAAATTTCACTTTACGAATGGCGAATATCGCATCAAAATGACCAAAAGTATACTAAGGGATAATGACAGCCCTTCCATTATTAGTGTTTGTTTATGCTGGATTCGTAGGAACATACGTGTAAAATCGATGTGAATAAGTCTCACACTGTTCTACCGAAGGTGCTAGCAGCGCGACACGATTGATTTATATTCAGACAATGACATCAATGAGATAGAGACTGAGATTCTAGTACATCAAGTGACTGATTAAAGTCTACGCCCAATTGCCGAAAGGTTTCGTCACTTACAACTGAAAAACAGGAAAAGAAATACAGGCACTTTGTTCCTTAATGAGAAATGGATCAGAAAGTCATCATCGTCAACATCGTTCAGCATTAAACATCAACCAAGGGCCCACTGATTGCTACCTCCTTCCCAGAGTTACACGTTTATATAAAAAGAGTGAATATCCAAGGGAAACAGGGAGTGGACCTACACAGGTGGGAAAAGATAAGACGCCGTTGTAGCCAACACACGGATAACAGTCCAACTGCACAAACACACTTTTCCAATCATTCTGATTCGATAGAAATTGACAACACGATCGCCACTGATCGCGATTCACTGCCACATCCGCCAGTGTCTCCAGCCAGCAAGTTGACGAGTCTTTCGGACCCCAACCACGAAGGCGTGAGGCACCTACTTTACCTAACTTCGCTGTACATTTTCTCATCCCACGTTGCCACGTCATCTGTTGGCCCCCACATGGCTTCTTCCATTCCTTAGGAGGAACACAAAATAGAGCACGGTATGGTAGACGAGTGTTTGCTGCACGCAACACGTGACCCAACTAGCGTAGTCTACTAAGTTTCATAAGACGAAACAAAATGTTCTGAGCACCGGACACTAGTATTAGATTCCTGACCTCTACATTACTCACCCGATCGAAAATCTCCAAGCCATGTACATCTGGAACACGCATACTCCATATCTCGCAACTCGTACAACAGAACTTAACACACTGCGGCACAAAACAAACGACCCTTCAAATTTGGTGAAATATCAGAGCGACGCTTAAGTGCTTCAGTCTAGCGTGAGCTGCTCGAGCCTTAGTTATAAGCGTGTTTATCCCCACTGCTGAGCTACTATCGCTCGACACACATCCATCAAAGTAAGTCAGACGGTCCGCAATCGTTAGTTCCTCTCCATCTAATTTCGAGTTCAGGACTAGACTACTGTCGTCCAGTACTGTAACATCACTTCACACTTTGGAAGTGCAAAGCACATACCAAACCGAGCTACGGACCGCGAGATTCTGTCCAGTGCGTGTTGTGCATCCCATCTTTCAGTTCGATTCTTACATCCTGAAGACCTCCGAAAGCATCATCCATCAATTCTTCCATGGCGAAGCTGAACAAAGGTGGAGAGATGGGACACCCCTGTCGAACGCCGCTAGTCGTTTCGAATGAAACTGATAGTTCACCGTATACCTTCAAACGACCATAGGCATGCGAGTACAATGCTCGCGAAAGGTTCATGAACTTCACCGCATAGCACTCTGATCGAAAGCACCGTTACCTGAAGCGACTGCAACTTCCATCTATTCGGCTACCCTAACCCACCAGTTTTCACGGTCATTCTCAAGGTTTATCGTCAATTGACCCTCCAACTGTCGACGCATCTTATTCACCTCCTTGCAGTTAGGAAGCTGGCGTTTTTGTTCCGTTAGACCCAACGACCCTTGCGAGCCCTAATGTCTTTGATGAACGCTAGATCTAGCACGACAGGCAAAACCTGCTCCCAAATGCATCGCCTGCTTGATTTCGTCCCAGCGCTCGTCCACATTGCTGTTCGTCAAATTTCCTAGTTCCTCGGATAGTTTCTGCTCACATCTGTTGCGAACAGTCGAATCAGACAGACGTCCGATGGCCAATCAAGCCTATGGATTGAGTTGATGGCCGGTGAGCTGAAGTAAAACTTGCATTCAAACTAAGGCATAGTCCGATTCTACGTACGCGAAGCAGTACGATCTTCAGTGCTGGAGAGAACCGCGTCAACGGTAGTTTACTGCAAATGGTCAATCTGACTCAAACCACCCATCGAGTTAGAGTGCCATGTCGCTGTGCGACGCGAACTGTGTCGGAAATTCGTACTAGATAGGAATAAATGATTGTTCATACAAAACTGAAGAAACCTTTCCCCGCTATCTGTCCGATGAGCGAGCGAGGCGCAGCGCCCACCCAAACAGGATTGCGATACACCCAGTTTTCCAACTTATGCATTAAAATCATCTGTCACCAATACAATATCAGAGCCTTTGTTTTTTCGAACAAAATCTCGTCGTTTTCTATGTCACTACTGCAGTCTGTTGAGGCGCATACCGAGATGATAACAAACTGCGATTAACTCAACTATCCTTCTGGACGCCGACTGATCCCTGCAGTCTCACGCCGCAAAAACGTCTGTAGTTTTCAGTCTGCCGGCTCAAATTTTCTCAAGCCTCGTCGGTCCCTGATTCTTGGCTCTTTTTAAACGTGTAGTTTGCTCTAGATTGATCAACAGGTGGGACTAAAAATCACAATGAACCCACTGGCAACTCCCATCTGCTGCGTCAGTGAAACATTACCTCAAACTTACGAGCAGCATGATTTCACGTGTTGCGCCTGGTGTCTCACTAAGGTATTTCCTGCGCATTTCAGAAGACGAAGCAACTCGAGTTGAGAGCCGTCGTGGTGTAGGACCGGTCTGGATGGATAAAGCGAAATCCGTCCTTCCAGTATATTATACGCATAACATACGGGCTTAAAAACAAGTATGGTACTAACCCAACATGTAAATGGAACATCACAAAAGAAGGACAAATAAGAATAGAAAATAATAAACCATAACAAATCAACTGTTTTCTGTGATTTTACCAGTGGCGTACCGGCGATTGGAAGGTTTGAAGCTCGTACTGGTGTGAAACAATTGATGGTTTGAGCACAAAGCCAGCAACCGTTCTCAGTGTTCTCGAGCGACAGAAACCGAGAACAAAAGGGTTTGTTAGATGGACTTTATTCGAGGAAAGCCGATCTACTCTAGCACTCGTCCGCTGCCAAAATAACGTCTCTCGCCCTCGTTGTGCATAAGAGGTCATGCAGCTGTGATAGGAAGTGTCCTTGATTGCACTTGGGTTGCATTTTGTTGACGCGTACGCTAAGACGCAAGCAAGTTGCTTCTATAACAGCAACGACTGTTTAATTTACACGGACCTCCAAGTCTCGCTGCGCATAGCCGGCTGTCGACTGGGATCCAGTCAAGTAGTGCACCCTCAGCCCTCGCACTCAGAGCCATATGAACGAAAGCAACACAAAAATCCGCAGCCTCAGGGTTCCCAAAAAGACGCAGATGAAACTTTACCAAAGGATTAGATGAGGATGTCAGTTGGATAACAGAGTTGGAGTCTTTATTGCGAGTCCCTTGGACACAACACATAGATGGCTAGGGTCTCCAGTTCACGGGCTAAACATCACTAATGACTTATAAGAATCAGTGTTCGCACAGTGAGGATGGGTAGTTTGAAGGGGCATCGCGGACGAAGAAGTGTATCAGCCAGTGTAAGCGAGTTCGGCGAGATTTGGATGTCATCTGTGGGAGAACGCGATAGAACGGAAACAAGAGTTATTCCAGTGACACTACTACTAGCATGGCCCACTGCAGTTCCCAAGAATATAAGAAAATAGGGTGAGAAGAGGAGGAACAGCACGAGTTAGTAGAGGAACAAACTGTTGGTGTGGTAGAGGGTCGCTTTTGCAACTGGGAGAAGAGCTGAAAACAATCGTGAGAAGATCAGTTATATTCATGGTTGCATGCATTGTGGCCTGTTGTACTACTGGGTCACCCAATCCAAAGTAGGCCTTTTATTCCAGGATGCAACTCCAGCCTTTGCATAACCAAGCGCTATTTGCAGAGCAACAGAATGACTTCAGATGGGCCGGTAGTTAGTTGATTGGTTCATGCGCCTTTTCTAGAAAACCTCGTCGGGTCAATGGAATACGGACAAGGGGCCTAACTTGGTCGGCAGGCCACACTCACCGCGTCACCGTGCCACCAGCGGGCTTTTGTGGTAGTTTTTACGGAGATCGCTTGCCAGGCGAAAACCCACCATGTCCGCGACGTTGTGTTTGCTTTTCCGCGGTCGCTAATTCGGTGGGTCTGAGCCTACCTCTTTCACAGCTAACCGGCAAGATGGTGACCGTTCCCCTATTCGCAACCCAGTGACGAACCCAGTAACATGCAACGCTGCTCCGATTGGTATTTTCAGACTGAACCCTGATTACTAGCTGTTTGTGTTTTAGAACCCCTTCGCCTCAGTCAACCGAACAGCACTATTCAATGATGTTTACCGAAAAGATAGAGAGATGGAGAGATTTCTGAGTCTGCCGCGGTCATTGAATTCATGTACTTCTAGCGGCGTAAAGGTATACCGCAAACGACTAAGTCCATTCGCACCAACTAGCGTTGTTCGTAAGGGTGTCCCATCGATCCATTTTCCTTAACTTCATTCACGTAGAACTAGCAAATGGGAGGAAGCCGTGACCTGGGTTAAGCGCAACGCGCGCTAGGACTTGCGAGGGTCGTAACTTCATTCGACATGTATTTTGCACCTTCAGAATATAAAGTGGCGTAATAAGACTGCACGTCAGTGATCCCAAGCCTAATATTCGACGGAAAGGAACTAATAACTGCCGAGCACTTCAATTACGTCGACAAGTTTGTGGCCAACGATGGATGCACAGTAGCTGAGGTAAGCACGCATACATTCAAGGCTCGAGTAGCGTAAGTTGGACTGAACAATTCTGGCGCTCACTCGCGATTTCGATGAAACTTAAAAGTCCTGTGCGTAGTGCTGTGCTGCACCGAGTTCTATCGCAAAGTTGCAAAACACGGAATATGCATGCCGAAGATAATCGCTCGGAGGTTTTGGGCCACTGATGCTTGCGTAACATCGTTAAGAGTAGATGGGTCAATCTTGCCCAACACTACGGTTATAAATCGAGTTCAGAGAATACCTCACCACAGCGCATCGAGTCCAATCGACATCGTTGGTTTAGGCACTTGCTGTGCATAGTACACATGTGCCGTACCGTGCCCAGATTTCCGTTTCTCCCTCGGAGTGGGGTAAGGCACCTGTATGTCGACGCATGACAAGCCAACGGAGAATGATAAAACGCGCAACGAACTCAGGCATCCAAAGTCTTGCATGAACTCTAAGGGATATTTCAGCTTCTTAGGTTGGGGACAAAAAAGAATATGCAACAAACCGTGAACAGTGGTGACCAGGTTGTCACCTCCTGATGAATCGGAATAATTGAAAATTCAATAATCAAGCATACGTAAGACATTACTGTCGATCCTAAGTCTCACGGCAGTTTGCAATTTTCTAAACGAAACAGCAACAGAGCATGCAAATGTTGATCCATTTGATCCCACTTCTAGGATCCCCGAGACACGGCGGAACCCAAAAATCACGGTTCAGAAGACCAGGAAGATCATTCAGAAGAAGGGTTTGAATGTACCGATGGACAGAATTTCGAATGCTCCCGCGAACTGTGTGCGAACTCTGATGAGTCCATGCTCACAGACGAATAATACTACATTTTGCCCGGTTGTATTGTGTTGGCGTGCTGCGTACAAGTTGAGATAGGATAGTGGAACCGCATCTCAGTACTTATCCGTTTTAGAATGGTACGCGGTTTTTCCTGTCTCTTTGTAACCTTGTAACTTGTCCGATTACGTTACAGCGTCCCTGTGCTCGGTGGGCCAGGGGTTTTGTGTAGCTAAACCAAACTAGCCAATGGAATACGATGACAAATCACGTTAACCTTGTAGAGATGTTCGACTATAGTCTCTTCAGATTAGGTGTAACCATTTACTATTATTGCCCAAGCAACTATCACGTGAGAATCTGTGAAGTACTTGGGGTTAATCATTTTCCAGGATCTGAGAAGGTTTAAGCATGTTAGAATTAGTTTAATGACGACATTTGATGCTGATTTCATAACTTGTGCTGGGGTTCTCGAAAGCTAAGGTGAACGATCTTTTATTCCTGTGATTTCACTTTGGATTCATTGTCCCCATGAATTATTTTCTGCACTGCGCTGTAGAGTACAACTTTACGCAGAACAATCAAAGTCGTATGGTATTCCAAGTTCTACAATGATTATCAACATCAAGAACCTTAGTCAGCTAGGACAAACCGGTGCAACGACGAAATCCTATTACAACTACGCTACCAATACTCTCTTCCTATCTCTCTCTCTCTCTCTCTCTCGCCTTAGGTATATCGATAAAATGTTGCCGCAATAACGGGAGAATAGTGTTAGGATATCCATGTTCAAACCCCACTGCTACTAGCATTTCGTCCATCCACCATGCGCCCGTATTTCCTATCTGCGTGAAAGGAAACTGTCAAAACCATCATTTAGCAATTCATGAAATAACAGACGTCAGGTCGACATCACAGGGATAATTAAAAACCAAAAAGTCTCCCGAATATGGGATCACATTTCGGCCGATATCTGAACATCGGGTGAGATGTAACTACTCAGTTACCCAATCGGATCCAATTCGCCTAAGGCCTCACCCGATTGCATAAGATTTATGGTACGACGAACCAAATCCCATGGCATCGCTGAACACCTTAAGGATGCGAAACGCATCCCAGGCAGCCATATTTCAATAAAGACGGTTGACTAGTAATCGACACAGAAACCTATTCGCAAGTAGAATCTCGTTCATATATTTCGAGTTAGGTGGTCTGCCGCTGATCAATTTGCACACCGAATGTGTTGGCAGTGAGTACCCTAGATTTGATATTTTCTACGCCAGTTTAGTGATTTTCGCAACTCGCTACAACAGTCAGGAGCCCTTATTGTCGTGGGAAAATGTTTCCTTTTTAGGCTATGTCGAAGAATGTTTTCAATGAACTTATAAAAGGCTGAAGAAAATTAAGCCAATCTAGTAGCTTTGTACATCCAGGTAGCCTTCTCTTTGGGAAGCGACCAATTTCGAGGCAAGAATGGCATTGGCCTGCATCGTCTATCGCTGGAGCCCATAGATCAAACATTGACAAACAATCAAAGCAGCATATTGAAAAAAAATATGACTATGAGATATTCTGTAATCATTTATCTGCTAACTGAAATGGTGAAGTCGAAATAAGAAAAAAGCAACAACGAAGACAAGACACGGGGAATGGGTCGGGATCGAATGAAATTGGAGTCAACGCCTTACTAGCACTAGTAATACGGAATGAATAAAAACAGTTGCAATAAAATTTTCAATTACAGGTTGGGAGAAAAACTGCTTAAGACTGGGTTGGTTCGATCTCACTGTCCCAACGCGCATGTGATAACACCATGACAGTTAACTGCAGCTGAAAAGGAAAAGCATAGCAAAAAAACTGATGGAAAAAACTAGACCTACTTGAGCCACATTTTCCGCCAGACATAAACGGAATAGCTCGTTCGACGAGATCAGTTCCGGCACAATCACGCCCAAATTTGAGTACGGTATTGGAATGGCTGTTAAACAGGCCAATGTGGGAACCAGATCGATTTGAGCGATGCGCAATTCTTCGTACACCTGCAAAACACTATCGTTTTGTTCTGTGGGGTTCGGGTATATAAGCAACGCGGCATCCAGCTCGAGCAGACTATCACCACCGTGGTTCCCGGCAGCGGTCATTCCGTGATCGCCTGCTACAATCAGGAGATCATCTGATCGCATGCGTTCAACTACGCGCCTGAAATGGTGAGTACAGAGGTGGGTGGATAAACGGACAACACACTGTTTATACCTTATTCAAATCGTACAGAAATATATTTGCGCATATATAAAAGGATGAAATTGTAGAAGAATAAATAATGCGTATTGATGTTATTCAACGAGCAGGCAAGCCGAAAAAAACCAATGGATGAATGATTTTCGCAAACCACAATCCTGACGCACTAAGACCTTATGGCGAAGAACAAAATAGAATGAAGCACATAGCGGAAGAAATATGATGTTCACATACACTAGTTATACGTTTGATTTTAACGTCCACTGCATGCGTGGCCTATTGCAGGATATCCGAAGAATCACGAACAGCATCAAGTTGCATACAATGGTATGATTTTAAATGAACCAGATTCCAGAATCAAGTGAACTGTTATGCGAAAAAAGTCAAATTGCAGAGAAGCCACTCCAATAAAAAACGATGAATATACAAAACTCCGATGAAAGGTAACAAAGCTTTTTTGCGTATTTCGGAGAATACTTCCATTATCACTAACGAATTTCTCCACGTTACTTGTCCATCCTATGGAAAAGACTCCTAATTTATCTTTTCAACTGTTTTTATTTTTTGTCAAGATGAAGAAGACCGGCGGATACAAGGCAGTAGGACAATATTTCTGAAAAAAAAAACGGTTTTTGTGAGGTTTCTTTGCGGACAATCATTTAACACAAACCCATCGACAAGATTAACCGATGGCCAAATTAACGCGCGTAGCATTTTCGGTTCCTTCGCAGGATCAATACATAATCCGTTTTGCTGAGTGCTCAATACGTACCACAAGTCTACTGATGCTTGAAGCATTTCAACTTTTCTATCCATCTCTGAAGAAACTTGCATAACATCTGTTAGATTGCATCAATGGATCAAGAAAATGAAGTTCTGTCTTTTCCTTTGAACGGCAGTGTGGAATAACTGTTTCCCAATTTTGATATGATGGATTTTGTGCCTCAACAAAATGTATTTTGTGAGGTTTCCCGTTTATAAACTGGTTAACGATGGTTCCTTCAAGCTGAAGTATCTCAAATCTTGTCCTAGCTTCGCCGCTTGATACCTCGCAATTCTGCACTACCATCACCTCGTTGCTTTTTTTAAGAAAATTTGGCTTCGTTGTGGTCTTTGTTTGTCGTTACAATCCTCCGGAATTACTGACACTTACTTTCAAATTTTATTCATCCTTTGCATGACAAACTCCCAAAGTTACGCTCTCGTTTACGCACGATCCGCTTTTCGTTCCATACCCTCAAGGAGCAATAAGCACAGAAACTCCACTGTCCCTTATTTAGCAAGCGTTTCGATGAAATATTACCATTTACCAGCCGAATTTCTTAGCAAACCATTCCAAATGCTCAAATCATTCACTTGACGAGTTCTAACTCTGTTTTTTCTTGCAATTTACAAAGTAATGAACGCAACGTTGTTTTTCTTTGTTGCTTTTAGCTGAAACGCAGCATTTACGTAGGCAAGAATGAACACAATGCAGCAGAAAACAGAAGTGCAAATTTGTCAATGCTT
This sequence comes from Fasciolopsis buskii, assembly GCA_008360955.1. Taxonomy (NCBI): domain Eukaryota; kingdom Metazoa; phylum Platyhelminthes; class Trematoda; order Plagiorchiida; family Fasciolidae; genus Fasciolopsis; species Fasciolopsis buskii. Next base: position 86,336 of record LUCM01000767.1, on the reverse strand, counting down.
GCAATCTGCCTGTATTTTCCCTAAGAAACCTCATTTTCAGCTCGTCGTCTCCTTAAAGCGATTAAGGGAGTGCCGTCAAATGACGTTGATGTCGAGATTCACTAAGGTGCAAATCAACATCCCTCATAAGCAAGAACCATGTAGCAAATGATTCGCAATTATTATTAAACCTTATTTAATACATAATCATTAAAGAATCACCTTTGATCTGGTTTTATGGGTACAACTGTAAGTAGAATATTTCATAAAATGAACTACATCTATGAAACAAGTGAGCAATCATATATATACATATATATATATAACCTAAGATAATTTTTTTACATTGTCCCTGCCAAGTTTATAGCACTTACATATCACATCACGTTCCCGTTTTTCATGTTTAAATTAGGTTAGTCTGGCAACCAATCACTGACGTTCAGTAGGCGATTTCAAATAGACCCTAGATTAGTATGGACTTCGGACTATTCTCAAAGGAAACATTGGAGTGTAAAGCAGCCCATGACTATTGTACACGGCACAACTCCTATCGCAACCACATGAAAAGAAGAAGAAAACATGTAGAAGACATTAGAGAGAAGCAATGCGTAGGGTTCGGCATACAGATGTTAGTCCATTCACACTCTAACCCGACGTCACTGAGTCTGCGTCAAAATTCACGATTCATCAATGAGTCTAGTAATACCCAGTGCCCCAAGCTAAAAGAGAAGGTAGATTTAAGAAGCCCTATTCCGAGCTTCTGAGCGAAGAATTGAGGCCTCAAGACCGTAGAACGAGGTACCTGTCTCATAGCCAATTGGAAACGGAAGACTGAAGCTTAAATTAACATCCCCTTAGAATAAAGCTGAAAATTCCGGGTGCCCAGTATACCATTCTGAAACAGATTTGCACAATGCCATATATTTCTTAAGCTATCTGTTACTGGTTTGGAATTGTTTTTAACATTTTCCTCGGACTGACTACGAAGGATCAGTTGACCCGATGAAGAGATCTGAGAATTTGCCTTGGTGGAAACGCCCCGGGCACGAAAAACAGAGTAGGATTTCCTCAGCAGACTGTTTGCGGAGTAGCATCAGTCAAGTGCATTTCTATAAGCGTTTCAGAAAAACAGAATAAAACACCTATCTCCGGATACAGTGAGATGATATCACCAAGAAGGTTGCAAGCTGTAATTAATTTCCTTGGGCAATCAAACAAACAAACCACCGCAGAATGAACATCACAAGAGTTGTTTGGAAGTATCGGTTCTCCCTGGTGTCCCGCATTTCGTTTATAGTCGCCATATTTGTCAAGCGTTTTCAAAACGCATCACATTGCTCGTGTTATCAGTCGACGTAGTCTGTCCCGTGGTGGCAGTTAAACCGATATTTCAGGCAATTTATTTTGTACACGCTCCTGTTAATTGGCATTTATGAGCAGCGGGAACAGAGGGCAATCTTATCGTATAACAAGGCACTACGAAAGCTGGCCAAAAGTTTCACTCAGAAAAGTAATGACGATTGACTGCATGTCTATTGGTTTATGATTTGTGTTACGAATGCACTGAACAGTTTCAACCTCTTTCATCTAAAGCGCACAACTGTTAGCCGCCGTATTAGGACCTAGCCATAATGCAAACAAAACGTCTAAATTTGTAAAATCGACTGGTGAACAATGAACAGAACTCATGGTTGCCTGACCAATTACTAGCGTTCTTCTAACGGTCACTTAGTTGTAGAAAACGCAATCAATACCCTCAACACGGAAACTAAACCACAAGAAGTATGATTCACACGAAAGTCCTAACTGGATTTGACGGGGAAATGTATCATTGAGGAAATGGACCTACGATGGAACCAACCATAGGTCTACACCACTGGCAAGTACATTAGCTGCAATTGCCTAGGAGTACCACACACATATAAATGAGGCAAAAGAACGAATGAACTAAACGAGAACCCCTATTGTATTTCTATACTGAGGCGTGAGAATGATAAAAATGCAAGTTTTTAGCCGGTACTACATCAACAATATCAACATCAATGCAACAATAAACGATAGCACGGTAGACGTCAAAGCGATACCTGTTCTCACTGAAATTTTACAGTTATATACTTCAAAGGGGAGCAGAAAGAATGTAAGCACTTGTCGACACTAATCGCGCGTGACCAAACGTGTTTAAACAAGCAATCCAATACGGTTGTTGCTGATTGTTAATGCGATACTTGTCGTTATCCCCACGACATTATGACGTAGCAACCGGAAACGCAATGCACAAGACAGGTGAATGTGCGTGCTTTCTGGTCGTCAAATTGAACGTGCGCAACCAGGTACATACAGAGACGAAAATGCATGCGGTCAAAACCAAACTATAGGGTCATCGTCATGATCATCGTCAAAACAGGCAGAAAAAGCGAATGGAACAAGCACAGAAATATCGCTACTATGGACATCCGGCTACTTAGTACAAAGTGATCTAGGAGCAAACGGTTAATTGCAACCACATTCTAGTCATCTACGTTTCACATGCAACAAACATTGGTCGAAGAAAGGGTAGTTGATAGCAGACATTACTAAACCCGGTCATTGGTATGTATGCCTCTGATTGTGCTACCCGGACAATCTTTCAGAAATGTTTGTCCGTCTCATTCGATCGAAATGGAAAGTGGAACAAAAAAAGGTCTCGACCACAGTGCAACTCAAGAGCGAACAATTACAATCATCACTACAGGCAATTTGCAGATCTTGCCAATTTGTGACTGGAACTCAAGTGTTCAACTTACACAAAATCTATGAGATATAACCTTCTTCACCGAGGCACCGTGAATGTCGTCCCCAAACAAAACCGGAAGCGAGTGGGAAAACGGTGACACGTTTTTAAGGCTGTCATGTTCAAGTCTCAAAGATCTCAAATTGGAATTATAATTTGAACTAACCATACATTTCATAGCATGACCATATCGACCCATTTTCCAACCATCTATGTCTCGCAGAATGACTAAGGGATACTCCACGTCCATGGGGTGATTATATACATAACTGATAAACATTCCTTTTTGTACGGTAGATCGTAATCGCGCAGCTCGTCAAATGTGGATATGGTTTCCCCACATTTAGTAAATTCGAGTCTCTTCATTGAGAGGTTGACCGCCGTTCTCTGGCTTGTTAAATTCCTTAGCAATCGACCAACAACAACTGATGAAGTGAAGGACCACAACTAAAATAAACAGGATTGGTGTAGTTGAAATAGTTTTTTATTACTATACGAAAACTTATTGCAACACCAATTTCCATGATCAATATACAATGTATCAATGAGCACTGCATCGAAAGTTTAGCATTCTGAAAATGAACAAAGCTACATTCCGACTTTAAATTTGTACGTCTTAGAATTTGCTCCAAGAAACTAGTTACTTGCACGGAGATCTCGCATCATCGATACCATTTTACAACAATATTCGAGTGACACTGAAGAGACACCAGTGTGATGGCAAATTCATTTCTTGCATCGAATTCTTTTTCCGGTGAACAGATTTACATGCACCGCTTTTCGCTTCGTGAAATGATATAATCGATCCAGGCAAGGTGACTGAGGGTGCAAGCTGTCAATTATATCAAATCAGGTTTTGATGATCATGAATTGTTAAGGGTTTTCCAAATTCCCGTCTCGACAGCCCAGTAAAATGATATGAAATAATGGCGATTTCCGGCACTATGGCTTTTACAGGCCATGACAACCATTAAATGTCACAGAAACACACGAGGCTAATTATCTATTTTTAACCCGAAAAACCAACTTCTACCTTGTTACATCCGTGATAAGAAACGGAGGTTACACCCATCACGAAGCAAACGGTCGTTTACGGAAAAGGCACAAGCACAAGTAGTGCTCGCATGTGCGCGTGAGTGTAATCACGCGACAGCGGTGCAGAAATGTCATCCACAGTCACCGAGTGATTATCGTGATCGGAAAGAAAATTCGAAACCAGAAGCCTGTGAACTTGTCAATCATTGTGCGCACATGCACGCGTTTGCCTTTGAGTGCGATTACAGTCAAAACTTAGCAAAAGATGCTCAAATGCAAATACCATTCGAGTTCAGCTTAACCTAACAGGGGTCAGGGACTTTACACAGAGGCGACCGATGTTGTCAAATATATCAATATTGGACAATTTTCATTGTCTCCATGATGGTTCACGAAAAACCGTAAACGCCGGATTCACCGAGCAGAAACACCACCGAAGAATTGTTCAACTGGACCTCCCCGCTTTTCCGTTTATTTTTTCTTTTAATTTCTAGTCGTTGAATAAAGCCTCTTTGTGCATGTTAGAAGTTCTGTTATCTGGGATAGCCAATAGCAGCTGCGGTCACGTCAAAACTCCGAACATATTTTTATTCTCCGAATTTTTGCAATTTTGTTGACTCTTAGGTTTCGCCCTTCTTACTGAAATTTTCATAGACTTTGATGCGACACCACTGGGTAAGATTTTGTGTTCACCTTTATTGCCCAAAAAATTTGGATCGGACTGGTATTGCATCTTTATCGGTATGCTTCCGCACTTTCTCTTTTCTTTCTTTGTCGCTCCCGCTCAGATTCTGGAACCATATCGAATTTGGGATCATTTACAATAATTCGTACTAACTCTTTCATTGCTTTCGCTCTGACCTGCTACCAACAAATGTTCTAACGATGGAGCTAAACTACCCAAGCCCTTGTACTCTAGTTATTCCTCCACTACAAGACATTCCCCACTTTCAACCGCTTGTACTTTTGGCTGTGACCAAATGTGTACACATCTGTCATCGTTTTCATACATCCAATGCTTGTCTTTAATCTATTTCGCATCTTTCCTCGTCTGACACTCGAGGATTCACCGCATACCGAACGTTGAGAAATGGTAAGGTCAGCCCGATGCTATCCATAAATGGTGTCTTCAAGCATACAGAAGGTTCGGTTGACAGCCACCAACGCCAGGCATCCGTGGTATAGCCTTGACATCCAGTCGTCACCGGTCAAAGATCGATTTTCCACTGAAGCAATAGAAAAGATTCTAAAATACGACTTGAAACATTGCCGTTGAAGGCGAGAAACATGCGAAGACTTTCAGTGTTTGAATAACGTTGCTTCCGTAATGTTGAAAGGATGTGGTGGGTGAATTTTATTAGTAACTTAAAGGTTGGGTGCAAGGCCCTGGGTCTTTAGGTTCAGTTTGAATGTGAAAATGTTAAGAGGACTGGATAATGCTTTGTGCATACCCACAGAACGACTGTCCTGTTGTATGCCGTTCTCAGAAGCAAGTATTGGTTTGAAGATGGATCGTGGTGGCCAGTCGATGAAATGGAAAAAATTATGAAAACTTCAGTCAGTGGGCTGGCTCCTGTAGGTGCAATTAAACTACTCGATTGGGGTCCACGAGATTCCCCCAAGTGGTGATTGGACACATTAAACAATATGGCTCGATGTCGCAGTCCGTGGCGTGCTTGCATTCGGAATCAGTCTTCCTCTGCACGGCCGTTCAACTTATTACTTTGTAGTCGATTTTAATTGTACTTTATTTTTTTCTTGTTAACCAGATACTGCTATGACATGGAAACCTAAACCACAGCATGTTGGTGAAAGGTTATCAGCCATAAAAACTGAATTCAACTGGTGTTATCCTTATGGGCGACAGTCTCGCTCAAAATGGCATTCGCTTTTGTTCCAACCCCCAATCTTCCTGACTAATAACAGGTGAACAGTTACTCTAGATATTGATCATACATAATGCATGCGTCTCAGCCGTCCTCGGGAAATAAACCCATATTAGTATCACCATTATTGTTATTTATTATTACTATATTATCATTGTTGTTGTTTCTATCATTATTGGTATTATTATTATTATATTTCCAAGCCCCTATTCATGTTTCTGAGTACTGCTGTACGGACATCTCAGATGATCGACTATACTCCATCATTGGAAGTCGAACCCGAGAAGATCACCACCTAGTTTTTGTTTTTGTGACGGAGGTGTATACAAGTCTTAAACCTAGACGGTCAAATCTTTCCCGACGGCATTGGCCTATTGTCTTCAACTGAGCACCAAGCAACAATGCCACTCCGAACAGGTTACAGAACAGACAGTTCTCGAGCGAAATCTGCCATGGATCTTCGGAGCATGTCCAAACTACTGCAGTTGACCAAAGCGGAAGATTCACTGTCAAATATCGCGGCACCGACTCGACTGTGGAGATCCTTTCCCTTCCTTTTGTTCGGCAAATCGTTACAGAATACTGTCATTCTCCTGATATTCTCGGCTTGCAACAGGCGTGCTTCACACAAGCATGCAAGCATATGGTAGAGGAAGTTGTATAAAACTGATTTCACCTGAGAAGCATAACGTGATGTCCTTTTCTAGGTTTCCGCACTCATTTCGTGAGGCATCTACGTTCATTTTGCAGCAGACGACACATGGTATTCTAAAGTTCTTGTGTACCGGAATTGACGCTTGGGCTGTTAACATTTCATTGCCGGTCGATGTAAAATCGTCAGTGCCTGTGTGTAGTTGACTGCAGTCTTCTAAGTTCATAGGATTTTTCTCCTTAGCTTTGACTTTGATCTCTTAGATGGCTTTTAATTAGTGACGTGCAGCGTGCTTCCTGCTGTCCGTCACATTGGTTCTGTTGTGCAATTGTTTATGCTGATTGATGCACTTACTGATTTTTGGCTCACGTAGGTTTTCTTGGTTCTGTTCTTTCAGGTCGGTTAGGCAACCCTTACAAAGACCTTTGTTCCAGTGCATCATACGGATGTGATTGGGACCGCAGTAATTCAGATTTCGACTTAAGAGATTTAGCGTCTTGAATTGAGAACTGCTGTATTCGTCTGGACTCTGTGGACATAAGGCGAGTTGATTTTGTGGATAGATCCACATGGAAGCGAGATCTATAGCTGTAAGTTGATAAACTTTTAGTACGTTGCTGGTTCTTCTGGTTTTGTGTTTAGTTCGTTCGCTTCTCCCCATTAGACTGCACATGAACGCTATGACCTTGGAGCCAAAACAAACGTACTATAGAGTCAACCGAACGGATTGTAACAAAGTCAGTTTCGGTCAAACTGGGAGAAACGCCTCCACAAGAATGCATGAATACAAAATGGTCTCAAAACGAAATGATAAACTCTCTTATTTCCATCACCAAGGCTCAAGAAATGCACACTTTAGTCCAGATGATATCGAAAATCTGGATCAGGCAATAAAGAAACACTTAAGGGAGTTTTTGAAGCTCCACATTCTCTCATCCACTCAATCGGTGAACATATTGGACTGGATGACACGTATTGCCTGATGAAAAGCAACCGACTCAGGTAATTAGCGAACAAGAACGAATTAAAAACTTGCCAATACAACAATCCTATGTACATATACCCATAGATCACCAAAGGTGCACAGAATCGAAACGGATACAATGGCACCAAGCTCGAGACGCCAAATCTCTTTGGTCAAAATTCAAGTTACTGTACTCCCAAAAAGGCCGCGGAATTGCGTTACTACACCATTTCAACTTTAAGTGCTCCCATAGAATCTTTCGTCATCTCAAGTATCTCCTTCGTCATTTCAACTGGATCTACCGAACAAGTCAACCGACACTCCCCGGCATGGGACTGGCTCGTGGGCGATTCGATGGAATGACCGCGCGAAGATTATTAAGATTGGAGAATGAGTACTGGGTACCGGCTAAGAGAATACTCTGCAACAACCCATCCAGATTTGAAGATTACGTTGGCTGGGGGACGCGTTGCCTATGACAGGCATGCTTACTATAAGGTGCGCTATTTTTCGTTTCTCCCCCAGTAATGGAACAAGCCACCCACACATCAATAAATGACGCGGCAGCGGGAAATAAGAACACGTACCACGAGCTTAGGTGAACCATGTATCTCACGTCTTCGCAGTTCAGGTTCAAAAGACTTTCAAACTAGTTAGCTCGACGCGCTAAATAACATGATAGCAATCTGCAGACAGTGCCAATCATGTTACCATTGTCTGTCGAACAAAAATGTTTGGAAACTGTGCGTTTGTGTAGTCAGACTGTGTTCTGTTTGTTGATTATGATGGCATTATTTTTTCCACTCCAGCTGGTTTATTGCCTGTGCCGCTTGGATATTTAATCTTTCTGCTGCAACGTGTAACAAGATGAGAAAGGCAGTGTAGAGAAGGGCTCGTTCTTTTACTTAACGCTGTATAATCACCATCATGACGGTTTCTCCAGTTGGTAACAATACATGCATCTGGTGATGAGTGCCCAAGGTCGCACAGCAAAACTGGACAAATTCAAGGGTTTATCTACGCTTCTTTTCATCAACACTTTTCAATCAACATCATATTCCTGGTTTCAATTCAAATACGTAACGAAAAGACATGTGGTGATGTATAATTATTTGAACCATAGAGAGTTAGCGAAGGGAGACGTGCAATTGTCCGATTAGTCGTTTTTGGGCCCGTGGAACCATAAAGGGGGTCATTATACTGTCTCTACATTTCTGTTCCTTTGTAGTCATATCAAGTATTTACATCAGACGCTGTTATCATAGGGATCGGAAATAATCACTGCGACTATCGATTACCCTAGCGATACAACGTCTAGGTTGTAAAAGTCAAGCAATTCGATTCCCACAAAAAACGATGGGCTATTTTTACAGCAAAATCGGCGACTTTTTCAACGTCATAGGTAGCCCTACAAGCAATCACAATCACGAACTGAAGAAAGAGTTGCTGGTATTGTGCTTTTTAGTTCATCCCTAATCAAGAGTACGACACCCAAACGAGAACTACAAACAGTGATCCAGAGGGCATAAGGAGTGAACTAAGGGGTTCGATTGACCGGATGAAGGATTTAGTGTTTATATTCACCCGCCTATGGAAAAATCGAATGTATAACCCTGAAGTTGCCCGAAGGACAAAGTAAAGAGAGTCAGAACCATGCATTATATTAAGAGATCACTCTACAGGGGGTGATTTAGTGGCCCCTATTCAACAAAGTCCTTCAGCATGCATCATTCTTTAACATGGGTTGCATTTTAGGGAGGAAATATCATGAACAGCTTATGATGTGCATTCAGTATGCACTACTAGATTAGCGAACTACATTTGACGAGGTAATAAATTCTATCCATTACAACCACACACATCGACTCACTTGATTAAATCATCCAATTCTTGAAGTTTGCGTGTCATAACTGGATGATTCGGTCCATAAGTGTGACCACAATGGTCGACACCAAGCATATGACCAATTAGGACATCCCATGCGGGAACGTCATCCTCCAGCTGAGATAAGATGTACTCGCGCACGGCTCGATCTACCGTGTCCAGGTCACGTACATCAAACGAAGGGTACGGATGGGATTCATTGAATCTGTTCGCAGACAGCGAGAGAATTCAGTAAATGGCATTCATCAAAAAGTCCTAGAGCAACAAGCGACTCACTCAATATATTCGGGGTGAGTTAGGACTAAGCAACAAGCTAATTTGGGTTTGTATCTGATATAAGAGGAGGCACATCGATAACCATACATTAAAGAGTGAGGAAGATCCATCACTGCATTAATCATGACAATCAAGATGCCCAGACTGAGGGCGCAGCAGAACAACAGGTCTAACCACATTAGGAACATTAACGATCCAATCGGTCGCAGTGCGCACAATTAACGGTAATCAGCGCTGACCGAAGGTATAAGTCATCCAACTGTCAGCCTCGAGTTCCGCAATGGATTAAATTTTCCATTCCCGTCAATCATCAATCATAGTTTTTACAATATGTGAACAAATTCGGCGGATATTTTACGTAGGCCCCAGTATCCCAGTAAGCTATGCGCCAACCCAGAGCGGATATCGACTAATATCTCTATTGTTTTGATTGTTGGAACCGCAACCGATTTTTAATTTGAATGGATCATTTACAACCATTGTTTTTGAAATGATGTGCTTCATTTTGGTTTCTAATCCGTAGAATCGTCTAGTTTTTAATGATGAAATAACAATGAAAATCGTTTTCAGGAAGGAGGCCGTTGACATCACAACGCTCCAAAATGGGGAAGTTGGCCTGCGATGGCAAGATTCGAAATCGCGACTTTCACGTCCAAACGTCACGGCCTTATCCACTTGACCACGAGGGGTCAAGTGAATGAGAAAAAAAATGACGAGTGAAAAAAAACAGAAATTTGGTAGTAGGCGAAAATACCATTAGACTGACTGGGACACGACATTTAAGTGAGTACATATTCGTTCCAGTTTTCGGCTGAGCTAACGGCATCTTTTTTGATCGGATTTGTAGGATATTGGTGCTGAGATTCCTCCGTAACGTTTCCGATATAACTGACCTGTACAGTTTGTCAACGAACCAACCTTACCGATTTGTTTCCTTTCCCTGCTCGGACCACAGCAATGACGAAGGACGGTTGGTGTCTCGAAGGCCGCTATTCAGGTATGAGATGCAGTGTTTACGAGCTGCGTCTCGAGACAGTGACTTGATAACTCTATCGGTCCGGTATGAAACAGAAACATTCTTGACATTATAGATGGATCGAGTGGAAACTGAGATCTATTTCTGTACTGGAGGATTTCTGTGAATGCCCTTGTTAAAAGTATGGAAATCATTCAATCTAAGATGAATCTTACAGGTTGATTGTCCTACTGTTCTATTTTGTTGCGGGCTGAGATAAGGTCAAGACAATACGACTGGCCTACGTGTAACTCTTAAAATCTAGTCATCGCTCACCATTTCATCTCTCCGTGAACCTTCTCCAGCCGAAAGCAACCAGAAATGTCACATTCAGTACATAAACACGGATAATTTAATCCACACTGTACATAGTCTTGGTGAGATTGAAGTTCGCATACGATCCAGATGTATCGAACAAACTAAGCGGCACAGGTCATCATCACTGGTTTTCTGTTATTCCCGAAAGATATTCTAGCCGTTACCAATTCCAAACTCTAGAAGAACGCAAATTTTCTACATAAGCTAATAAATCGATTGGCAATCTGATGATAATCACACCATGCGCAAATCACTTCACATACAATGTAAAGTCACCCAGGAATCAGGTGATCAAAATCCAAGGAATTAAAAACAACAAGCAAAGAAGAGTGCAACTTCCTCGAAAATGGAAAAATGAGATCAGAAAAAAGAAGGGTATGTTAGACAAACGTTCGAACTTTTCAATGGCAATTCCCGTTTACATCAAACAATTATTGACTGTCTAGCACATTTAGCGTCCACCTTTAGGTAGAAGTTTCTTAAATCAAAAAAGTAGAAAGTTTGAAAATAGGTACGCAGATTTTTAGTGAAAAACCAAGGATTGGACCGATTGTAAACGACGTATTACAATCCCTGACCTTTCGTCAAATTCGTTCCCAGGCAGAAAATCACCGGAAGTAATTCCATCATCACCGTCCAGCGTTAAACAGCAAAACAAGCCTCATTGACCGCTACCTTTTCCCACCGGTACAATATTTCTGTAAAAAGACTGAGTATCCACGGGGAACAGAGAGTGGACCTACACAGGCGGGAAAAGATAAGACACTGCTGCAACCAACACACGGAACACAGTTTAACTGTTCAAACACACTCTTCCAATCATTCTGATTCGATAGCAATTGACAACACGACCGCCACTGTTCACGGACAAATGCCGTATAATTCAGTATCTCCACCGGGACAACTACTTTACCTAGGTTCGCTGTACATTTTGTGATTCCACGTTGCCACGTGACTTATTGACCTTTCAATGGTCACTTCCACTCCATGGAAGGAACCCATAATAGGGCACGATACGATAGACGAGTGTTCGCCATACCCAACACGCGACCCAACCATCGTAGTCTGCTAAGCTTCATACGCTGAAACAAGTTAGAGCCGGTATTTAAGACTAAATTTCTAACCTCAATATAACTCACCCGGTCACTCCATCCAATCCTAGCGATACTACGTAGACATCGGTGATCCAAAACCTCTTGCCGACGAACATCTCCCACATGCATACTCCATGTCTGTCTTTTTGCATGCCAGTGCTGCAGTCTCTTGAAACGCATGCAGAGATAAGAAATAAACTACGCTTAACACTACTATCCTTTCGGACGCCGACTGATCCCTGCAGTCTCACGGCGCACAAGCGACTGTTGACTGGGATCCAATCTAAAAGGGCTGCTTCAGCCTTCTCACTCAAGACTATTCCTACACCACGTTGACCCACAGCTTGAGCTGCTTCATTTCCTCAATTGTGAAGGAAATATCTTGACGAGACGTTTGGCGCAGTTAGTTGAATAACTCTACTCGAATCCTGACTTCGTGTTTCACTCACACAGCAGCAGACATCAATCGAAAGTGAGTCCACTGTCAGAGTCAAACACGCCCGTTGGCCAGCCTGCATTAAAGTGCACACATTGAAGGAACCGAGATTCAGAGGCTGACGAGGCTTGAGAAAATGTGAGCTAACAGACTGAAAACCACCTACTACACTACTTGACAATAAACCGTTGCGAGTATCGGGCGTGTTATCAATGGAGATGCTATGGGTAGGCAGAAGGGGCAAACAGATTGGGTTGGAGACAGAGAAAACAGGTTGAATAAAAGAGAGGGAACTCTGAGCAGTATCATACTTATCACTACCCGCCCCACCTGCGCTCGATGCAATGGGCAGCGCGGTCCTGATCACCCTGCCCGACGACCGATGCAGTATGGAATTACTTGCAGGCGTGTAACTCATGGGGAATAATGGATGGGTACTGCTAGGGAGTCCAGCCGCTAAGCAGAAGAACGATTAGGGTTCTCAACCAAAGCCCTCGGTTCTGATAAAATCCTGACCGTAAGGCAGCGGAGCATAGCTAAGTGGAAGCTCATCTACTTGAAACAATTACCTTTCTACTCGTTTTTTTCGTTGGAATGAATTCCGATAAACAAAGAACGATAAAAGCGGGGAGTTCAAGCGCCAGGAAACATTAGAAGCAAACTCATTTTTTTGCGTCAAACTACTACATTTTAGGCATTGTCGGCTATGCCAATTATTTAGAAACTGAAGCCCACTATTTTCCATATAACGCCCGCTGCATGGTTCATTTTCATTTCTGACAGTTTCACCTCGCAAACGCTTTCCTCTTTTCACGCGGAGATTTTACTGACTGTGTTGCTAGAGCTGGTTTTTACTCAACTCCCTGTTGGTTTGGTGTTTTTTGTCTACCTACGCCGAAAGAATTGTTGTACACGCCTATCAAGAACAAACAGACAACACTCTACCACCGGACTCTCCAGCACCTTCCGCCATTTACCTGACCGCAAATTTTGACCCTTCCTGATCCTCACTTGCTGATCCCAATCGGTGTCCGATTAGCAAGAACGTGTCTTCCTAACCTACATATTTCTTTGGTTATACCATTAATGATTGTTTTCCATTTCTGCTCACCTACTGCCGTTTTATTACAAGCGACTGGATGTTCACATTAATTTGTGTCGATACTCACATTCAGTACCAGTCCTACCATTATTGAATGCCAGCTGAAACATTGCCGTTCATGGTTTGAAGTTTGACAGCAGTGCATATTGATTTCTGATTATTTTGGCATTTTCTTACTGAACGTCGACAATAACTGAGATTGCAAGACTTGCTATCTTTAATCTTTGGGATTATAAGCAGAATAATAGAAGTTCATCGCGATCGGATGTCACTCACCGAATCCCTCATCAGCGACAAGCGCGGTGTTAAATTTCTTGACGAGAACACAATGGTAGGGAAGAACACAAACACACCTGAAGACCTGTATAAATGATTAACACAACTACGAAGGAATGATCACTTTCACCAATGGATTAGTAATCAGCCGACAACCGGTGACAAGAACCGATGTCCATAATACAGGATGTCGCGCGTTGAATCATTAAGCAGAACGCGCGAACGAAGGGAGAAAGAGAGTGCACGCTAGTCGGGAAGAAACGAGTCAAATCACAACTAACAGACGGGAACTTTATGACGCTAATTTAGAAGAATAATGTCGAGGTGTAGAATAGAAATCACAAGACTAAGAGAGTGTAATCACCTCTTTGTAAGTGTATTTAGATATGTCTGTCTACATAATTGTGTGCCAATATGACACAACAATGAGACGCTTGAAGTTGGTAGATTAACAGGCCATTGTCCAGGAACTTGAATGACTCGATGCGTCACTTGAGATGTCGATCGACTTATGAGGAAGCGGCAAGTCACGTGAGTGAATCTAGTAAATAGTCAACCCGGAACGTTGAAATATGTCAGACGGGTGGCAGTCATTCACAACTGCATAAGTAAATGGATACAATCAGGTTAAATAAGCGATTGAATGCATGATCAACTGCACGTCCATTCGCTAGATGCGGGTCAAAATGTCACCTACTAACTTGCAGAACTAACAGAAAAAAAACTTCAGCACAATGATGTTTGTCATTAATGCGGATGAAAATGCAGTGTGTTGGGGTGCTACTGCATGTCGCTCACATAGGATTCGGTGATTATGAACAGTGCAGTGTAAGATTTGAACGATGGATCATTCCTCAGGCTTTACATCATGACATGAGTGCATCCAATTTTTTAAAACACATGGATTGTGATTTAAGCAGTAGAGAAATCATTCCTATACCGGGCTGGAGTGAACAAGAACCTCCTTGGGAATTCCTTATTGATCGATGATTGACATTCTTCCGATTATTCCATTTATTGACACATTCTTCCTTCGCGTGCTAAGTGTAGTCACAGACGAGTACTCACAGGAATAACGGTGTGCTGAGCTTATCATATCATCTTATTAGAACCAATCGTTCTCTTTATTATTAACCATTCTCAAGCCTAGCGAAGTGATTATGTGATTAAACTTTTGAATAAAACAGAACGGAGTGAGAGTGACGGGCAGAGAGATCGGTCTTGGACAGCTGAAAAATTTACAACTTCATATACCAAACATTCATGGGTGACGCACAAAGCCATGTGTCAAACATCATAAGAAAACCTTCTGATATACGCAGGAACCCATCTGGAGAGCTGAGAAATCTAATGAAACGGAATCTGTTGAAGGAAGAGAGGTAGTCACGAATGAGAGATAGAATGGCTGATTCAACGGCTAAGAAAGGAATCCGACAAAATGATTGGATTATATTCGCTTTTACCGCAGGGTGAATGACCTCCTAGATAAGGAATGACAGCCTGATTAAAAAACATCCTGTGCTTACACTGGCAAACATCAGAGGTGCGTTCTCGGAAAAAGCCGGGTGACATGAACGGCCAAATTCACACGAAATTTCATGACCCCGCAGCCGAAACGCTCTGTAACAAGTGCGAAAACGTCTCGGCGAGGCGCCATTCGTTGAACCTTTGCGGGGTAAAAAACGAACGCAAAGACCTTGGTACTCATCACGAGCATGAGCAGCCCCGATCGAGGATAGCCGTGAAGTCGGGTTATCATGGCCAATGAGACATTGGACGAGGATTGATTATTCCCCCTTGTGGCTGGTTCATTTTTATTCTTGTGATGTGGTCTTACAATATAGAAAAAACTGGAAATGTACATATACCAATTGTACTCGCTTTACAATGCATAAACGCGGACCGACAAACCGTTTTGTTTTATCCGCATGTGGCGGTTGAAGTGGACTACGGAAACCAAATTAATGACTTTCAGAACATACTTACTCAAGTTAAGTGAGTAGTGAATTGAATAAATGGACAAAAGTACGCCAGTGACATTCCCTAACGCGATGTTCCAAAGTCTGTTGTTAACGTACAATTTCCTGCACCCAGGTAGACTTAATGATACCGTGAAAACAGAGCCAACTAGGGTATTCCACACATCACTTTAAAATATTCTGTTTCCTGTGGAAAATGCGGCAGAAATAATTATCACCAACATCATGCCTTCCTCACAATGTTAAAACAAGCAGACTGAATATACGGAGTGCACAGGGAATAAACCGATAAGAAAAGGGAAAGAAAATAACGTCTCCATAACCAACACATGGAGTGTGCAGTCTAACTGTACAAAATCACATTTTTCAAACATTTCTGTTCGGCAGAGAGTGGCAATACGATTGGTACTATTGACAATTTGCTGTCATATTATTCAGTGCTTCGAAGTATTACACACCTTATTTGGTCCTGACAGTTCACGTAAGTTTGTGGTACTTTATTATTTCCAGTTGCCATATCACCCGTTGACATGCGAGTGGCTTGTTTCACTCCGGGAAGGAAAACAGCACATGGCAGGATAGACGTATACTTGTCATGCACAGTACGTAGCTCAAACAACGAAGCACACTGAGCTCGATGTGCTGTGATGGAATAATCCATCACGATTATGATACTCAAAAGCAAAATGGACTGTCGTTGAATTGTTAATTTCAGTCCACTATCCTCCGTCTGTATTCGACTCAGCGCACACACAAACCTCAGCTTAAATGAAATGGGTCACTGTAGACGCGTGAGCGCATTGAAACAATAGTGCCCCGTTCTCAAAAGAGCCGTGGGTTTACTTGTGAAAACATGTCTGGATCCATTGAGTTGAGTTGGAACCAAGTCATCCAAAAATTAACCTAATGAATTCCTCCAAATTTGTGTTAACAACGACGCTGTCAGAAGTAAAAGCGAAATGCGATTTAGACCTTAGCAGTTAACACTAACAGGAAGGTACTTTCGAAAAAAAACGCACAAAGTAGCCGGCATATTCTAGGTCACAGCAGTCCATCATTGGTCAATTCAATCCACGCATCCTGGAGGCCTTATAAGATGTTCAGCATTATCTCGTGGATAACAAGGTCAACCGCGAATGGCGAAATCGGATACTCCCGTCAAACACCGCCAATTGTTGAGAACAAATTCGATGATTCCCCGTCCAGCTTACGCCCCAAGAAGTATGCGAATACAGTGACTGCAACAAAATTGACGAACTACTTCAGCATGCCTTTCCAGTGAAGAGCAATGGATAGTGTTGCTCGATAAAATGAGTCAAAGGCACTTTTCAAATCGAGCAAAACCATTATTTTCGAAAGACGGCGTTCGTGCAGCTTCAAATAACTGGAAAATGGTGAAAAATTGGTCGATACAACCTCGACCTGAGCGAAATTCGGCTTGCCGTAATGAAGCTGGCGAGCAATATCGAGGCCGATATTTTAACTATCGGAACTAAGCTGATTCCATGGTGATTACTACAATCACTCAACAATCCATGTTTAATGCTGATACGATCAATAACTGAGTTCAAATGTCACGGACGAAAGTGACGTGAGTTTAACATAACATTACCACGGAGCTGAAAAGAATCACGCAAAGGAAACCTCGCCGATAAGTTCAAAGAAGAAAGCAAGCATGCTATGGAGAAGACTGTCCGATACGGCAATGCAACCTAACACCTAAGTCTAACCTCAAAACCGCGCGCATAGTGAACCAAACGATGATACTTGTGGACGCTGAAAACGATTGCTAATATAGTATCGCAAACGGATACCACCAGTCTCGGAAGAGGCGACCAGAGACGATAGGGACTGAAAATGTTTGCCCTCAGCAGCACTGCATTCGATGTGCCTCTGCAAAAAATGAGTAAGAAGTGTGTCGTTCTCACACGCCTCAGACATGAAATGGTTTAAACCACGAAAGAAACAATCAGGAAAAATTTACCAGAGAATCAAAGAAAGGTTGAAAATTAGCAGACATTTCATCCAACAGAATAAACCCAACTATATACAGAAGTAAACAATCATATACTTATATAAATTTATATATACATAAAAAGCTTCGCCAGATGCAGCGTCAAATGACGACAAACCTTAAGAATGACCGTGAAAACTGGTGGGTTAAGGTAGCCGATGAAGTGGAATTAACGGTCGCCTCAAGTAACAGTCAAACACTGTTTGAGCTTGTACGCGACAGCGGTGGGCGGCGAACTTCGGTTAGTGAAGTAGTGTGCGATCGGAATGGAGAGCTCATCCATGGGAAACAACAAAAGTTAGACCGTTGGGCTGAGCACTTCAAACACCAGTTTACCTGGCTGCACGCAAACGCATTTACGCCAACGTCTGCAGATGCGGATCCTTCGGAGGTGTCACTAGATCCCCCAACGGAACTGGAAGTGCAGTCAAATATTCGGCTTGTGAAAAGGAGAAAGCAGCCGGTCCTGACGACCTTCCTCCAACGTTCTTCAAATTGGGTGGGGAATCTCTGATGAAATCACTTATCTCCTTGCATCGTGATATTTGGAACAAAAAGCGTATTCCGTTGTCACGGAGTGAGTCACTTACTGTACCCATCGTCAAGAAGGACAAACAGAGTGATTGTAGCTATCATCGTGGCATCAGTTTAATTCCGATAGTTACTAAGGTGTTAGCTTCGATAATGCTGCACCGTTTGCCATCGGTTCGCGAGATCAACATCCGTGAACGGCAGACCGGATTTCGGCCAGGTCAAGGTTGCATCAACCAAATATTCATTCTTCGACAGATTCTCCAAACGTGCCACACGCACCGCCGCCCTACGATCGTAGTCTTTCTCGATGTGAAAGGCGCGTTCGACTCAGTGGGTCGGACAGCACTACTCAGTGCTCTCCACCCGAAAGTATGCCAGCGATGTTTTTAAACCTGTTGCGAGCATTGTACTCGCATGCCTATGGTCGCGTGAGGGTATATGGTGAACTGTCAAGTGCATTCGAAATGACTAGTGGCGTTCGACAAGGGTGTCCCATCTCTCTTTTCTTGTTCACCTTCGTAATAGACAAAGTGGACCGTTTAACTTACCTTGGTAGCTGCATGTCAAACGATGATAGCTCGGCAGTAGGGATGAACACGTGTATAACGAAAGCTCGAGCGGTTTACGCTAGACTGAAGCACTTGTGACATCGACCTTATATTTCACTGAAATTGTGTTGTGCCGCAGTGCGCTCGGTTTTGTTGTATGGGGTGCGAGACATGAAGTATACGTGTCGAAGATGTTCGTGGCTTGGAGGTTTTCGACCGATGATGTCTATACAGTGTGGCTAGGATTGGATGGAGTGACCGGGTGAATATTAGAGATATGAGGGTTCTAGTATTAGGTGCCAATTCTGAGAATAAAGTATCTCAGCGCATGAAGCTGAGTAGACTACGCTAGTTGGGTCACGTGTTGCGTATGGTGAACACTCGTGTACCATACTATCTCCTATTTTGCGTACCTTCGGCCGAGTGGAAAAAGCCATGTAGAGGTCAGTAGATGACGTGGCAACGTGGAATGACGAAATGCAAAACGAAAGTTGGTAAAGTAGGTTCCTCACGTCTTCGTGTATGGGGTTCGAAAGACCCGTGAACTAGCTGGCTGGAGACACTGAAGGATATGGCAATGAACTGTGAACAGCGGCGATCGTGGTGTTGTTTTCTGTCGAATCAGAGTGATTAAAATGTGCGTTTGTTTAGTCAGAATGTTCCGTGCGTTGGCCATTTTTTTCTCTCCCCTGTTTGGGTGTACTTCTTGTTCCCTTTGGATGTTCACCCTTCTTATAGAAACATGTAACTTTGGGGACAAGGCAGTGGCCAGTGAGGCTTGCCTCGCTGTTTATTACCGCTGATGGATAATGATGATGGTTGCGAGGCTTGGTCTATCCACATTGAGGATGCTCGGCGACTTTCTGTTTGCGGCCATTGATGCCTCCAAAGTGTTTCTCGAGTCTGGTGGGAACATCGGGTGAGCAACGATGAGGTTCGTCGTAGTATGTTGGGTGCAGTGTCCATCTGACTGAGATAATCGCTCTACGTCGCTTTCGGTGGTTTAATCTGTATTGAATACGTCTGACCGTTGTTTACCTTCCCTTTCTCTTTTTGCATTTGTTGGGCAAATCTGGAAGAAAAAGCGATGTTGCAATCAGGTTCTGTCTTGGCGTAGAGGTGTGAAGAAATTAGCTTCGGCTTACGCCCCGGTTGGGGCTCAAAAGATGAGAATTGGTATTAGTTGGAGACGCTCAGAGATATGGCTCAGAAAAGAAGTCAGTAGCATGAATGTTGTGTGGCCTGTCTGCAGAAATCAACCTCTTCCGAATAATCCAAAAACGACCAAAAATCACAGAAAAAAGTTGCTTTCTTATAGTTTTTTTTCATTTCCCCTCCCTTATTTCTCCACCTTTTGTGGAGTTTCACTCGCATGTCGCGTTGGCGCCATGCTTGTTTTCAAGCCCGTGCAATATATATATATATATATTTAGAGTTGAGAAGGCGTACACTGAGTTAATACGTTTATCGTGACGTTTCGATCCAAACTAGGA